>CM060988.1:113157564-113735064 GCA_030765065.1 Deroplatys truncata | reverse complement strand
GGAACTTCCTGCTGTGTATGCTATTCAATTGTTTATGTAGAACACTGGCCCTGAACTTAAATCTTAATTCATTTTCATTTTGATTTAATAAAACTGTTTATTGTGAATTTTTGTTATGGTTTCTAAACAAAATCAAGTATGCAGTTTGTGAAACGTGAGATTATTTTGTACCTGTGTAGTTTTTATTACTCGCTACGAAAATTTTTCCACTTGTAAAAAAAATCCCACTTCAGCCACCGGTTGCATAAATAACTATGCAACGATAACAATGGTGTTATGAATCGTTAACATCTTTTAACATGAACCTCTCCATTAGGTACGTAAACTTAAATTTTACAAACTGAGAAGTCTATAAAACTTTGTGCTAGCCCGTTTTAAGAATTATTGAAAACGTCACAATTATCATTGTCACTCTCTTTCTTCCCTTTCCTACAAATGTCCACTTCCTTCATTTTATCTACTACAGATAAGTTCAGTCGCGAACTATCAATCAAATTAAATTAAAAGCGATTTCCTAGTTAAAACAATTTAATAATGTTTTGTTTTCAACACAATGTCGCCAACTAAAATGTCAGAATTCCGCTATATAACCACTTTTAACAGTTTTTCAAGTAGTATTCTACTTGAGAAATGCCTTTAAGAGAAATGAAATTATCTGCCTTTTAAAATTTGATATTCAAAATACCATAAAACGTGGTACAATTTCGACCTTTATAACATACTCACATGATAAATAAGCTCATTGTGCTGGTTTTGTTAACTTCGTTCTCGAATATAACGATATTATATTGTAAGTAACCGTTACTTACGTTTTAATGTTTATTACCCTCCCCCCGGAAAAGCAATTACGGGTTTTCAAAAGTGCACAGAGAGGAAAGAGAAGTACGAGGGCGATGGAACAGAGAGACAGTGGGGGAGAGAATTAATAATGAGGGGTTACGAGAGGGAAAGAGAGGCGAGAGTGAAGCACAAGAATTTCAGCATTTAATGAATAAGGCAAACAGGGCTGCAGTTTCTTTAATATACTAATTAATGCCGCGAAGTAACGCTATATAACTAACACCTATCCGAACCAAGCGAGATGGTAACCTGTGAGGCTCTCATTCGTGAGGTGCCAAGTTCTATTCTCGGCGACCGCCCAATCGTGATTTCCCCGGGTTGGTAGGCGAATGCTAGTGTGGTTACTCTTCTACCACGACTTGCCTGTCTCTCATTTCCTCTACCCATCTCTCCCTCGTCATCTTTTTCAGGGTTGAAAGACCAGGCGACGGTTTGCGGTTTGCTGCGGCTGGGCGGTTGAAGTTTGTGAAGGTTTCTCCCGCGTCTCTGTCCAACTATTCAGCTAGGTCCCGCCTCCGGGTGTTCTTGGAGCAAGCTCCCCTTCAATGCACCCAGGATTGTGGGCAGTCTTGAGCGGCGTCGGATGCGTTCGAACTGGAAACGTTAGGGGCCCTGCCCTTGCTTGCGCCCTTCGGGTCTCTTCCCTCATTCCTCCCTCCCGGGGTCACGCTCGTAAAAAGGGCCTATTTGAGGTGCTCTGTCCCTGTTTCCGAGGCCCCTCCGTGCTATGTATCTTTACCACCTACCCGAGAACCCTAAATAAAGATTTAACGTAGCCACATACCCTCAAAAAAGACAAGGAATTAATGAAGCGCGAATGTGTGAAAATACTGATAAGCACCAAATATATTTGCCAGTTATTTTTGAGAACGAAAGGGAGGTAATTTCAGAAAAATTTCCGCTTCCCAATCAAACTTTACATGTAAAAGAAAACGTCATTAATTTTCTCAGCGATAATGCAAGACTTTAAATTATATCGTGCGCTTGAGGATTATAGTTATGTAAAGTAAATCGTATATTTTGAATTTGTCATAGCATGTATGTTAAAGTCACAACTTTTACTAAATAATTTCTGTCGAATTTTTATTTGAAGAGCTCTAACAATTCACCATGTGATCGCGTAATAGCATTTTTTTTTTAAAGTTTCTGCAGGAACTTTTAAATAAGAAAGAAAGTGTTGTCCTATAACTTTTGCTTGCATTTTTTATAGTACTCCAGATAAGTATAATTCAAATTCAATTATTAGGAACAAATTTAAAAGTGTAATATCAGAAATTTCAGAGTTAGTACCTGTTGAATTCAAAATATTCTGTACTGATCCTTTTTCTGGGAGTTTTATCAACTTATTAAGATTTTTATTTAATAAAATTCTTAATTCTATATCGTATGAGACATTCTCATAATTGTTATTAAAATGTATTTTTTACCGTGACCTATAAAAAGGTAATAAATTAAAGTTTTAATGATATGTATTAGGTAGATATGGTTAAACCTTGCATGACTAAAGTTTTCAGCAATGCACTCCACAAGTGCTTTTCACTCTTATGTAAATTTACGTAACTGAGAAACCATAAAATGCAGACGAAAACTTGCTACATACTTGCACAAACCTGATGCATAACAGTCGTAGAGTTGTCATTATTATTTATTTTCATTATTATTCTGCAAGTTTATTTTTCTATTGTAGGTTGCACAAGAACAAGACGGGTGCTGAGAGGCAGTCCACTTTTTAAGAAGCAAAATAAATGTTAGCCTTAATATTCCATAATATTCTTTGCACGAGCTCGTGGAAGGCAAAAGAACGACCTATTAGCTTTTCAACACGTACTACTTAAAATATCGAAAATTTCAATTAACAACGGCTGTTTCAAAAATGGTAAAATCCACGAAAAGACCTATTTGACATAAATGTAAATGAGTTGTACATTTTCCCTTGGTTAATCTTGCTTCTCAGTTACATAAAATTGAATGAAAATGAAGAGGACTTCACAGGTTGTTTACATGGAGCTTCAATATTTTCATAATGCAGATATCTCTTATTATTTTAATCAAAATTGTTAATGTGATTTCCAATGAAGTGAGAAAGTAACGAAGTATTTTTAATCGTTTTTCGGGCGGGAGAATTTTGGACCTCAAAACCTGCATTTCCAGTGAAATATCGACATTGTATTTTTGTGAGGAGTGGGAACACACCTTGTCTACAATAAACAAACGATGTTAAAGATGGTAAAAATGAAGGTCTCGTAAAGATGTACCTGTAATTTACACCAAATAATTTTTGACAAACTAATAATTTTTAAACAAAGGCCGTATAATAACCATTCTTTTGCATTAATTCGTGATTTCATGGCTAACATAATCTACGTTACACGTGTTCAATTCTAAGCCACCTGCATATAATAAAGTATGATTTACCTAATTCTTTTCTCTGAACGTGTGTGTGTGTGTGTGTGTGTGTGTGTGGTTGTGTGTGTGTGTGTGTGTGTGTGTGTGTGTGTGTGGAATCTGTATGCAGTAGTTAATAGTAAAAGGGTCTTGTAACTAACTATGATTATTTCTGGTTTCAAATACTCGCATCCTTTTCTTGTAATGGATATCCGAGAGCAGAAACTCGAAGCTTGGATCGTTTGAAACAGAGCAGTGACGAAGCATAGTGTTTCAGGGTCGTTAAACTACACAGCTGAAGGCAGTGTTCTGTTTGCTACAGCGAAAAGGGTGAATCATGTTCCCGCCTGGAATACCTTACGTCCAAATGTAAACAAACCTTTGATCCTGGCTGTAGAAAACGCTATTTGCGGGCTTAGTTCATTTGTTGCAGTCTTGCTGTAGTGTTCCGATTTATCACAAGGATGAAATACATCGACTTTTGTAAGTGTTCTTAACCTTTAAAATTGTTTTCTTATATAGCGTGTTTGAACTTTTCGGTAACCTGCATTACGTTGGTCTTCAAAGACAGTGAGATACCGCCAGCGCTCGCAGCGTGCGTTCCTAATTACTTTTTATTTTAGGTTTATTAGTTTTTTACGCTTCTGATTTACGGGAGGTTAGGTTAGGGTTAGTTTATATATATATATATATATATATATATATAAATAAAAGGCGTACGTACCTGATTCATGGGAGGTTACTTTTATTGTTTTCAATGAAGACCAAAGTAGTGTAAAAAAGCCGAACTTTTAAATTTCATATAAACCGTTGGTTCATTTACACAAGAGAAACTGCTTAGAGGCACCCAGCCTCTTTTTAAATAATTAATATTTCATTTCGTCTATTTTATGATGTACATAATAGTATTTATAAGTTTTTGGCTCTTAAACCATGGTCGTTCCGAAGGCAGTGTAAAGAGCAGCTAGCATATGCACTCTCTGGCTCATTCGTTGCATGAAAATTAATAACTGCACCTGATTATACCCAATACAGAACGTATTTATACACCCCCTTTAAAAATTCTACCAAGAAAATGAATACAGAGAAAATTCTTATTTTTATGCGTACAATAATATATAGTATACTTGTTCATTTTATGAGTTTTATTAAATGTGGAAATTTACGTAAATTTTGTAGCCTTTTGAAGAGCAATATTTTCAAAATTTGCATACGTGCATTTAGTAAGCTTTTTTGTGTAATATCTGAAAATGTTGTTGAATTATCACTAAAGCTAATGAAGAAATAAAATTAATGACGGTATGAATAACTTGACATTTTTATTGATTTTGTTAATTTCTCAATGTTTTTGACTCCTTCAGTATAAATTATATTTCCATAATATTTTCAGGTGTTATACACACACACTCCCTCTTTCTCTTTCTCTACCAAAACCATATGTTATCTAACTCGGAAAATATCCAAATAAAACGTTGCAAATTTGGAGCAATTGTTGTAAAAAAATTTAAATGAAAAGTGTTGAAGATTGCTACAACACATGAACTGTGTTATCGTTTGTTCATTTTACATATTAAAAATGAGAATTTTCTCTCCATTATTTTGATTGTCAGGTTTTTAAAAAGGTATACGAACAATTAATTTTGTAAGTTTATATTTGCATGCAGAGCCTTGATACTATGTTTTGTGATTTAAATTTTCTCAATTTTGCCAAGCAACGATTATCCAGGTAACTATTCTTCTAACGTTAGGCATCGCTCGTTGTGATATTTAGTACAATCCTAAATACACACATAGCTTTAAATTTTAGGTGGTTCAGTTTGTAGTGGAACTAATTCAGTTGCATTGGCAATCTGTATTAATATGTTTATTTTGCGAAACAGTGCTAAAAATCCTAAATCTACACAAATGGAAGTTAGCCTTAATTTTGTACTAATTTCAACCGGATTTTAAATGCTTTGACCAATGTTCCTTAACTTTTAACATACTGTGTAAGTGCAGGCTGTTGTGTAGTTATAAAAAATTTTGGAGTCTCTTCAAACAAATAACCCTTAGATTTTTATCGATTTTAACAAAATGTCAAAGTGATTGACAAACGCTCTTCAAACATATACAAAATATCAATTCCATAAACATAGCAGGTTGTGAGCTGTTTTTTACGTGCATACAGGACAGATGGACAAAATGTGGTTAATAGATCCTCTGCAGTTTGTGGACATCATAAGAGTTACATAATGTTAAAGAGAGACTTGTTTTTAAATTTAAACTTTGGCAAATTTAATGTTATTGTGAAAATGTGTACGATATGAACATAAATGCGCATACAAAACTTGAATACACAGCTTTTTCCACCCATTGTAACCTCATAAATCCCCTTATATATTAGTAAAAATAATCTCACATTAAGCAATATGGACTTGATGGCATGAAGATACGGAAAACACAACTGTGCATATATCTAAACACAGGTTTGGTTACTAATGAACGCATACGATTAAAAACAATTGCATCTCTGCAAAGGGGTTGTGTAGATGTGGCATATCTAACGGTTCAAACTGGAAACATTTAGTTTAGATGTAATAAAAAGTGATTTGACATAAAACGCATATTTCAACGCGCCTCTACATCCTTCGTGCAATAAGTTTTTAACTACTTTTAACGGTTTACCGGTACTACAAAAGTGAATCTGATCTGAATCCAGAGGATTTCACAGGCTGTTTACATCACATTTAGATTTTCACTCTGCTTTTTCATAATGTAAATGCTTTATATATGTTATTTTAATAAAAATTGTTTTATAGCCATTTTTTAAAAAACACAAAATAACAAAATTGTGCAAGTAAAGGTTAGTTGAGAGACGCAGGACTTAGGTAGAAATTTGGGGGGTGCGAACGGGAACCAATTTTGGGGATTCAAAGAACTTAAAAATGCGTATTTCCGATTAAATCACTATATACAATTTTTGAACGAAGTACAATATCTCTTCTACCTGCCATAGATAGGATAGAAAGCCTCCCCCCCCAAAAAAGAACTGTTTTAATTTTTCAGACTGCAGTTTTCCACTCTCATGGAATCCTGGAAGGTATGAACGAATTAATGTAATTTTCTGAAGCTTGAATGCAATTTATTGTAGAGACTGCCACATGCTTTTTCTCTAAGATACAAGGTTTATGAGATTTTTTGTTTTGCATGCAATATTGTGGCCGTTTTAGACCCTATTATATTAAAATATTAAACAGAACAATTTGGTTTTAGCGTAGTGAAATGCTCAAGTTCCATGATTAAAAACTTCATCGCGTATAGTATATGGGATTATATACTGAAAAAAATGCGAACATGTTATTTTTAGAACCGAGAAAATCAAGTTAAAAGTTTAACATACACATAAAATAATTTGTATCTACATAGTTATTTAAAATATCAGCATCCAGATACCAAAGTCATGAAAACCATATGTTGGAAGACAAAGTAGCACAAACATATAGTTATATTTGTCAAATTTTTGTCATAATTACCAGTGTCTACCATTTAATGCCAGTAACAAGCTCTGAGTCAGCAAGAGATCAAAGAGCTTCACTGTCTTCCTTAATGCGCAATAAATTGTTTAGGTTTGAGTCTAATTGTTGAGAATTGTCCTCAGAAACTACTAAAACAAGATTCCAGAATTGCAATATTGGAATGCAATGTCCCATTGCGTTGTGTGTATAATATATTATATCTAGAAAATACAGACCCTAAATATTCACAATGGCTTTCATGCGTACATATAAAAGCAATAAAATCGTAATCAAAACATTTTGTTAATTTTCGATTTAGGATGACAAAATTTATACACGTGCATGTGATGCACTGCTGTGTGTGTGTGTGTGTGTGTGTGTGTGTGTGTGTGCCGGTAAGTACTACACTTGTATTTAAGTTCAGCACTTCCCAAGGATGCGAAACGAATATTTTGTAGAAAATGTCCCACCCCAAACTACCCTTTACTTGGCAATTTTTTTGAAAATTCTGATTTTCTCAAAAGTGGCTACAACGAATTTGATTAAAATAATGGAATAATTATAAACCGTAAGAGATAGACAAATGTCAAATAAAATTGTGTTGTTAAGCATTTCCGAAATATTTCTTTGTTATTACTTTAAATTTTCAAATACTTACACTTTCTACAAGTTGCTATTCCTTTTTATCGTGTTCATGCAGAAAGGATGTTTCAAAATAATCACATAGCGACATGTTTTTTAAAAGTCTGTTATAGCCTTTTACCTAATACGAAATGTATTAACCAAAGTCTGTAGAAGAATGAATAGAGTAAGTCATGCGAGTGCGATACATCAGACTTTTTTTTAAACGCGTGTGCGTATTCTTGTTTTCCTTTTACGCATAAGAATAGTCAAACCATTTGTTACGTAACTCGGTACACATATAGGGTTTGAGGCAGTATTTTTAACACTTAAATGATTTCAGTCTAATTACATAATACATAAATTCAATAACAGCCCGCCTTAAAGTAATATGTGTATGTAACAAGACATAAAAAGTGTATATTGCAGCCATTGTGTATATTTATATTACTGTGTACATGTTCAATAATGTTATGTGAATGTATTACGTAATTTAATAATATAGGAGCTGTGAGAATAATAGGTTAAAAGTCGCTAACTATGAGGTAACAATGAGTAACCTTGAGGCAACAATAAATTTGAAAGTTTAATAATGCTACTAGTCATTCTGGGAAACAATAATGTAATTTTTGTGCCAGTTTATAAAATAGCCAATCAACAACCAGAAAAAGCTTTAGTTAAATGAAGGTATTCTATTGGACTAGGATTAGCCAGTCAGAAACTAAAATGGAGCAAAATTTACAAATTCAGAAGTCAGTTGCTTGTAGACAGTGTTACTAACCGGAGGCGAGACGCTTCCTCGAGAAATTTAATACGTATTTTGTGTAAGACAAAGATAGTTTACGTGTTAAAAAGTGCAAGTAATTAATAAAAAAATCTCACAGCTCTCTCTATATCAATGAAGTGTTATTTAAATCGTGTCAAGCATTAATAAAAGGAGTGAAGTAAAATTATAATCTGTGTAAGCCTTCATTCTTCAGTCGCACCACTCCCTGCTAAGACATTCATGTCTCTAAAAAAAAATAAATACTGACGCAGCCGAGGCAAACATAAATATATAATAATTAAAAAACAGTCAAATTACAAAGTTAATATTTTTAAACTTGGGGCGAAGGCTACCGGAAACTTTTTACCATATGTGCGGTTGCAACTACTTCAAGTTCGGCTCTCCAACAGTAGAAATATAATACACGTTCTTGAAACTGGCTTTCCATACGTAGCAGCAACAAACCATCTACTTAAAATTGGCGCCCAACGTGGGGCAAATAATAATACAACAAACAACCATCTTCAGGTTGTTATTACAACTAGTGGCCGGCGGAGCGGCCGACCGAATGACCGGCAGAGCCCAGTAGGTTACGCCAGAAAGCGACTCTGATTCGGCGGGTGGAAAATGCTTATTGCACGGAACATACAGCTTTGCGCTCGGTTTGGTGTCGCTTTTATCGTGTTCACGTGTAGCGGCTGGTAAGCTATCATCACTACACACGCAGTTCCTCCTATGGCCACGGATAAATAAACGCAAAGCTCTCTGTCCCAAGCACTACTGAGCCTATTAGTGAAAACAACAATAATAATACTGGAACGCTAACTTGTATCATAAGCGATGTTGAAAATATCTCTCAGCAGCTACACATCGATGACATCTGCGTATGAAATTCCCATCCACTTTCATTTGTTCCTGAGGCGTAGTTGCAGCGATTTGTTATGTGATATTTGCTTTTAGATCCTCAATTGTATGGGGGTTGTTCTGATACATCGTGTTCTTTAAGTTTCTCCATATATAAGAATAACAAGACGTCAAACCAAGCTACGAGCGGTCACTAACCCAGCACTGATAATTCTGTTCTCAAAAATCTCTGCAATCAAATCAAGTGTTTCGTAAGCTTAGCTGAGTCCTGTTGACATTCAATGTCTGTCAGTTGTTCGGAGAAAGGCTGTAAAATCTCTTCGACATCTTAAACGCCAATAGTACTTTAAACAAAATTGACCTCTGTGTATCTGTAGTTTGAGGTGGGAGATTTTCTTAAAAATCGTGCGCCATCCAAAAGATACTGAACTAAAATAACAAATTTTGTTTTTATCTGACTTTTCGTTTTTGAGTCATGTTTCTCTCTCACACACGCACACACATATATACTGCAATTATGCATCGTACTGAATGTTTGGGTTGAATATTATACTTCCATTAAATTTTTCATAGTTTATGCCAAATTTCTCATTATTTCACACGGTTAACAAGGCATTGCTTTATGAGTTTCTATTCAATATAAATGTTAATAGTAATAATAATAAAGTGCCCAAATATACTTTTAACAAACTAAATATTTCTATTGTGCTCTGCTTTGGGCTGAATCGTTCTCATTCCGGTATATACAAGAGAAATTCTTAGTGCTGAAGGAAAGGTTGAAGCAATGCCGGAAGCAGACGGGCAGGAAGTGACGAGGTCAGAATTATGTTTGTGCTCGACTCACGTGGTCGCTGCGGTTTATATGCACTTGAAGGGAAGCACAATCCTCGCATGCTTATGTTGGATCACAGCAGGGGTACCACACGTCCTCTTTTTCCTAAGTAATCTTGATATCCATTACTTTTAAATCGGAAGACATAGTGAAAAGATTAAATAAAATATAATATATAGAAGTGGTTGCAAATATATAATTCCACTAAAATAGGTTAAATACCTTAGGCAAATATACAACCACTTCTATATATTATATTAAATCTTGATATTACTGAAAATATTTTCGATAAGTGAACATCGCGACAAAAATATAATAGGTGAACCCATTCGAGGTTACGAGTCCATCGATAGGATCGTATGTGCGAAGCACTTGCGAATTTATCTGATAAAACTCATGACGTCGAATGACATTTATTAAAAACGTTCGGTAAATAAAATGTAACAGATTATAATTATAAATAATTATTACTTTCTTATTTGTGCTGTTTAAATTCAAATCACCATTATGCCAGCTGTCAGGTCATAGCATACCGACTAAATGAATAAACAATCGAATTTGTTACGGAATGCTAAGCAATATTACCAACTGAGAAAATAATTAACGTCAAAATAAGCTAATATTAGAACACAAAAAACACATTTCTTTCAAGAACTCAATGTATTTGGAAATTCGCACTCTTTGAATGCAAATAGATTAAAAACACAATTATATGACACCGAGAGGGAACGTCTTTGTAAGTTGCGGGTTCAAGTTCCGTGGGCCGACCAATATGACTGGTGTTTTTTTTTTTTTTTTTTTTTTTTTTTTATTTTTTTTTTTTTGTCTCTCCTAGCCGCCAAGGTAAATGCCGAATTGGATACTTAATACACGACCCAAAGTTCCACCTTAAGTCTAAAACAATAATAAAAAAATCTGATGTGTTACACTCACATGACTTTCTCTACTCTTGTACAAACTATTTTTACAAACGATTATTCTCCATATGCTTCATGCTAATCGAAATGTTAATCTTATTGCTAATTTTCTTGTAAATGCAAGGGGAATTGGTAGGCTTTAAGCGATAGTCAAATATTTTAAGAGCTGGTTGCTATTCCATTCTCTTTGTATTATCAGGACAAAAAAAATGAATAACGAATTTGAGAAAAAGTATAAGTATTGGAAAATTTAAGGGAATAACAAGCAATACCTCAAAAATTGTTCACCCAACAAAAAAAAATAATGTATATGACATAAATTGTGTATTTTAACGCGATCTACATTTTTTGTGTAGTAAAATTTTGTCTATCTCTGATGGTTTACCAGTTATGTAAAAGTCGTTCACAATGAAGAATACTTATTTGGAGACATTCCTAGAAAATTCGAGATATACATTTCATTTGTCATGAAAATATCTTAAACATATGATACTTTAATCAAAATCGTTAGAGCCATTTATGAGAAAATTAAAATTTTCGAAAAATGTTCCATGTGAAGGGTAATCTGGGGTGGGGGATTTTCTTGAAAACCTTCGTGTCGCATCTTTGGAAGATACTGAACCTAAATACCAAGTTTGGTGTTTATCCGACTGTTGGTTTCTGAGTTATGCTGTTCTCACACACACACACACACACACACACACACACACACACACACACACACGGACATGTTTCCAAAAATGCTTTTATGATTCAGGGGGTCTCAAAACATGTATATCCGGTGAAATCTCGGTATCGAATTTTTGGGTGGAATACAATACTTCCCCTACTTGCTATACGTAGTAGAGAAAGTAATAACGAATGCGGTGCCATCTATGTACAATTAATGAAAGCACGTACATGGACGGTATCCTAACGCCATCTACCCGACACATATAGAAACAGAGATACAGTTGTCTGGTACTGATGGTCTCTTTGGAAATATGTCGAAGCAGCCATATGCCCGTCACATATACAAGTAGAGGTACAGTTGCCTAACACTAATACCTCTGTGGACATGTGATGAAGCAAGATGGTATGGTACACGGATGAGACCTAGAAGGCTAACTGTCCACCACACACTGATACACAAGGTATCTCCTGGCAGATTCGTCGCGATTATGACCACGTAATTAAAGCGATGTAAAATACACAGAGAGGAAAAGAAAAACAATTGGATGACGTAACGTAGACTATTAATCACTGCATACTAATACTATTGCGGTTCAGTAACGAGCTGTCATTTTATCCGAAATAATCGCATCCCAGGAATTGCTAAACATTATTGATGAACGCGAAATACGCACCTTCTGAATGGAATAATCATCATGAATGTAATGCTCCAACACATCAAGTAACGCGTTTTGTAATAGGATCCGTTTTTCATTGTATATCTTATACATTTCATAATTATATCTATAGTATATAATACAGCGATTATGTTCTATTATAATTACACAGTAATTGTATTCTGAGAAAATTAGTTATGTCGAGATTCTTAACGTTCTGATAGTTTTAATCAAGGCATGCACATTATATAAATTACACCCAATAAGTTAGGACCTGTTATATTTTTTAGTTTCTCTACCGTGTGCATATAATAGGTAAATATTTGCATCCCATCCAATCCAAAATAATATATTTCCGATATTTCATAAAAATGCGCGTTTTGAGGTCCTTTGAATCTAAAAAATTGCTTAGGAATTGGTCCATAGCGTTCCTATCCCATATTGTCCTTTACATGGAAAACTTATTATTTTTGTTTTCTCAAAAAACAAGGATTTTTATTATAATAACGCATGACAAATGGATAATCTATCTGGACTTTTATGTGAATAGCCTGTGAAGATCCCTTCATTCTTAAGGAATGTTGTAAAATTTTATACAGTAACTGAGATATCTTAAGATGATGAAAACTTAATTCAGGAAAACGTTAGGCCCATTAAAACATGCCATTTTTATCAAATAAGCTTTCTCGTCACATTAGCCATATCCGAGATATTTGCTATTGTTCGTTTCGGTTTCCCAATATGTTGTGCAATACACGTTTAAGTGTTCTTTTGTTTCTCCTGAGCTAATGCACAGAGTATGTAGTAAACTAATAGGTTAATTCCACAACACCCCCTAGTAGTTCTAAGCAAACTGACTGGCAGTGCATTCTCACCGCTCTGATTACAATCACATACTGGATAGCGTCAGCGATCGTCAGAATTACGAGTACTGTGCAACAAAGGGCACGTGCCGATTCTAAACGGGCGCCAAACCAAGGCACGCGTATTAGGCAATAACGCGTATATTAACTGATCAGAGACTCTATGCTAGAATTAATGTACTCTGGCACATAAAGCATTACAAAGCAGACGGTCGTCGTATCTAGGGATAGGCAGAAAATAACGTAACTGTTACAGAAATAATTCAGACAGACCGTAACTAGTTGCCGTTAACAGTTACTAAAGTTACGGAGACGGTTACTGAGTCTAGGTGACATCGTTCAATGTTCATTGATATAGCTTATTGTATCTCAACTCGTTACGCAGCATCAATCTCCTCTGCCGCAAAACATCTTGAGTGATATTGTCGATCTAATATGCCATCTAGCTAGAAAAATAAGTACAGGAAGAAGGCGGAGGAATACGTCTGTGTGTGTGTGTGTGTGTGTGTGTGTGTGTGTGTGTGTGTGTGTGAGAGAGAGAGAGAGTAGAATCGTTAATGCATTTTTGCGATTATAAACCACCGTAGTATAATCTAAGTGTTGGCACAACTAGAGAAACTTCTCTATAGTTGTGTCATTAATAAAAGCATGTCTGTATCGACATCGTTCATATTGAAACGTAGTTAAGGCTAATCGTTACTGGTAACCATTAATGCAATGTAACTGCGAACGTGATAACCATAAAAACAAATAATTTAATGGTTACTGGTAATCGTGTCAGTCCCCTGTATGGGGTTGGGTAACTGCTACAAAATTTATATTGAAACCATTTCTGTGAACCTCTTCTGCATCCAGGGATTAAGCAGTGCTTCCTGTTCCGGCTTCAAAATATGTCTGACCATCGTTTTCTTTGTCTTCCCGGATGTCTTTTTCCTTTAGGCCTGTAGTACAACACTTTTCTTGGAATCCTCACTTTCGAAATTCTATAAACATGCTGGCTACATTTATTTTCATAATTTACAATTCCTTATTTTGTCATTTGAGATGTTTTCCAAAAGGTACATCCCTATATTGTACTCGTCAGCCTGTATCTTATTACTTTCTCTACTACGTTTATAAGTAGGGGAAGTATTGTATTCCACCCAAAAATTAGATACCGAGATTTCACCGAAAATAGATGTTTTGAGACCCCCTGAATAAAAAAAAAGCAATTTTAGAAAAAAATCCATATGTGTCAAAGATACGACACGAAGATTTTCAAGAAAATCCCCTCATCCCAGACTATCCTTTACATGGAACATTTCTCGAAAATTTTGATTTTCTAAAAAATGGCTAACGATTTTAATTAAAATATCATATATTTAAGATATTTTTATGACAAATGAAATGCATATCTTGAATTTTCTGGGAATGTTCCCAAAAGTCCTCTTCATTTTTATTGCCTTTTGCATAACTGGTAAGCTGTAAGAGATAGACAACATTTTTCTACAAAAAAATGTAGATCTCGATAAAACACAATTTATGTCATATACATATTTTTGTGGAGTGAACCATTTTCGAGACATTCCTTGTTATTTGTTTGAATTTTCCAATACTTTTTCTCACATGGGAATTCGTTATTCGCTTTTTTATGTCCTGGACATGCCAAGATAATGAAATACTCCACATGTTCTTAAAAGGTTTGACAATCGCTTAAAGCCTACCGTATTCCCTTGCACCTACAAGAAAATTAGCAATACGATAGTTTCTGTAAATGTTTATCTCGATTAACATGAAGTAGATGGAGAATAAGCGTTTGTAAAAATAGTTTGTACAAGAGTAGAGGAATGTCATGTGAATGTAACGCATCAGACTTTTGTTGTCGACTTACGTCAACGTCCATGTTTCAGATCCATAAAGAAAAGCTGGCACGGCCATTACTTTGTAAAACTTCATTCGTGTTTTTTTCTGGTTTTAGTTTTTAAACTTCTATTTATTGTACCGGATATTTGTTGAAATTGGGTAATTTATTTTTAAAATCATTTTCATATTTATAGTTGACATATGTTCCTAAGTGTTTAAAATCCATTACTTGCTGTAATATAGTATCATTAATTACAATTTAATCTCTAAAGTATGTTTACCTTAGAAATTCGTTGTTTTTGTTTTATTTGTCGAAATTTTAAAATCATAATTATCACATAATTTCGGTAACATATAAACTGTTCTTTGCAGCTCGTCTTCAGTTTTATTTAAATTATCTGGTCATCCGGAAACAGCATTGACTTAAGCGTAACATTTGGTGCAATAAAAATGTCTCCATTAATTTTAAACATCCATTCTCTAATCAGATCGCCTATATAAATTGAAAACAAAATAGGGGACAAACTACAACCCTGCGTTATACTGTGATTTATGTGTGTCTGTTTACTGTAACCTTCATTTCCAACATCTGCGCTGATTGTTGTATCTGTATATATACATTTTAGTTAATTAAATGATTGGAATATCCTATTCGAGTTATAATTTACCATAGTTTTTTCCTACTTACACGGTCAAATGCTTTTTCGTGGTTAATGAAAGCTATATGACTTTCAAGGTTAAATTCTCTTCTTTCTTCTATTATTTGTGTATTATCGTCCCTTTCTAAAACTCTTTTGTATTTCTAATAATGAAACGTCTGTAATGACTCGTAATCTTTTACTTAATATTCTTGCACGAGTATATTTTATATCCTGTATTTAAAATACTTATTCCTCTATAACGCGTCACATATTTTTCTAGCGCCTTTTTTAAATATAGACATAACCTGCGCATGCGACCAGGATCTTGGAATCTGTCATCCATTCTTAACAATTATTAATTAGATTCAGAAGTCTCTGATTTAATACCGGATCCCATATTTCCTTAGTTCTGCATTTATTCCTTCTTCTCCTGTAGCCTCCCTGTTCTTCGTTGCTTTTAATGCTGTTTCTAATTCCTCTAAGGTAATGGAGTCCACAGTTCCATAAATAAGTTCGTTTTCCTTTCTTCCAGGGAATTATTAAATAACAAGTCTTTGTAATATTGTATCCGTTATACTTCTCTGATAACATTTATATTTGCTACATTTACATTTGTCTCCCATGTATATCATCTTCAACAGTGCTAATCTGTTCCAGGATTCTTGGTGAGCTTTCCTTACAGTATTTTTTACTTATTTCGTTTTTTCCTGTATATTTCTCTTGCTTCATTGTCTGCTGTTGTAACGTTGTAAATGAGTTAATTCCTTAAACCTTTTTTCTTGCGATACCTACTTCTTTTTTTTTTTTTTTTTTTTGCCCAACACTTCATCATCTATAGTTATTGCAGCTGTATAATATTATTCCATTCCTTAAGTAAGCAGATAACCTTCTTAGATATAAAGTTTTACACTCTCTTCTTGTAATGGGTATATCTTAAACACTTTTTATTCCCTCTTTCATGACATTTCATTTTTTTTCTATCTTGTACCTTAGATATTAGCAAATAGTGATCGGTCGATATATCTCTTCCCCGATAGACTTTTGCATCTTTTACTTGCGATAAAACAAATTTGTTCGCAGTAACATAGTGAATTAGTGATCTACATCCTTTGTGTACCAAGTAAACTTATGGATGTCTTTATTTCTAAAGAAAATACTTGTTATTCTTAATTTGTTAAATTCTGCAAACTGTCTCAACTTTTTTCCATTATCATTTAAAGTATCTTCGCCAAATGTAGGTGCCTATGACGTCTTTAATCGGTATTTTATCTACTCGGGCATTCAAGTCTCCAGATATTATAAGATAGTCACTTTTTTATTTAACTCTTTATAAAATCCTTCACTATCTTCCTTTCTGCCCTTTTCAGGAGCACACACTCCAATTAGGTCAAATAGCCTCTAGTCTATTAAATGTGACAGTACTCTATCATTTACATAAGCATAACTGTCCAACTTAGACAATTTCTTATCAATAATTACTGCAACTCCACTAACTGCTCTTTGTTGTTTACTAACCCCACTATAAATCAAGATGTAGTCTTCTATGCGTTGAGTTCCTTTAATTTCTTTTTTCTGTTAGAACCAGTATACTAGATTTATTTTCCTCGAGTTCTTTAATACGATCTAGTTTCTTATTAGCCACAGTTCGAACATTTCATGTTCCCAAGAGTAATTTCTCCTATTTTTTGCCAAATCGTGTTAAAGTGCCATTTAAACAACCTGAGGCTCCTGACATTTCACTCTAAGCGGAGAAGTCGGAGAGCTGCGGTGCCACGTTGTATTAGAGCATGTGTTAGCTGTTTAACAGCACGCCAAATAGCAAACAGTTCGCTGAGATGTAAAGCTAATGAGCAGTAATAAACCTGCCAACATGGCAACGTGTTACCCCTCAAAGTTCAACTTGTTGGCGAAGGGAAAAGAGAGTGGTGGCATCTTACTGGCTAGAGAAACAGCCGGAGGGACGTTGTCATGGAAGCTACCCTCCAACAAGTGTCAGAAGTCTCATGTTATTTAAATTCTACCGCAGTTGTTGTCCTTGCGGCTCATTTTCGTGAAGAAAATCTTGCTTGACAGAGCTACAAGTCCTATGCAAGCGCAGTCTGGTAGTGGGGTTGTCACCTTACTGCCCCCAGATTTGCAGGATTTTGTATTGAGGTTTTCTCCCCGATAGAAGCTGTCTTCACTGAGCTATCGAACCTTCTCCGTCCGTCTTCTCCTTTAACCCTGGGCAGAGGCCCTCCATATTTAAAACCCCTGGAGAAAGAGTGTCCCAGCATTTAAAACCCCCAGGAAATGGGATCCTTGTTGGTCCATGGGTCCTTATTACTTAGTTATTCGGATCACCCCTCATCCGCTACCTGAGGGATGCGCCCAATAGGGGCTACAATGTCCGCCACATTTCTGTCAACGTTTATCGTGATTCACGGGCAGTAGGTAGAAAAA
Organism: Deroplatys truncata; assembly: GCA_030765065.1. Lineage (NCBI taxonomy): Eukaryota > Metazoa > Arthropoda > Insecta > Mantodea > Mantidae > Deroplatys > Deroplatys truncata. Next base: position 113,717,229 of record CM060988.1, on the reverse strand, counting down.
CCAAGCTTTTGAATGACTAGTTTGTAGGATGGATATGAAAATAAATGATAACGCGATTCTATCTGTAGTCTTGTGGTTAGCATGCTAGGCTCCAAACCCAGAGCTGCGGGCTTGACCCCCTGTTGCAGGGTGGGAGTTTTTCTTTAGTCATGATTGTTCCCTAACCTCCCTAGAATCTAGAAGTTTGAATGAGAGAATGAATTTAATGTTTATAACATAAAACCAAAAGTAACATCAACTAGAAGCTTAATACAACTGTAAACGGTTGAACATTACTGCCGAAGAGCAGTTGTTTCAAAGGTAAAAATCCGGTATGACCTGTCGTGTTAAAGACGGCATATAAATTGAGAAAAAAAAGTGATAGTGCGTAGATTCTCAGTTATCAGATATTTTAAAAAGACAGTATGGCGGTAAATGGGACATCTCTGTCTCTATCTAACGCATACATGTTGCCATTAGTTTCGTCCTTTTCTATTTTCGCGCTATCGCCAAGTTGCTAATAATATAGTATAAACTTTCAATTATAAATTTCAGCGTTGAACATATATCCTATGCAGAATATTTTCCTCTATCAGATTATAGAATTTTTAAATCCTTTTATGAATTTCTAAAGAAAGGAAGCTTTTCAGTAAAGTCCACATTTGCTGTTTCTATGCTTATCGTGCAGTAACTAATGAACTAAAGGGTAGAACATAACCATACTTTTCTCTTAGCTAGAGTACACTTGAGTGCTGATAATTGCTCAGTTTGAATTTCCTATCTTTAATAAGTTGAGCGTTATAATTTGTTAGGTTAAATATTTTTGGAAAATTCTGTACCTATGCAGTAGAAAACTCAGCCGGCGAGAAACATTTTTGTTATTGGGTTTTCAACAGGGGCCAAGCGAGAGAAAATGTTGAGGAGGGTTGTGGACAGTTGTTAAAAGAAACCGAAATCCTGAAACGTTTTGCATTCATGCAATAGTTGTGCATTTATTCAGCTAACAGGCGCCAGGTACGAGGCAGAAGGCAGGTTAACATCAGTTGTAAGGAAGTGGGTTACGTTTATACACTGTGAAAGGTTAAATAAGTTATTTATTTAAAATTGTACATAAGTATTTATAGTTATGGAGAGAGAAGTTAGAAAGAGGCCAAATTTTGGTAAACCAAGAAGAAATGCAAAATAATAATGGAGGTGTTAGATTATTCGACTAAAATGGTGTTAGTAAGCCAGTGAAAGAAACCGCTAAGGCTACCGTGTGTTCAAAAACGGTAGTGTATAAAATAAAAACGGGACAAATGAAAGGACATCTAAAAATTAAAAGCAAAAAGTGTGAGAGAAGCAAAAACACGCTAGGTTAACGCAATATGATAGAAAAGCGCAAAGCGGAGTCTGTTTGAAAACATTCCGCCCGTGTTGAGTGTAATTTTGTCAAGGGTAAGCAGTGATGATACCTTACCGACTTAAAACTCTTATCATTTTTTATCTGTGTATTTCGTTGATAATACATATTTTTATGCCTGTAAAGTCGTATTTTGAAGTTCTAAAATACAAAGAGGGGGGGCAAAGTGCAAGTGAAAATTAAATATCTTACAGTAGCCTTAAATAGCAGTGCAGCATTTCACTATTTGCTGATGTATCATTCACAAGATGGCATTAAATTGGTAGACCGATCGCAGCTGGAGCCAAAGTTGTGAACGTGTGTGCAAACATGTGGCAAGAGTGCGTCTCATTTAACCTGTACTGTCTTTTAAGAGTGAGAAGCGATAGAATACTTTTATCCGCTACTGTCATATTTAAACACTCCATTTAATATTAACAGCTACATAATAGATTCATATTCCATAATGTCTTCTTTAACATAGACCGCAACAACGATGGTTTGCAATTACTTATCTTTTCTGAAAGACGTGCTAAAACGATACCTTAATTCCCTTCATGTTCCTTTGTTTTCTCCTCTCACAAAATGAATTCACTGCACTCCGGGCATCCATTAGAAACATTTTAAGGAATAAATAGTTCTACCGTTTCAATTCTCAGTTTATACACTTCTATCATCAAATTCAGGGTGTTTATACACATTATCTCTAAGATAACCGGCATTGGTACCACCATGTTCCCATCCAAAAGAATAATTACTCTGGTGTACGTTTTAGTATGGATAAAATATTGCATACCATACGAAATTAAAATATATTTAAAATTGAAAATTATCACTCTCGGCAATCTTCGGGTGTTACATTTTTTGCTTAAAATTAAATTATTATTTTAATCTTTTTTACACTCGCTTCCATTTATGCTGTCACTGCAGGTTCAGGCGACATTCTACAGGTGGCGTATGTATAGCAAAGAAGAAATGTGTGTTTCTGTTAACCTTTTCGCGCAGGCATAGTAGTCGTGTTATATGTGCACAATTCTAGATTATTCACATATGAATATATAACTTGAGCAATAGCTTTACTCGTCATCGCCTAAAATAAGCATGTTTAAATATATAACTAAATATAACCCTATTTTGCACATCTCCACAAAAAAAATCTAATGGCAACACATTTAAAACTGAAATATTTTACCTATAATTTTTACCCTCAAACAGGACACATTTACTAGACAATATTGGAATCATCTGCAACAATCTAAGCATACAACTAAATAAAACACTGTTTTGCACAATTTATCCATCCTCTGTGGTGTGGGGGTAGTGTGTCTGCCTCGCATTCAAGATGTCCCAAGTTCGAATCTCGATTAAGGTGAGTTACCCGGATAAGGGTTTTCCCTTATCCTGAAAAGACGAATGTCGGAAGCTAAACTTAAAAAAAAACAAACCTTTTAATTACAATAATTATAATGTAAAATTGATGTAAATTACACTCTTTACTCTCAAGGAGGACACATTTACTATATGCGAATGCTGCATGAATTGCCCTAACAATGCCTTCAAATGGCAAATTGGCTTCTCACATACCCACAATTCTTCCGCGATGCACCTCCGAAATATTTGCATATATCGCGTGAGCTACAGTTAACACACGCCACTGCTTGATCGAACAACACAGGCAGAGCGCTCCATCATGCCTCCCTGCTATGTACGCCCCGCTGAGCAGGTTGATGAAATGCCTCCCAAAGCTGTAGGGGCGGCATAAATGGAAACGAGTGTACCATACATCACTATTAAAGCAGAGCAAAAGTGTGACGATTTAATCCACGTTTCCATCTATTTGCTCTTATAAATGCCTAAAATTTAATGAAGCAACCCATGATAAAACCTAAAACCGATGGTAAATAAGACCAGAGCCAAAAATAATCAAGCTTAAGACTACATAAAGTGTAATAATTTAACACTAATTGTATTTGGAAACATTGGACCATTGTTCTTTGTTCACTTACTGATGTATGCGATAGTTATAATAATAGTGTTTTCCTGTGCATACGTTTCCTAACTCCTTGATTACTCCAGTTTCAAAACCGGTTCTTTAGGCCATTATGATTCTGACCTTTCCTATCAAACCTATTTAGTGAAAGGCAGTTTTCTTGCAATCGCAGTCGCAGCTTGGAATTAGCCCTTATTGGTTTTATGGTGTTTCTGTGCCCTTTTCAGTGTAATTGGTTTTCCTAGACTGCAGCGGTATCTTCACAACAGAAACATGCTGCTCCCTCCATCAAACGACACATCATTAACTTGAAAACTGTAGCGCTGTCTTCGTTTCATAAATCCATCAGAGTTCAGAAGGTTAACTGCGAGTACTACCAGAAGCTCCGAGGTGCTGGAGGAACTTTGGTTAAATTAACTTAATTTACGGCATGGATTGTGCGTCAGTTTTTTGCTTCTAGGGTGGCTATGGTCTGTCTCCCCGGTGTCAGGAGTTCACATGAATTGTTGGTTAGGGACGCTGGTGTAGAAGCATAAAGCTATAAAGCTGCCTGACGTTGTATCATCTTGTAGAATTAACCTGGACTTTGACACGGAGGGTCGAGCTAAGTTTGGGATCAACCGCAGTTAGTTGCAATAATGAGTTTCAAGTCTCTTCACACTTCGTAAAATATCAGTGATATTTTTGTGTAAAAATCTGTAACAGCGTTTTTATTGCTTTTTATTACTGTGTCAACACAAGTAGCTATTCGGGGATCCTCGTTCAAACTCCATCAGAGTATTTTCCTTACAACGACTGTTGGGAATGTTATGCAGAAAACAAACACCAGATAGCACAAGAGACACAATCTGATTTATCTGATTTCACCTGAACTAGAGAAAAGTAATATACAGTGGGCGGCTCGAGCATCTTCTAAGTCAATTTCACTCTCCATTAATATCGATGCTGACGAGGGATTGAAGCATGATAGGTCGGTTAGTCAGACGGAGGGCCCCCAGAGCCGCTGGAGCTCAACACCGCACGTAGGCCACTAGGAGGCCCTTTACATCTTATGTGACCCCTGGGAGGAAGGGCCACTAAGGTCTGTACCATATATCTTTGCCCTGAATCTCCGGTTGCGTGCACTAGTCACCTCTCATTGGCTGCTGTCGTTAAAATTAAGTTGATTTTTATTTATGGACGCTCTTTAACTACTATGGTTCTTAGTGTCCCATTCTATATTGGGCGTGAAACACCGGTAATTTTGCTCAGAGACCTCTTTAACAGGCATGAGGTTCTTTTACGTGCCGTAAATCTACGACACGGGACCACCAGCTTTACTTCCCTTCCGAAGGAAGTCATGCTAAGGATTTTTACGCTGAAACTTTATGAAAGGAGATACTGAAACTGGCCACCATCGCTGTCCATACATTTTTGGCACCTCTTTAGGAAACTATCTATCACTCGCCGTAGTTCACGTTGAGAAATGCTGCCAATTTCCTGGCGGATATTTTGTTTCAATTCTTCCAGGGTTTGTGGGTTTGTCTTGTACACTTTATGTTTTAAGTTACCCCAGAGATAGAAATCACAGGGGATTAGGTCGGGGGACCGAGGGGGCCATAAATCTCTACTAATAATTCTGTCCTAAAACACACTTTTATAAAGTTATTAAGTAAAGCGTTTAAAAGTAGTTTTAAAAACATTGTATGGTTTCATCCGCGCCTTTCGATGATAGCGGCAGACGGCAACGAGCGCCGAGGACGCGGACAGGAAAAACACCGCGCAGCCGGTTCGTAGTCTTTTGGTCTCTCTGTGTTATGACTGTGTGCTTATACCGCTTTTATCGCCTATCCTTGCACTGCACACCATTCGAACACGTATCAACTAGGGAAAGGGAGACATATTTGCGGGGAAAGGTTAAACAGTGTTTAGATTCAGACGACGATACGCGGAAGCAAAGATGAGGTCCCTAATGATTCCAGATACCAATCCTGGGGCCGGCGTGAGTTTACCTGTGAGTTTACCGAGATACTGGAAATGAGTCCCTCAGGAAAGGGCACCAGCCGGCCAGCCAAGCACTATGGAGAAATCTTTTCACAGCGCAAACTCCACCGCAGCGCACCAATCGCCGTCACCTGGTCCTGTAACCCTGAAACATATGAAGGTAAAACAGATGAAAGGAAACATTCAGCAAATTCGTGGTAGAAGAGGAACCATTTCAGCATTCGCTTACCGATCTGGAAAAACCACGAAAACACCCAAGACCAGAGTGGCCGCCCCAACGAAATTGAAACCAGAGCCTCCCGAATACGAGCCTCACAGTTACCATTGAGCCATCTCGCTCGTACGTGATAGGTCTCTGTTTCAAAGAAATACAGGTACAAGTTTACCAACGTAAAGTGTGATGTTTTCTGGGAGACAGTGAAATGTCTGAAATATGCAGAATAGCAGAGCGAGTTCTAGTGTTAGGAAAGGCGATGCTTTTAAAACTGGAATAGCTCAGTGATTTGCGGCGTCTCCTTAGAGCCGGAGATTAAGGTTCGCATACTAATAATAGCATCTACCTTTTTATGTTTTTAAAATGTATGAGAACGCAATAACCTAACATTTCTAATACAACCTTTTCGGTAACTTTATTTTAATTTGAGATCTCAAATTTTATCTACCTTTCCACTATACTAATTTGCTTAAATACTGCTTGAATTAGTTTATAAATAAACTAGACTAGACTTTTATGAAACAGGCTGAAGTAGTCTGTTAAGAGTGGAAATGTAGATAAAGTATGAGATTTCAGGTTAAGGTGAAAAGTAGTAATGGAACGATACCACTATTTCTCGATACCGATACTGATTTTTGAGAAGCTATACTCGATACTTTATAAAAATTGCAAAGGCGATAGCTTGTTCTCTAAATTGTGTTCCTATTGGTAGTTTTCTAATAAACGTATAAACGCATTTAACCAATTTTGTATTGTATGCTAATTCCGAAATTGTTCTTGTTTGACGTTATCAAAATAGCAGCAATTTTTATCTTGATAATGCTACAGTTATACAGGGAAAGCCAAAAAAACTACAAACCGCCTGCGTGGCGTTTTTCCTGTCCGCGTCCTCGGCGCTCGTTGTCGTCTGCCGCTATCATAGAAAGGCGCGGATGAAATCATACAACATTTTTAAAACTGCTTTTAAATGCTTTACTTATCAACTTTAAGAAACGAGATGCTGAAACTGGCCACCTTCGTTGTCCATACATTTTTGGCACCTCTTTAGGAAACTATCACTCGCCAATTTTTTTCGAGTCAACAGCTGAAGCCCGTACATATGTGAATACAATGTTGACCCCCCTTTGTTTAGAGAAGTAACAGCCAGGGAGCGTGGTTTTTGCCTTTTTTCAACAAGACTCTGCAACAGCTTATACGGCCAATATTTCCATGAGAAAAATTGAAAGTGTGTTTGAGGACAGAACTATTAGTACAGATTTGTGGTCACCTCAGTCCCCCAATCTAACCCCCTGCAATTTCTATCTCTGGGGTAACATAAAACAAAGTGTACAAGACAAACCCACACACCCTGGAAGAATTAAAACAAAATATCCGCCAGGAAATTTCTCAGCATTAACTACGGCGAGTGATGGATATTTCCTAAAGAGGTGCCAAAAAAAGGTATCTTCTTTCATCAAGTTAAGTAAAGCCTTTAAAAGTAGTAGCCTTTATATGATAGCAGCAGACGGCAACGAGCGCCGAGGACGCGGACAGGAAAAACTCCGCGCAGCCGGTTCGTAGTTTTTTGACTCGCTCTGTATTATACCCTCTACTGTTAAGCAAGGTTAATAATAATAATAGTAATAATAATAATAATTTCTTTGTTTCCCTTTTTATTTGATTATATTTGTGCTGTAATCTTTCTTTTAAAGGAGTTACTATCTATAGAAAAGCAAATACTAGCAATTCTTGTATATTCTGCAATCTTGAAAACATAAACGAACATAAATTTTAATGAAACTCAAACAACTAAAAATAATGTATATGTTACACCATTCTACCACTATTCACAACAGCTACCACATAACATATGTTTCCGAGAATACGTAATTAGCCATATAACACTCAGAAACATAGTAAGTTTGTGGATTAGGCCTCTCTTACTACCCACCCTCATACATTCGCATATAAATGTTCAATACAAAGGTTTGACGTAAACACAAACAAACAGATGGAAGAAAAGGATAAATATTTTCATGTACTAATCTCACGTCCTAAGTTCTGATTTGTTTTTGCCGAATTCACAGATGTTCGTCCCCGAATTGGATATACTATGTAATGGCTGATAGTGAGTCACCAAGCAAGGCTATTGCAGAAAGGTTATTTAGTGCATCAACTTCATTCGCTGCATCTTACATGAGTATCTCTTCCTCTCCAATTATTTTGCATGTTTTCATTTATACACAGGGTTCCTTTGAACCATAAGAAATGCGAAACTATGATTTTTACATTGCGTCGTCCCATTGTTCCCCCTCCCATTACTTTACAAACTAATCCCATATCCTGGAAACGTGCTGATGACCTTTTAAATATCTTGGCCTGCATTTTGACCTGGAGCTCTTATATCAATTTAAAATTAAATCTCGCTTACTCCAGACTACGCAAATTGTATTCTGTTCTCAACCGCAAGTCGTGTTTGCAAATACCATGTGGTTCTCTTCTGTACTAGTCCTTACTTCGTCCTTGACTCACATATGCTTGTCCAATTTGGGGAGGTGCAACTGCAACCAACATTAATCGTCTGCAGGTCTTTCAAAATAAAGTTTTAAGGCTTATACTGAACACAACATGGTATGTCAGAAACACCCAGATACATCATGAACTTGGACTCAGAGATGGTCTCTGCACACATTCGCTCTCAGGCTCTCACATTTTTTCAGCATCTTTACTCGGTACCTGGCACAGTATATTTCTTCTTGGGACGAAGATCTGATGTGGTTCCCCGAATCAAAAGTCGTCCCCCGCAGGACTTGCTGATTTCTTCCAGGAGTGATTGAATTAGAAGACTGTCAGGGTACCATATGTACAATATTATTATTTATAACTTTGGTGCCAGAAGGGCCCCATGTGGCTGGCCTTAGATTAGTTTTTATTTTATTATGTATTTTATCCTGGTTCTGAATAGCATTTCTAATGCTGAACGAATCTATTCAATAAATAAAAATCTGATGTGTTATACTCACATGACTTTCTCTACTCTAGTAATAACTATTTTTACAAACGCTTATTCTCCATATGCTTCATGTTAATCGAGATGTCAATCTTATTGCTAATTTCTTTTAGGTGTAAGGGGAATTGATAGGCTTTAAGCGAAAGTCAAATATTTTAAGAGCTGGTTGCTATGTGGCGCATTCCATTCTCTTTGTATGTTCAGGATATAAAAACGTGAATAACGAATTCCCATTTGAGAAAAAGAATTGGAAAATTTAAGGGAATAACAATCAATATCTCGAAAATGGTTCACTCAACAAAAAATGTATATGACATAAATTGTGTATTTTAACGCGATCTACATTTTTTGTGTAGTAAAATTTTGTCTATCTCTTATGGTTTACCTGTTATGCAAAAGTCGTTCACAATGAAAAATACTTTTGGAGACATTCCCAGAAAATTCGAGATATACATTTCATTTGTCATGAAAATATCTTAAACATATGATATTTTAATCAAAATCGTTAGAGCCATTTTTGAGAAAATTAAAATTTTCGAAAAATGTTCCATGTAAAGGGTAATCTGGGGTGGGGGATTTTCTTAAAAACCTTCGTGTCGCATCTCTGGAAGATACTGAGCCTAAATACCAAGTTTGGTGTTTATCTGACTGTTCGTTTCTGAGTTATGCTGTTCACAGACAGACACACACACGGACATGTTTCCAAAAATGCTTTTTTTTTGATTCAGGGGGTCTCATAACATATATTTCCGGTGAAATCTCGGTATCGAATTTTTGGGTGGAATACAATGCTTCCCCTACTTAGTATACGTAGTAGAGAAAGTAAAAAGAGTATGGAGTGTTGCTTCATTCGCCCACAGAAAACGCAGTTAAGATCTATCAAGAACTCTAGTCCAGCAACTCCTTGGGGCATGTGCGAGGCAATAACGTGAAGTCTCAACTCCGTCTATTCCTTATCTAGTATAAAGTTAAACGCAACAATTTTCAATAACGCAAAACTTAAAAATTTAAAAGTATCATAGGTTAATCTCAAAGTATCGGGGATATCGACCCTAGTAAAAAGCTACAGAAAAATAATGCGTTTTAAAGGTTAGATATATTACACGAAGCATTTTTAAAGATAAATGCTATTTTTAGGAAGTGAACCCCAACTTACTACTCTGGAGGCATACATCTTTAATCTCTCAACCATTCCGTTTCGTGCTTCGAAAAGTTGTTTTTTTCTAACAAATGTCTCATCCTGCTGTTCTGCATATTCCACTAGTTTTTCACATTGTATTGCATTTTACTGCATTTTTTATTGCATTTGAAATAGCAACCTATTATGTTTCAATTTCTCTTTGCATAGATACGAAAGTGTCTGGATGGAAAAGTGAAGTACATGAAAGCATATGCCTGGTTATCTTGTGAACCAAGGCGACAAGTTCGTCGCATGCGCAGTGTGAAATTCTTTCGAGCTGTTTACCTTTTCTGTATCCTACTTTACATGGTGTTTCTGAATCGCCCTCCCCATCTTTAAATTTTGTTTTCATATTTCCTCTTGGCTGAGTAGTTTCTAATGCATTTTACAAGAACGTAAAAGCGGCGTCTGTAATAGGTAACCGCGGAGGGCATTCATAGTCATGTTAAAGGTGCAAACTAACAGCATTCTATCCTTCGCTTATAGTAGAGTTTTGGAACATACTGTGTATAATAATGATTCAAAAGTGAAGGTTAAGAATCTGATGATGGAAAGTTCAAAGCAGGCACAGCGTTGGAATAAACTGGGCACATAAATGAACCGTTACTGAATAATTATACAAGGGAATAAGCATGTGATAAAGCAGTTTGGGTAGAGGTCTGCCACTGAGGTAATGCTGTCTATACGTAAAGCATGGGAAACTGCAGCACATGTCACTGAGTGCCACGTCACATGACCACATTAAATTGCTTTTGTTGATTTTGTTATTATAATTATTATTATCATCACAACTCATATATTTAGTTGCATACAGGCATTGTAATTGAGCTTTTGCATGCAATTTTTACACTCTTTACCGGTATTGTATTCCATATTACAAAAATTGATATAAAGATTTCACCGGAAATACACGTTTTGAGATCCCCGGAATAAAAAAAAAACTGTGTGGGTTGGACAACAAATTTCAAAACGAAATATTGGATGTATCAAACTTAGTATTTAAGTTCAGTATCTTGAATGCGATGCGAATATTTTCAAGAAAATCCTCCCCGTGTCAAACTACCCTTTACATGGAAACGTTTTCGTTATTTTTTTATTTTAACAAAAAAATAACTGTCTAACGATTGTTTAAGATAAAATATGTGTAAGATATCTGCACGATTAATAAAATGTATATATTTAATTTTCTGTAAGTAGTCTGTGAAATCCCTTCAATCTGAGTGAATTTTGTATAACTGATGGACAAAAACTACACAAAAATCCAGTAGGTAGATAAAAGTCGTGGGATGGCAACACATCAGATTTCTTTTATTGAAGGGGATATTTAAATGAACTGGATTTAGACGCCTACAAGAAATTGCGCATTGTTACACAACCGGAAAGCAAACTCTAGCAAGAACAATGGGACGAGCAAAGTGAAATATGGGAGTCCGTTAGCAGTCAGGTAGGGTAGTTATCAGTGTGTGATAAGAGGACGGACAGGTCATGCGGGTGGCTGAACTCCTCACAGCATAACACCTGGCAAGTCTTCTGCATGGGAAAATTGTGTCCACGACATAGGTATAACTGGAACCTTATCACCGTGGAGTTACGTCACACCTACGCGTGGCTTTTTCCAGCCTTTAGTAGAAAGTATACTCTTCGTCTTTTAGTCCCACGATTAGGTTTAAGCTCGTTTTGTCGTAATGTAACACAGGTACATTAGATTGAGGAATGAGATTTGTCTAAATACAGTGCAGAAAAAGATAGACAAAAGCTTGGCGTATTAAAACAAAGCTCGTCATAATATCAAATTTGTGAAACAACTTTTATGTAGCATTAACCGTTTCTGAAATACTCATCCCTCCAGGTTTAGTTTTTCTCAAGATACGTTGGCGTGTCATCTTGTGAAACATGCTTTAAATGTTCGAACAGGGGAGGGGCAGCCTATGAGCGCATTAGTAACGGAACATGGCTTGTAATATAAACAGCTGTTTTGATTTTTTATTTCCGGGACGGACTAAAACCAGCACTGCTACCTTGTAATCAGTAATTGGTACTACAAAAGCTGAGATATATAGGCTGTGGTGGAACCGGTATTATCTTATGCTGGCAACTTTTGGGGGAAGATAGAAGGGTGATTGAAAGTGGATTCCTAAGGAAAGTATGTAGGATTTCTAAATTGCAACATGTACCAAATGCAGAAATTTGAAAACGAACCCAAAGAATTTTTACAAGTCTAAGAAGACAGAAATTAGGCAGTTATGATGGTATCATGTGAAAAGGAAGGAAGGGGTAAGATGGCCAAAGAGGGCTTTGAAATAAATCAGGGAACAGAAGGAGAAGAGAAAGACTTGCAGCGCAATGGAGAAAATGAATGAGGACGGCTGTATTATATTATGCTTCTAAGTCTGCATCACCCAGCACGAAAGGATTTCTAACCAAGCACTTGCGATTGACTAAAGAGGGTAGAGGTCTCTACAACATAAAGTAGAGGAAATATTGTGTTCCTCTCAAATATTCGACGTTGTTTCACCAGAAATACATATTTTGAGGTCCCCTGAACCCAAAAAAGCATTTTTAGAAAATGTGTATTAGTGTATGTGTGTTTGCGTGTGAATAGCATAACTCAAAAATGAAAATTCCAATAAATACCAAACTTGTTCAGTGTCTTCCAAAGATGCAACTCGAAGAAGATTTTCAAGAAAATTCCCCACCCGAAACTATCGTTTAATGGAACACTTTTAGAAGCTGTTTTTATTTTTTCAAAAACGGCTAACGATTTTGATTAGAATAATACATGTTTAAAGTATTTACCTATATTCTTTACCTATCTTGAATTTTCTGTGAATAGGCTGTAAAGGTCTTCGCTCTGTATGACTTGTGTAACTGGTAAACCGTAAGAGATAAACAGATCTTGCTGCATTAAACATGTCGATCTCGTTTAAGCAAACAATTTATACGAAATTCATTTTTTTCTGGAGTTAACTATTTCCGAGATGTTCCATGTTATTGCTATGAATTTTCAAATACGTATTACTTTTCTTAACTTTGAGTCACTATTCTTTTTTATTTCTTCCTCGTTGTTATGCTAAGCCAATGTAATTTCAAAGTCATAACATAACAGCATGCTCTTTAAAAATTCCGGTTTCGCTTTACCCACGTAAAACGTATAAAATGTGTAATGAAAGTTTATCTGGATTAAGAAGAAGTATATAGAGTAATAAGCATTTGTAAGAATAGTTTCTAGAAGAGTGAGTAGAAAAGTCATGCGAGTGTGACATATCGGTTTATTTTTGGCCGGAGATCAAAGCTGGTATTTTCACTAAACAAGTTGTTACCCATCACTCTTGTGTTGTAGAAGAACTATGCCTTCTCGTTCTGGAATATCGTACCCAGAACCCTTTGAATGTCAGTGAGGGGCTCTGAGCACCACGGCACAGGTGCAGACGCGCTTCCAGAAGAGCACATTAATATCTGCAGACGATGTTGGTTGTAGTGTTTCCAGAAGTTGTTTAGAGATAAAATGGACTATTCGAAAGATGAGGGAAACGATACCCGGAGAAACAACCACCCCTGACATTTTAATGACCTGTTTGTAAGGACCCTTGCCTCGGCAGTTTTTGCTGATAGGACTGTGATGACAGGATATTTACCAGCTCTCAGCACCCCTCTCAAGAACGGCTACTTCAGTGCTTGTCATCGACGGTGTTGGCATGTGGGTTTAAACACGCCGGATAATTATAAGCGTCAGGCCCGGACGCCAAAGGCAGCAGTAATTTTTCAGAATTTCATCACTTCCTCTATAACATTTTCTTTCCCTACTACGTAGTACTTAAAGTAGGGGATCTGTATTCTACCCAAAATTTCGATGTCGAGATTTCACTGGAAATACGTATTTTGAGGCACTCTGAATCCCCCAAACAATGTTATTGCTATAAAAAAGTCTTGTGTGTGTGTGTGTGTGTGTGTGTGTATGTGTTTATGAACGTAACTCTAGAACAAAAAGTCCGATAAATATCAAACTTGGCATTTAATTTCAATATCTTTCAAAGATGTGGCTCAAAGGTTTTCGAGAAAATCCTCTCGCCTCATTTCACTTTTCACGGAAAAATTTTCGAATGTTTGATTTTCTCAAAAATGCCTCCTAACGAGTTTGATTAAAATACCTTATTAGAATATTTATTTCAAATAACTGTTTTGTATTGACCATTTTCGACGTATACATTATTATTGGTTTGAATTTTTCAATACTTCATTTTTAAAGCGCTGTCGCTATTCAGTTGTTTGTGATGTTATGGAACGCTATGGAATTTCAAGGCTAGCTTATAACGACACGCTTTTAAATACCTAACTATCAATTCGGTTACCTCTCTTCCATTTGTACATACCTGCAACGAAATGTGTAATGAACTATTTCTGCAAAAATTTATCTCGATTAGCATGAAATAGATAAAAATAAGCTTTCGTAAGAATAGTATAATAATAATAATAATAATAATAATAATAATAATAATAATAATAATTGAAGTGACTGCCTCTGCGGTCGAGTAGTCAGCGCCAGGGGAGCAGGGATTTGTTGTTTAACCTGAATCATAATACCCTATTCCCCACAGAGACTGGAAGCATTAATGTGTTTTGTGTTAAAAGCTCTGATATGTTACATTTACATCGCTTCCTATACACTCCATTAGAAGGTATGCAAACTATTCTAAATAAAGCTTATTTTTCTATCTACTTCATTTTAAGCCAAATAATTCTGTAGAGAAATAGCTACATTACACATTTCATTACAGATACAAAGAGAACAGCGATAGTCAAATGCTTAAGAACTAGACGCTATATGCTAGCTTTAAAATTCCATAGTTTCCATGAAATTGCAAGAAACAACTGAATGTTGACAGGACTTTAAAGAGTAATGAACATTTCGAAACATATCTCGGAAATGGCTGAAGCCACAAAAAGGTAATTAGACATAGATTGTGTGCTTTAAAGAGATCTACATTTTTATAGTACATTTTCATCTATCGCTTAACGTTTACCAGCTATACAAGATTATACAAAATTCCTTCCAAATGAAGAGGACTTCACAGTCTATTCCCAGAGAAGTCGAGATATACATTTTATTTGTCATATAAATACCTTTAATATACGGTATTTTAATTTAAATCGGTAGTCATTTTTTGCAAAATAATATATTTTTGAGAAATACTCCATGTAAAGGGTAGTTGGGGTGGGGGATTTTGTTGAAAATCTTCGTGTCGCATCTTTGAAAGGCACTGAACCTGAACACCAAGTGTGATACTTATTCGACTTTTCGTTTTTGAGTTATGCTGTTCTCACACACACACACACACACACACACACACAGAGGCCTTTTTCTAAAAATGATTTTTTTATTCAAGGGGCCTCAAAAAGTGTATTTCATGTGAAATCTCGGTATAAAATTTTTGGGTGGAATGCAAATACTTTCTCTACCCAAGAGAAAGTAAAAATTATAAAATCAGCAATAAGAAACCCTACAGTTCAGCGAGCAGAAATATCATCTCGAGTCAAAGCCCACGATATGATCAAAGAAGTTAAAGGGGGGCAATGCAGATGAAGCAGTTAAAAAAGAAAGAAAGAAGAAGAAGAAGAAAAAAAGAACAGAATGGAGGTCAGTCACATAAGATCCCTCTTGGTCTAAACACAAAAGTACAGGTTAATTACCTCAAGGCACTGTCGGAGGAGAGCAGGAGGCTGGTCCTGGAGCTCAGTCGGTAGAGCACCTGCTTGTTGTGCTAGCTGTCCCGAGTTCGATTCCCGGCTGGAGGGAATTTTTCTCTAGCCAAGATTATTCCTTATCCTCCCCAGAAGTGTGAATGAGAGTGTGAATGTGTGTATGATCTAATGATTAAAAAACCAAAAGTGCAAGAAATCCAACGACAAGAGTTACACGTGTTAACACCATAAGGTTCCAAAGGAAAGGTGGCCGATAAGACCAATGTAGTTAAAGGCGGGGTATAATAGGCCCCCCCTCAAAAAAAAGAAAGAAAGAGAGAGCGGAGTCCTGCAGCATGTCCTGAAAGATGTTGCAAAAACTTAATCCCATATCACAAGTAAAAGCAAATAAATACGCATTTGCATCCGAATTCTAATTATTATTGTATAATCTGTAGCTTTATTCAAATGGAAGATAAAATTGCTGGCAACGGAAAAACGCAAAACGGCAACAGTCGCAGAATTAGCATATGATACAAAATTGGTTATACCTAAATGCTTTAACACTGAAAAGTAAAAATATGCCATGATTCAGTGAACAAGCCGTAGTCTTGAGAGGTTTTAAAAAGAATATCGAATATCGGCACTCAAAAATCAGCTTCGGAGTCCAGTATCCAGAGATAGTGGCATCGCCCCATCCGTAGTTGGGGACGTCGTTGGTTATTATTATTGTTATTATGGCATGAAAAGTCCACAGTGCTTTTACAGCAAATCGGTAGGAGCGTGGTGTACTGCAGGTTTATCGCCATTCGGGTAATTTATAAGCGTACGGTTTCAAATCGCGGACTTATGCAAAAATCTTTCGACAAAGGGACAAAAGTTGGGGAGGCTGGGTTATGTATAGCAGCGAAACTGTTAAATTAATTCATTCTTTTACAGGTCAAATAAGGTTTACATTTTGGTACACACTTTATTTATTACAACTGCCACACCGAATTTCTTTTGTATGCTCTTAATTTTCTGTGGAATGGCATGTACAAGAAACATCTGTGTTACACTCATGCTGCCTTCTGTACCCATTATTACTTTTATATCTTTTACAAAAGTATACCTTTATATATACTTCACGTTAATCGAGTTAAAAGTTTGCAGAAATGGTTTCGTTATCCATTCCTGTATGTCCAAGGTGAATGCAGGAAGTTAAAGTGATAGTAAACTCTTTAAAAAAAAGTAGCTCTGTGTTGGTTTTTAAATTCCACGCTTCGTACGACATCAAAAGAAACAAAAGAAGAGTAGGCATTTCAAATAATTGAAATTAATGGAAACGAAATCATTAAAGTTATTGACAAATTCAAACATAATTTCTGTCACAAACAATGCATTTCTTCTAAATTGAGTACTTTAACGAAATCTACACTTTTTATGCGTTTTGGTAGGATTTTGCCTATCTCTTACGGTTTACAACCTATACAAAATTAAGCATAATTCATTCAGAATCAGGGGGACTCACAAGCTATTGCATAAACTTCAGATATGCAAATATCCTAAACATGTGGTATTTTAATAAAAATAGTTAGCAGTCATTTTTTAAAAAAAATAAAAATAACGAAAATATTTCCATAAAGGATAATGTGGGTGAGCCTGAAAATCTTCGTGCGAAAGATGGTGGATGGTTTTCTTTTTTTTTTTTTTCCTCTCTCGCTCTCTCTCTCTCTTTCTTTCTTTTCTTTCTTTTTTAAACTGCTATGGTCATATCGGCTGTCTTTTACTTTTGGAACATCGGCAATGGTGTTAACTCGTGTGCAGATATCTTTGGTGTTATTAGATCACTCTCACATTCATACTCTCATTCATACTTCCAGACTCTGGAGAGGACAGGGAATAGTCTTAGCTAGAGAAAAATTCCCACCTCGCAGCCGGGGATCGAACCCTGGACCCCTCGCTCAGCCGATAGGTCTCTCCGACTGAGCTACGGGGCCAGCCGATGGCGAACTTAATACCTAATTAGGTTGGTATTTATCTAACATTTCGTTTTTGAGTTATGTTGTTCACAGACATACATATGGACCCTTTTAAAGTTTTTTATTACTATTATTTCTTCAGAGGACCTCAAACATGTGTATTTCCGGTGAAAATCGATATCCTAACTCTTGAGTGGAGTGCTTCATCTGCTTAGTATAGATAAAAAGCAGAGAAACTAAAAAGTGGATAAAGCTTAAATTAATAACAATAATGCATGTTATACCATTTGAGGCTTGAATATTATTTTCTCTTGTCATGGAGCCCCGGCAGTGAACCTCTGGAATAGAAAATAAAAAAGATAATATATATGTATCACCGTAATTCACAGTGGGCAAAGGCAGTACCGCATGGGAAGCATAAATTTTTCAGATTGCATACATACGTCTTCTCATTCAACACGAACATGTGCATCATAGCAAATTACGAGCTAGGAAGGCCATATATTGTACTCCCGCCTTAAGTGTTTGCAAGGATCTGGTCGACCGAGAGAAACGTTCCTCTTTTCTTCTCCCTCTCATCAGACGGGGCAAGGTTCAGGGCATAAGGTCCCATCTGTAAAAATCTTGCGTCAACCGAACCATGCCGTGACGTCAAGCATCGTCTATAGGGGAAAACAAAAAGGCGTTCTCTGGAGAACCCTGAATAAAATCAAGGCTATTTTAATATATTTATGCGTTTTATTTGCAAAATAGAGTGTATATCAAGATATTGGTAGGATAGATGCAACGCATATAATATGAAATTATTGAGAAATATGTTGTAGAAGTTGGAGCAGTTTTCTTCATTTTGGTTATTACTAAATGCATAACAAGCAAACACACGACCAAAATTTTCTCGCCCTATAACGGAGTGTAAAGATGCTTGTATAACCGAAAGTCCTTTCATAAGTACTTTTATAAAATATGATCTCTCGTATGCAAAAACATAAATAAGCTATATACTTATCTTTCGTATACAAAAGGCATATTGTTTGCAAAAGTCTGCGTTCTTGTTGACCATTCCCGTGAGGAAATAACTGTCAAAAGTAGTGCCACTCCTTTTTCTTCTTTCTCTCTCTCTCCCTCCCCCTCCCTCTTTACTTACCTATTGTATATAAGTGGACAGTAAGTATTGCATTCCGAACAAAAGTTTGATACTGTGATTTAACCGAAAATATATGTTTGAAGCTCCGTGAATAAATAATAATTTAAAAAAATAGAAAAAGTTGTGTGTGAACAGCATAACTAAAAAACGAAAAGTCGGTTAAATACCAAGCATGGTATTTAAATCCAGCATCTTCCAAGGATGCGACAAGAATATTTTCAAAAATATCTCTCTACTCCAAATTAGCCTTTACATCGAAAAATTTCATCATTTTTTATTTTCAAAAAAATATATTAAAATCGCTCTAAGAATTTTGATTAATATAACATATGTTTAAGATATTTGCATAACAAATAAAATGCATATCTTGAATTTTCTGAGAATAGCCTCTGAAGACCTCTTCATTCTGAATGAGTTTTGTATAATCGATAAACCGTAAGAGATAGACAAAATCTGTAATTATATAAGTGGATATTGTGTGTATATATACCGGATTATATATAAGTTTATAGATTTTTTGTTATTTCCGAGATACTGTTTGTAATTGGTTTAAATTTTCAAATGTTTATACTTTTTTCAAGTAGTAAGTCGCTATTCCTTTTTCTCGTGGTTATGCAGGAAGCATGGAATTTCAAAGCCTGACATAGAGATCTGCTTTTTAAAAATCTGACTATCGCTTAGCCTACTGAATCCTGCTTATATCTACAACAAATGTGTAGCCCACCTCCGTGGTGTGAGGGTAGCGTATCTGCCTCACACTCAAGAGGTCTCGAGCTCGAATTTCGGTTAGCGCGAGTTACCTGGATAAGGTATTTCCGGGGTTTTCCCTTATCCAAAAGATGACTTTCGGGTAATTTTAAGCTAATGGACTCCGGGTTCATTTGAGCATCATTTCGCATATTTCATTTAGCCATAGTCCAATATGACCTCCCCGTTTAAAGGTCGCTAAACAAAAGAAAAATGTATAACGAAAGTTTGCCTCGCTTAACAAAACTAGATAGAAGAATAAACTTTTGTAGGAATAGTTTGTAGAAGAGCGAGTAGAGAAGGTCAAGTGAATGTAACACATCTTTTTAACTAACTTTGTGGTACACGTATTAGTATTAAATACATAATTGGGCTCAATATGATAAATGTCATGCAGGCATCTACTGAGCGGCAGTGTTGAAATAGGCGAACTGGCCATGAACTAACTGAAATACACACTCAAGCACACTAAATTCTCACACCAGCTTTGGGCATTCTAATAAATTTTCACCAAAGAAACATTTTACGGGCCTAGGCGGAATTCCAAGCTGCGACACAGCAGGCAGGTGCTCTAGTAATATTGAATTGCGATAACAGTCAAAGACTTACTTCTAGTTTCTGCATTTATTACCTTAGATTTGGTCCCGCGTCGTACATTTGCGGCACGTAAAATAACCTCAAGCCTGATAAACAGCCTCTGAGCAAAATTATCGGTCTTTCACGCCCAATATAGAATGGGACGCGGCTAAAAGCGTCCATAAATTAAACTCAATTTTTAATTAGCTTAGATTAAATAGCCTTGGTGAGAAATAATATCTCTACGCATATTTTTTTATCTCTTCTTCCTTTCTTTAATCAAAGTAGCGAACATGGTCTTCTTAAGGGACCGTTACTCCCCCTTCCGCCTACCTTCTACCTACTTCCTTCACTATGGGTGCCCCTCAGAGCAATGTTAAGATTTTTTTCTGTTGTTAATTACTCCCAAATATCTTCCCTAGCACAGAACGGCAGGAACCTCTGGAATGAACATTGCCACTTTTGCTATAAAGCTGTCCCATCCCTACTCTCTACGTAGTCCTGGAGTGGCTAGAAATTGTTCGCAATTCCGCAAACTGGCAGCTCTCTTAATTGAAGGTCTTTCTTTGTTGGTCACTTGTTTAAATGAGGTCGCGTGCCAGTTAGATTTATGGCCTCTTTGATAGGGTTTTGTAATTGAAAACGAAGAATATAGTGAAATTAGTAGAAAAATACCATTTAGGGACAAACTACTCCATTATTTTTTGTACGGTTACATCAATACAGGCAGTAGTAAATGTATGTTATGCAAAATTGATCATAGTGTAAACTCATATACTATAGGATCGCGTTTTCTATTCCTAATTTCGTGCTAATGCTAGTTTACAAGAACAAAATAAAGCATTTATTTTTACTTACTCTAACACCTAAATGTAGAAGAAGTGCATATTTTTACTTTCTCTACTACGTATAGTAAGTAGGGGAGTATTTCATGTTTTGAGGATGTCTGAATAAATAAAAAAAAAACAGTATTAGAAAAAAATTCGTGTGTTTGCGAACAGCATAATTTAAAAACGAAAAATCGAATAAATACCTAAATTATCTAAGTTCAGTATCTTCCAAGGATACGACACGAAGATTTTAAAGAAACCTCCCTCAACCCATCTACCCTTTACATGGAACATTTTTCAATTCTTTTTTTAAATTTTTTAAATATTGGCTTTTAACGATTTTGATTAAAATACCATGTATGACAAAATTTATATCTTAGATTTTCTGGGAATAGCCTTTGAAGTCCTCTTCATTCGGAAAGGATTTTGTATACTCGTATAATTTGTAAACATTAAGCGAGAGACGAAAATGTGTTACACAAAAGAATGTAGATTTTTCTAAAACACACAATTTATTTCAAATAGGTTTTTTTTTGTGGCATAAGCCATTTCTGAGATCCGTTATTAATGGTTGATTTGTTCATTTCTTGGTCATTCTCTTTAAATTCCTTTGAACTTTCAGTTGTTTCTCGTGATTGCATGGAAACAGTATGGCATTTTAAGGCCAGCATATAGCGTCCAGTTCTTAAACATTTGACTATCGCTGTTCTCTTTGTATCTATAACGAAATGTGAAATGTAGCTATTTCTGCGAATATTTATCTGGATTAAAACATAGTAGATAAAAAATTAAGCTTTAGTAAAAATAGTTTGCATACTCATTATAAACGATAGAGGGTAGAGAAAGTCATGTGAATTTATCACATCAGAAATTTTTTTGGTCGTTCTCCGTGGTGTAGTGGTTACCATGCTAGCCTCTAGTTCCCGAGGTCGCGGGTTCAAACTCGGGGGAGGGCGATGGCTTTTTTCGGGTGGGAAGGGAAGTAAAGCCGGGAGTCCCGTGTCGTAGATTTACGGCACGTAAAAGAACCTCAAGCCTGATTAAGAGGCATCTGAGCAAAATTACTAGTCTTTCACGCCCAATATAGAATGGGGCGGTAAGGACCATAGTAGTTAAAGAGCATCCATAAATAAAACTCAATTTAATTTAAATATTTTTTTAATTCTTTCATTTGCATAGCTTCCTTTAACTTCTATGGTTATATCAAGCTTTGACTTGAAAAGCGACTTATTACTGTGGGTTGTATTAACGTTGGATTTTAATACCTTTTGCTAGTAAACACACATGCATTCCCACATTCATACTTCCAGAATCTGTAGAGGATAAGGAATGATTCTTGTGAAAGAAAAATTCCCACCCCAGCCGAGAATCGAATCCGCCACCTCTGGGCTGAGAAGCCAGAACACTGACCACTCGACAAAACTTATTGTAGTAATTCACTCAAAATTTCTGTATGGAGATTTCACCGAAATACATGTTTTAGGTCGCCTGAATCCGAGAAAAGCAATTTTAGACTACATTTACGCGCGCGCGTTTGTGGCACATGAAGATTGTCATAAGTAATCCCACGGGTTAAGTGTATGGATTTATTCGTGAGTACGAAGCACAATGAAACTCGCAACCTCGAGTGGGATTGATTAAGACTACTCCATGAAAATAATAACTACTTGTATTTAAAATCACTTCACCGTTGTGCCAGCTATAATCATGGCATACCTACTAAATGAATGAACGATCGAATGTATTACGGAATAGTAACCATTGCTACCAAACAGTGGGAATAAGATAATACTTAATTTCAAAATAAGCTAAAATCAAAACACAATAAAGTCACATTCTTGTCAAGAACACTATTTATTTGCAAATTGATACTATTAGAATGTACAGTTGGTTAAAAACACAATTAATGGATGACGCAGCCTATTAATCACTTCCTAGTGCTACTATTACGGTTGAGTAACGAGCTGACCTTTTATTCGATAAAATCGCATCCTTGCAAGTGTATTATAAGATAAACGACCGTCATTGGTGGATATTCCAGGCATTGCTAAACATTATTGTTCAATATCAAATAAGCAGCTTATGAATGCAATAGTCGAGAAATTCTCTCACCCCAAACTACACTTTCTTTATTTTTACTTTCTCTACTAGTATAGTAAGTAGGGGAAGTATTGTATTCCACCCAAAAATTCGATACGAGATTTCACCGGAAATATATGTTTTGAGACCCCCTCAAAATAAAAGCATTTCTGGAAACATGTCCGTGTGTGTGTGTGTGTGTGTGTGTGTGTGTGTGTGTGTGTGTGTGTGTGTGTGTGTGCTGTGAACAGCATAACTCAGAAACGAACAGTCGGATAAACACCAAACTTGGTATTAAGGTTCAGTATCTTCCAGAGATGCGACACGAAGGTTTTCAAGAAAATCCCCCCCACCGCAGATTACCCTTTACATGGAACATTTTTCGAAAATTTTAATTTTCTCAAAAATGGCTCTAACGATTTTGATTAAAATATCATATGTTTAATATATTTTCATGACAAATAAAATGTATATCTTGAATTTTCTGGGAATATCTCCAAAGTGTTCTTCATTGTGAGCGACTTTTGCATAACTGGTAAACCATAAGAGGTAGACAAAATTTTACTACACAAAAAGTGTAGATCGCGTTAAAATACACAATTTATGTCATATACATTTTTTTGTTGAGTGAACCATTTTCGAGATATTGCTTGTTATTCCCTTTAATTTTTCAATACTTATTTTCTCAAATGGGAATTCATTATTCATTTTTTTGTCTTGGATATGCAAAGAGTATTAATCTGTGGCAAAGAGAATGGTGCTGCAACCAGCTATTAAGAGATATGTATATGCTTAAAAGCTACTGTATTTCTATATTGCCCTTGCAAATACAAAACAAGGGGAACATAGTACGCCTTAAGCGATGGTCAAATATTTTTAGAACTGGTCGCTATGTGTAAAATGTAATTCTCTTTGCTTGTCAAAAGATCGTTTCTGCAAATGTTTATCTCGATTAATATGAAATAGATGGAGAATAAGATTTTGTAAAAATAGTTTGTACAAGAGTAGAGAAAGTCATGTAAGTGTAACATATCAGATTTTTTATATTGTTAAGTAGCTGTAACGATTTTTATTAAAAAATCATATGTTTAAGATATTTGCAGGACAGCTAAAATGTATATATTGAATTTTCTGGGAAATAGTCTGTTAAGTCTCCTTTATTTGATTTAATTTTATATAATTTCGCATAATTAGAAAACAATAAGAGATAGACAACAACCCTACTTTAGGAAAAATTCAGAGTTTATTAATATGCACAATTTGCGTAAAATCTTTACGTAGCGTTAGTTTACATTTTTTCCAAGTGTGCGCATCTAAACGACATGCTTGTGCGTTTACGATTTCTTTCTTTCCATTGAGAGATCTTGTCACCATGAATAATAATCATTTGAATGCTGTTTCCGCACTTTGGTAAGCTTGTGACCAAGCACTTCTTGCTTAATTTGAAATCATTCCTACATAAAAATGTGCAGTGAATAACATACGAAGAAGATGTATCAGTTTTTATATGAAGATTATAATTTATGTATAACCCATATAATAGCATACGTATAATATATGTAAACTTGTCATTAGTAGAGAAAGTCGTGGGAATGTATTACATCAACTTTTTTATGTTCCGTTAACGAATGATTAATAATGAATGTGTACTTATAGCCTCACTGGACCACTTCAGAAATGGTGTGCAGTGGTATTTTAATCTCGTCAGCATTTTAAGAGCAGCAACTTTTTTCGAGTATGGTGCTTACAAATTTATTTTACAATCATTAAGTGGAAGAAACAGTTTTTTTTGTATAGTACTTGAAATCGGTGAGAGAATTGGTTTTGATCTGGCGGAGAAAAGAAAACGTCAACATCAGAAATTATCAGCATTCTTATAACGTCTCAATGCTTACGACTTCACAAGTTTGTTTTCGTCAACTTAAATTGTATGTCGGCGACATTGTCAGGTATTATATAAAAACTACTTCGCTAAAAGCATATAAAATAAGTTTAAACACCCCAAAAAGAACACGTTAAAAATCAGTGCAGTTGAAAAAATTAATAAAATAAACAATCCAGAAAAAATGCCAGACAGATTACATCGAATCACACGATAAATCATTTCAATGTAAATAACTTTTTCTCTCCTTTGATTTGGCGGCTAGAATATTTTAAACAAGAGACGAATACTGTTTAGTCACCGTGTACTGTTTCGGGTGACAACAGAAACGAGAATAAAAGACACAGATGTTGTGTCTAACTAACTTGTGCAGATTAAAGATAATGGAAATTTGTGTAATATATAGTATATTTATCCTATCGAACTTGTATAAATAATATAATTTATAAAACTTAGATATGTGACATTTTACCCACAAATCAGTGGTGATATGTTTGAACTGCCTTTCGGTTTCCCGTGGGGAAAGTAATTGAGATGTCACAAGTTTATTCTCTATAAGAACTTAAGGCATTAAATTAAACTAACTTAAATTGAGTTTTATTTATGGATGCTCTTTAACTGCTGTGGTCCTTAGCATCACTTCTATATTGGGCGTGAAAGACGGGTAATTTTGCTCAAATACCTCTTTATCAGGGTTGAGGTTCTTTTACGTGCCGTAAATCTACGACACGGGACCACTGGCTTTACTTCCCTTGCGAAGGAAGCCATGCTAAGGATTTTAACGCCCGAAAAAGTCCATCACCCTCCTCCGGGTTTGAACCCGCGAACTTAAGATATGTAATATAGGGTATAGGTTTACAAAGGATGGAGACAGCTCATGCACTAATCTAAATACGGGACCGGGTCTGCCAACGCAGAGACCACACCCTCGCAACTGTAACCTATGTGAAATGTATTTATCTCCTAAAAAGAAAATATGAAGTGAAGTAACCACAGGGGGCTACAGGCCTCGGGCAGACGAGCCACAGAGACGCGCGGAAGTCCCTAACAGTTCCAGGCTCGAAGACCCACTGTTGGAGCTCCCTGAAGAGGACGATAAACGACCCATTGACCAAGCAGCCCTCTAGTTTCCACGGGGAGTAATCTTTCCTAAAGCCAGCATGCGAGCTCTCTGTCCGGCACCGCCATACGACACGAAACCTATAAGCACATCTGAAAGATGAGAAGGAAATATTCGCCTACCGGTCAGGGAAAACCACGAATAACCCAAGGTCAAAGTGGTTGGTTGACAGGAATTGAGCTTAAGAACTCCAAATGGGACCCTCGCATGTTACCACTCGTTCGGTGAAGGCATGTCTAATACCAAATTTTATAGCAATTGATTCAACCTTTCTTAAGTGAAAACATAGAATACACAAACAAAATTTATTAAAGATGTGATTTTTTGCTTCGGAATATCACATGAAACGTCTAAACTTAAGTTCTTTATCCAACTATGAAACTGCCAAAATAAAAATTTATTTGGTCGTAATTGTATTATATGTAATAGATGGTATTTATATCGATAGCAACTAAAGCATGCACATTCTTTTTGACTCTTCAGATGAAAAACGTTTAGAAAAGTAGGTACATAATATAAAAATCTGATGTGACAACATTCACGTGACTTTCTCTAACCTCTATCGTTTATTGGTGGTTATACAATCTATTCTTACCCAAGCTTATTTTCATATTCTAGCTACATTGCACACTTCGTTATAGATCTAAAGAGAGCAGCGATAGTCGAATGTTTAAGAGCTGGACGCTATATGCTGACCTTAAAATTCCATACTGTTTCCATGCAATCGCGAGAAACAACTGAAAATCGGTGGGACTTTAAAAGGATGACAAAGTATTGAACAAATCGAACCATTAATGACGGATGCCACAACATTTTTTTTGTTTTAAAGAGATCTACATTTTTTTGTGTAATACGTCTTCATCTGTCGCTTAACATTCACCAGTTGAATAAGATTATACACAATTTCTTCCAAATGAAGTGGACTTCACAGGCTATCCCCAGAAAATTCAAGATATACATTTTATTTGCAATGTAAATATCTTTAATATATGCTATTCTAATCAAAACCATTTGAACTATTGTTTAGAAAGTCAAAAAATCCGAAAAATCTTCCATGTAAAGCATTATGGGGTGGGAAATTTTCGTGAAAAACTTGTAACGTAACTTTGGAAGGTACTGAACCTAAATACCAAGTTTGGTATTTATACGGCTATTCGTTTTTGAGTTATGCTGTTCACAGACATATAGACACATACACGGACCTTATTTTTAAAAATGCTTTTTTTTTTATACAAATATTCCATTATATCAAATTTATGGGTGGGATATAATACTTCTCCTACTTAATATACGTAGTAGAGAAAGTAAAAAAGGTTAAGATAAAAATCTAAAAGTAGAACACTAAAGATAATATAGATTAACGGAAAAAAGAAAGCGAAACTACCCTGTTGAGTAAGCACAGTACAAAACTATACAATGTGCGTTACAAAGGCGATCACAAAGGCAAACTTAGAGATTAACTTGTATAAAAAAACAGCAGAAGAAAAAGAAAAACCTCAATATGTGCTATTTTAATTTACGGTTGATGTAAGTTCCATTCTGACATAAAAACAATTGCAAGTGTTTTGCGGAATCGTTCTTTCTCTTCCTGTATAGCGGCTATGAAGGCCAGATCATCCAGACAACAGCATTGAGCTTCAGCACAGTTCAAGGTTTAAGAGTTAAGTTTTGAATATTCGGTCCCATTAGGTAATGCAATGAAATGTATCACATTATTAAAATAAGATGCAAAGTGGAGAAACGATAGCAGGACAATGGTTGGACAGAGGAGAGTGGTTTTGTATGGTGAGAAAAGTTTATAAATGACTGTTTTGAGAGGTTTTTTTATTATTATTATTTATGGACACTCTTTAACTGCTGTGGTCCTTAGTGTCCTATTCTATATTTGCCGTGAAAGACTAGAAATTTTGCTCAGAGACCTCTTTTTATCAGGCTTGAGGTTCTTTTACGTGCCGTAAATCTTCGACACGGGACCACCGGCTTTACTTCCTTTCCGAAGGAAGCCATGCTAAGGATTTTTACGCCCGAAAAAATCCATCCCCTCCGCCGGGTTTCATAAATGACTGTGAAATGATATTTGGTTCTCAGAAGATGTGAATGGAATTGTAAACTGACTGAGTAATAAAATTGCATAACTTAAACCTACATATACCTTTAATGGCTAAAATCAGATACATATTGGCAAAATTGAAGTGCACTGGTAGTATAAAAAGTCTACTTGGGCTTTACCCTTAGTTTCTTGCTTTATTACTTAGAGGAAAACTGTAACATTATTGACAAGCCAGTAAGCTATAGCGCTGAATTTGAATGTTTTGTTGAAATTTCGGAGCTTCTGATAAAAAAAGCTTTAAAGAAAAAAAATCAGTACATGCAACAATGAACAAAAACGGTAAAAGACATATTTACAGATGTGTGCATTAAGAGGGAAAGGGGAAAAGAACAAACAAACAAAGAAGAAACAAAAATGGAAAACGAACTCGGGGCTCCAGACAATATGATTATTTTTAGGGAAGCAATAGAAATTATCAATATAGGGATAGAAACGTTCATTACCTTAACTTACTAATTAGCCATTAAGGACCATGCTGCATGACAAATTCAGTAGAGCCACGCTATCTTCGTCCGCTTGTGTTGGGCTATGTAATCCTAAACATCATGTGACTGGCTGTCGCCACGAATTTATCCTTATCTTTTGTTTAATAAACATTTTTCAAGGGTTGGTCTTAAATTCGTTTGCTTAGACGTTGGGTTATGTCAACTGTACCATTTACAATCATAAATGTCGGTTTCCATTAACAGAGTTTCTTTCAGTTTAAAACATTTGATAATTTCTACGGATTGTTTTTGTTAGCTTCTCTTAAGTTTGAGGTTGTTCAATTGTGCTCGTTGTATTAATCGTTGGGAGATGGTGATTTGATTTTAAACAAAATTTCTATTTAAAAGTCAGTGAACCTATTTATTACCATTGCTTGATAACTAGTAGAACCCGCGTATCTGCACACGTTATTGTGTTATATATACATGCGGAGACTCACTCTTTCGCTCCCTCCCCCTCGCCCCCCATCTTCCCCTTTCTTCCTACATCCGTCTTTCCCTCTTATCTCCCTTCTCACTCTTCTCTTCCATTCTCTCTCCCACTGCTTCACCTTTTTTCCCTCTCTACCAGAATGGGCAAAGCTTGTTTCGCGGCTCGGAGTGTAGTCGCAACGTAATTCTCACAGCCTGGGTCAGTGTTGCGCTAGAGGCAAGAGGGTGGTTGAAAGTAAACAGTTCAGTGGTGGAATTCATGATGGCATTGTCTACTAAACCATCGTTTCCGGAAAACGGAGGACGAGTTTTGTTGTGTAGAGTGAAATGTTTTAATTTCTCTAAAAGATTACATGGCGTGTTTAGAGGCAACATCCAGAGACACTACGTTAGATGTCGTGCTTCATATAGTGAAATTAAAACTATGTGTTGCACGGGGAGATTATTATTTTATTTGTTTTAGGAATTGAACGTATGAAAGTATTGCAGAAGTTAACTGTGAACAACATTGTACAAAAAGTCCCGAAAATTGATGACTAAATACAAAACTACATATGCCAATTACGTACTTACCTGGCAGATCGCTCAGTTTGTTTGATTTATATTTAAGCGCGCTCAACTACAAGGTCATTAGCGCCCTAAGAAAACAGATCATGACAAAGGCCAGAGTTAAAGATCAAAACAAAAAATCTGATGTGTTACACTCACATGACTTTCTCTACTCTTGTACAAGCTATTTTTACAAACTGTTACTCTCCATCTATTTCATATTATCGAGATAAACATTTGCAGAAACGATCTTTTGACATGCAAAGAGAATTGCATTTTACACACAGCGACCAGTTCTAAAAATATTTGACTTTCGCTTAAGGCGTACTATGTTCCCCTTGTTTTGTATTTGCAAGGGCAATATAAAAATACAGTAGCCTTTAAGCATATACATATCACTTAATAGCTGGTTGCTATGTGCAGCACCATTCTCTTTGCCACAGAATAATACTCTTTGCATATCCAAGACAAAAAAAATGAATAACGAATTCCCATTTGAGAAAATAAGTATTGAAAAATTTAAGGGAATAACAAGCAATATCTCGAAAATTGTTCACTCAACAACAAAGATGTATATGACATAAATTGTGTATTTTAACGCGATCTACATTTTTTGTGTATTAAAATTTTGTCTCTATTATGGTTTACCAGTTATGCAAAAGTCGTTCACAATGAAGAATACTTCCCAGAAAATTCGAGATATACATTTCATTTGCCATGAAAATATCTTAAACATATGATATTTTAATAAAAATCGTTAGAGCCATTTTTGAGAAAATTAAAATTTTCGAAAAATGTTCCATGTAAAGGGTAATCTGGGGTGAGGTGATTTTCTTGAAAACCTTCGTGTCGCATCTCTGGAAGATTCATTCATTCATTCATTCATTATCTGTTTACCCTCCTCTTATGTAGGACTTACACCCCCCAGGACTTACAAGCGGGTGCCTGGGGTGAGAGGCCCGTCGAGGAGCAGACACTCATGGATCAGACAGAGCATCCAGGATGGGTGATCAGCCCGATGCCTGGTATGGGATGAAGGAAGTAGTTGAAACGAAATGATGGTGAAATGGATGAAAGGAAAGGTGATAATGGAGCAGTTGGTGGAATGAATGGCGGGGGAAACCGGAGAACCCGGAGAAAACCCGCCCAGACGCCGCTTCGTCCACCACAAATCCCACATGCAGGTTCCTGGGATTGAACCCGGGCCGCCTCGGTGGAAGGCGAGCGGTCTAACCACTCGGCCACGGCTACGCCTATCTCTGGAAGATGAACCTAAATACCAAGTTTGGTGTTTATCCGACTGTTCGTTTCTGAGTTATGCTGTTCACAGACACACACACACACGCGCGCGCGCGTATTTGTTTCCAAAAATGCTTTTTTTTGGATTCAGGGGACCTCAAAACATATAGTTCCGGTGAAATCTCGGTATCGAATTTTTGGGCGGAATACCTACAATACTTCCCCTACTTACTATACGTAGTAGAGAAAGTAAAAGATAAATAAATCGCGAGAAAAAATAGTTGCAGCACTGCTAGTTGGCTTTCAGTTCATCTTGAAGATTTACCGAAATGTAGGATGAGAAGGTTTGGCGTACGGGGGTCGGCACGACAATCTAAAGATCGGTGGTTTGAGTCCCGCCGAGGCATTGGATTTCTCAAGTCTGATTCAGCTTTCTAATGTAAGCCTACACATGGTTGAAAAAATATCACAATTGTTGTACATATTGCATATTCAAATGTAAAGTAGTATCTGTAAATGACATGTTCCACAGCAAGTTCTTCCATTTGAGAGAAAATTAAGTATTCTGAGTTCACTTTGAAAATAAAATTCGGTAACACGTATTTGCTGGTAATCATAATTAGTCCTGAGAGCTTTAGATATGGAAAGTGACGTTTTAAGCACTTAAGCTATGCCAGGCACTAATTTTGGCCCTATGTTTAGGTATAGAGCTACGTATTTTTAAAATGAGTTTGACCTTTACAAGCATATTGAGAGGTTAGCTGACTTTTCTCTGCTAAAACCATGTGAGGACATGTGAATATTTTTCTACAGGCTCCGTGAGCCAGTGTGTGTTTCTTAGTGCAAAGTTGCCTATCTGTGCTATTAATTTTGTAGCTATCAAATGTGGTTTTCCAGAAGTTGTGGGTGTACACATAATCAATGTGATACCGTGCAGATGGCCTTAGTTGCGCAATCGCCTTGCTGCACCATTTATTTTATTTCCATTTCATGTATTGTGTGAGTATAACTTTGTATCGAAATATCCAATAAGGTATTTACCTGGCGACTGAGGGGGGAAGGAAAGAACCAACGACCTGCGATCACTGAGAAATATAATGTAGGAATGCACCATTTTTTATTGTTAAATGTAACGTGCATAAATCCTAATTTTAAAAAATCTGATGTACAGCCACATGACTTTCTCTACCCTCTATCATTTATTAGTGGTATATAAACAATTCTTATTAAAGCTTATTTTTCTGTCTACTATATTTTAACACAAACAAACCTTTGCAAAAATAGCCACATTACCACTTCGTTATACAGAGTGAGCCAAAAGACTACGAACCGGCTACGCGGTGCTTTTCCTGTCGGCGCTCGTTGCCGTCTGCCGCTATCATAGAAAGGCGCGGATGAAACCATACAACATTTTCTGTAGATACAAAGAGAACAGGGATAGTCAAATATTTCAGAACTGGAATGCCTTGGCCTTAAAATTCCATACTATCTCCATGCAATCGCGAGAATGAACTGACTGTTGAAAGGACTTTAAGAGAATGACCAAGAAATGATTCGAACCTTTAATAACGGATATCTAAGAAACGCCTTATGCCACAAAAAACTTATTAAAGTAAATTGTGTGTTTTAAAGAGATTACATTTTTTATGCACTACGTTTTCGTCTACTGCTTAACATTTACCAGTTATGCAAAATTCCTTCCGAATGAAGAGGACTTCATAGGCTATTCCCCGAAAATTCAAGGTATACACTTTATATGTAATTTAAATATCTTACTTAATGTAGTGTTTTAATCAAAATTAATTGAGTCATATATTAGAAAATAAAAATTTTTAAAAATGTTCCATGTAAAATGTAGCTTGGGATTAGGGGATTTTGTTGAAAACTTTGGGTCGCATCTTAGGAAGAAATTGAACCTAAATATCAAGTTTGGTATTTATCCGACTTTTTGTTTTTGTGTTATGGTGTTCACAGACACGTACGATAGACACACACACGGACATGTTTCCAAAAACGTTTTATTTGGATTCAGGTACCTATTTCCGGTGAAATCGTGGTATCGAATTTTTGGGTGGAATGTAATACTTCTACTTACCACACTTAGTAGAGAAAATAATTGTTGGAAATCATCGACTGAATGTATAGACTATTATTATTATTATTATTATTATTTATTTATTTATTTATTTATTTATTTATTTATTCGTGGCCGCTTACACTCAAGGGCTGTTTTCACCCAGGCGTTAAGACGTCATCACGTCTCGCTTGAAGCGACATTCAGAATTTTTTTTATAAACAGGAAAACATCACGTGACTAGGTGCGCTTATAACGTCATATCATAAGAGAAAGGTTCTTCCCCTGATAATATAGCACATTATACGGTGAAGAGCAACTTAACTGCAGAAATATCAGGTACGCAATACCGCTACAGGATAATGACATAATTATAAATTGTCGTTATCTTTTGTGTACCACGTTTTCGTGTTTTGTACAGAACAGGTATCTTAAAGCATAAATATCTTGGTTCGGTATAACTTAGGCATAAATCGGGTAGTTATTCCATTAATATTCCGTCGCTGCATCAGATTTTCGTTGAAAATGTTTAAAAGCAAATGTCACATATTCCGTATGACGATGCACCTACCAAGAAAATCACGATACCACCACGTAGCGGAATATAATCTGTCATATAATAATAATAATAATAATAATAATAATAATAATAATAATAATAATAATAATAATAATAAATATAAATCATGAATATATTCATCCTTAAAGTAATTAATTCCTGTATGGAAAATACGCAATAAAATCTTATGTAGGTATAACATTCAATGACTTTCTCTAGTAGTAGATAGACGGCTGTGTGAATAACATAACTCCAAAATAGAAACAGATAAATACCAAATTTGTTCGTATTTCAACTCAGTACCGTGCAAAGATGCTGTACGGAGATTTTTTAAAGAAGATCCTCCCATACTGACTACCTTTTGCGGCGATCACCTCCTCATCCGTTGCTGTAGCTTACCTTGATGCTTCTCCCGTTGCTTCCAGAAGTTCTCAGCGTGTTGGTTCTTCAATTTATCCTCGGCTAGCTGCAGTAATTTTCCTTAAATTATATGGGAGCATGGACTTATCCTCGGTAAAGGAAAACGTAGATCTCGGGTGGTGATATAGGAAGACATAGACTTGCTTTGTTTATGAAAAGATGACACTGCCGTTTCTTTTTATTTAATTTAACACTCGTAGTATACAAAACTGGTATTGCCGCTGTAAAATACTGTCCACCGCTGTTAGACTATGGCGTGGATATGTCACGAAATATAACTATTCTTATTGTCGCTTTCAGAGTAGCGGATCTTAGGTGTGTTGCTAAAACTATTTTGATTCCCTGTTTTGGCGCGATATCTCACACATCCTGCAGCATCTCTCCCTGACCACACATGACATAAACTGCCCCGAATTTTCTCCAAACAGATCCATTTATAGTCTCAGGCTCCTGAGGCTGCTTCCTTTCCTATTGGTCCATTTTTAGCGCGACTCGACGCGTCTAACTATTTCGAATAAACTTTCAGGGATCTCATTGGTCCAATTTTAATATAAATCGCGGCTTTTCCTACATTTACCGTTAAGGTTGTCTTTCTCACTCACTTGGTCACGGCGAATTATCAAATAATGGGACAAAGGCTCTACACCCTCGCTGTAGGAATAATAGCACAGCGACCGGAGAGAGGTAATAAAACTAGGTTTTCTGCCTTCGAAAGCACTATTCCTGTAGCTAAAACTTTCCCTCGTGGACAGTATTTTAACATAGCGCTTAAATTATTTACATTAAAACATTTATAACTCTACTAATATTAATAACCTAGATAGATACATAATGTTAAATCACCCTTCTTAAAATATACAAGCAGTATGAGAAAAAGATATTTACATAATACGATTTAACATCACTAAAAGTTAATTAATAAGTTATCTGTAATTATAGTTCTTGGGCTCGGCCTAGAGTTGCCGTTTCAAATTGCCCTGTTCTGGAAAAGAATAAATTTTTCAACACTTGATACAATTTTCTTTTACAGAATAATTCCTCTGATTATGGCCTTTGTTCGTTTGTTTTGTTGACAGAGACCCTTCGCTGTACCTGCTCCTTCACAAGGGCTCTGACAAACCGGTGATGTTTATATTTGGGTCATTCACTCTACACTCTCCCTTTAAAAACAGGTTTCCGAGAGACATTCTTATACACAATACATTTCCCGCACACGAATAACTTGTGACGCATACAAATACTCTAATACCCAATTTAAGTTCTAAAATTAAATCTATTTACATACATATTGGTACATAATTATTATGCCTTTATTTATTTCTTTACATCCTTATTTATCGGGTGTATTACCTTTACTATTTGTTCACAGGGGTGTTACCTCATTTCGAGTAAAACTAACCTGATTATTTTCATTATATTCTTCACCCTTCTCATTCTCTAAACATTTGTATGGTTTGAGCAACTGTTTATGATATCTCCCTACGATTTTGGAATTCTTTATTTCTTGTAACTCAAATGTATCCGAGCCAAAAATGTTAATCACCCGGTATGGACCTTTAAATAAATTTTCCATTCTATGATACCTTTTGTTCAGAATGCTAGACTTTTTCTTGTCCCGTACCAATACTAAGTCTCCCAATTTGATCAACCAGTGTTTTCGTTTCTTCTTCTTAAACTTTTCTTTTCTTTTCTGCGCCTTATTGGCCATTCTTTCAAAAGCTTTCTTAAACATCTCTTCTTCCGTTAGTGCTTTCGGATCTTTAGCTTCTAGTGTCTGTGGTAATTCCCCTTCGAGTGTTTCCATTAATTTCCCCTTCATCAGCTCGATGGGCTTATAACCGGTAGTAGGGCTCACACTTTCATTTAAAATACTTTCGATGCGCTGATAGTGATTTGCCCAATCACTGTGTTTTTTATTGGCCAAAATTCTCAAATAAACCGAAATGTCCCGTATTATTCTTTCGCAGGGATTGCTTTGTGGGTGGTATTTTGAGCAATGATACAACGTGATTTCGTTTTCTTTTAAGGTGTCTACAAATTTTCTGCTGGTAAATATTGAAGCATTATCACATAAAATTGCCTTCATCTTTCCAAATTGTGGAACATACGACTTCATTATCTTCCTTAGGCATGTTTCACTTGTAATCTTCCGGACTGGGTAAATTTTCACAAATTTTGAAAATACATCTATTAACACTATTATATACCTAAATCCAAATTTACTACGGGGCATCTCACCATGACAGTCCAAGGTCACTAACATTCCTGGTTTTTCTCTTAGTATTGAGTTTGTCTCGTATTCGTATTGTATATTCAGTGGCTTTGCTTTTTGACATTGTAAGCATGTCGAAATTATTCTCCTTACTTTATGGTGTAATTTTGGAATATACAGGTTTTCTTGGATCATTAAAGCGGTGCGTTCTGAGCCAGAATGTGCTAGAGCTTGATGGAACGTGCTTATGAGTTCATTCTCCATGTTCTTAGGTATATATGTCTTCCATTTCTGTATTTCACTGCCATGTAGTTTATATAACACGCCCCCTTTTAACCCTATGTTTCCCTTGATATTTTCATCTATTTCTGGGGCCTTTTTTATTAATTTATTTAACTTCTCATCTCGTCGCTGCTGGTCCCCTATTCCTTTTAATTCTTTTATCAATCCTTTACTCAAGGGTATTTCAATACTCATTAATGTTACTTCATTTTTAGGGCGTTCTATTCTCTCCGGTATTTCACTGTTGTTATGTAACCTAGACAGCAAATCGCTAAAAACATTTGTTTTTCCTGGAATGTGTTTCACCTCAACATCATACGAAAGAATCTCATGGATGTACCTAGATAATTTAGTACTCGTAAGCCGACAACGTTTCATAAATGAAAGACTCACATGATCTGTGTATATAATAACCTTCTGTAGATATATATATGATCTAAATTTCTGTAGTGCGTAATACACAGCACAGATCTCTAATTCGGTGACCGAAGCATTTTTCTCTATTTGACTTAAACCTCTTGAAGCGGTACTTATCACGTGCAGTTGATTTTCCTCATCTGATTGGGCTAGGACACACCCATATCCGTGACCTGAAGCATCCACATAAATTACATATGGTAGGTTGTCCTTGGGTCTCTCTAGTAGAATTGATTTCGCAAATAGTTCTTTTATCTTTTCAAAAGCTTTCTGGTGTACCTCGTCCCATTTCCATCGCACTTTCTTTTTAAGTAATTCGCGCAAAGGCGCTATTTCTGCGGCGTACCTCAGGATAAATTTGCTTTGATAATTTAGCACTCCAAGAAAGGACCTAACCTGCTTAACACTCTTGGGCGCTGGTATTCTTCTCACAGCCGCTACTCTTTCTTCGTTTGGCTTCATTCCTCTATCATTAATTACATAGCCTAGAAATTCCACCTATCTGTATACTCTGCTCATTTAATTTCCCTTCCAAATTTTTATTTTGTTCACTCAAATTTCTTTTTGACTCCTTACTCTGCTCATCTATCTTTGCGCTCAAATGTTGAAGCAATATTAGCAGCTGGTTTTGACCTGCGTCAATGACCTGCTCAATCGGTGATTGCCTTTCCCTAACTTCTACTTCAGCTGCACCCAT
Organism: Deroplatys truncata; assembly: GCA_030765065.1. Lineage (NCBI taxonomy): Eukaryota > Metazoa > Arthropoda > Insecta > Mantodea > Mantidae > Deroplatys > Deroplatys truncata. The sequence goes on along the minus strand of CM060988.1, from coordinate 113,680,019 downwards.
ATTTTCTCCATCTGTTGTTATGCTGACAATAGCCTCCCCATTCAGTTCTTCCAAATCTTCCCTTGACCTACTCATGGTTCCGTTAGCAAGTTCTACCTCCCTAGTAATGACTTTACCCCCTCTCAATAACATGTGTTCACAAAACTGAGTCACTACTCTGCATGCCTTTTTGTTTGTTTTTGAATAAAAGTTCTAACCTGTATTTTTTTTCAATGTTAACTGATGCGTTCCGGGTTCGAATCCTGGTGAAGTTCTAGAAGCGATGTTCTCAGCTGTTTTGTTGTCCCACGTAGGTAGACTAGAAGTTCGCGTTGTAATTTTTGTTCTGCTGTGCCCCTTTCCTCTGAAGATTCTTCGTCTGTTCGTTGTTTCCTAGTCCTCCGTTCGTGTCGTTCTTCCCTTCGAGCCGCACGTTATGGCGCCAGTTTGCGGCGATCACCTCCTCATCCGTTGCTGTAGCTTACCTTGATGCTTCTCCCGTTGCTTCCAGAAGTTCTCAGCGTGTTGGTTCTTCAATTTATCCTCGGCTAGCTGCAGTAATTTTCCTTAAATTATATGGGAGCATGGACTTATCCTCGGTAAAGGAAAACGTAGATCTCGGGTGGTGATATAGGAAGACATAGACTTGCTTTGTTTATGAAAAGATGACACTGCCGTTTCTTTTTATTTAATTTAACACTCGTAGTATACAAAACTGGTATTGCCGCTGTAAAATACTGTCCACCGCTGTTAGACTATGGCGTGGATATGTCACGAAATATAACTATTCTTATTGTCGCTTTCAGAGTAGCGGATCTTAGGTGTGTTGCTAAAACTATTTTGATTCCCTGTTTTGGCGCGATATCTCACACATCCTGCAGCATCTCTCCCTGACCACACATGACATAAACTGCCCCGAATTTTCTCCAAACAGATCCATTTATAGTCTCAGGCTCCTGAGGCTGCTTCCTTTCCTATTGGTCCATTTTTAGCGCGACTCGACGCGTCTAACTATTTCGAATAAACTTTCAGGGATCTCATTGGTCCAATTTTAATATAAATCGCGGCTTTTCCTACATTTACCGTTAAGGTTGTCTTTCTCACTCACTTGGTCACGGCGAATTATCAAATAATGGGACAAAGGCTCTACACCCTCGCTGTAGGAATAATAGCACAGCGACCGGAGAGAGGTAATAAAACTAGGTTTTCTGCCTTCGAAAGCACTATTCCTGTAGCTAAAACTTTCCCTCGTGGACAGTATTTTAACATAGCGCTTAAATTATTTACATTAAAACATTTATAACTCTACTAATATTAATAACCTAGATAGATACATAATGTTAAATCACCCTTCTTAAAATATACAAGCAGTATGAGAAAAAGATATTTACATAATACGATTTAACATCACTAAAAGTTAATTAATAAGTTATCTGTAATTATAGTTCTTGGGCTCGGCCTAGAGTTGCCGTTTCACTTTACATTAAAAATGTTTGGTTAATTCTGATTTTCTCAAAAATGGCAATAATTATTTCGATTGAAAGTTCTATTAATATATATATATATATATATATATATATATATAAAATATATCTATACATGACAAATAAAATGTGTATCTTAAATTTTCTGGTAATAGCCTGTGAAGTCCTCTTCATTCGGAAAGATCTTTGTATATAACTGTTAAACTATAACAGATAAAACAAAAACTTGCTGCACAGGAAGTGCGGATCTCTTTAAGACACCAATTTAATTGAAATAACTTTTTTGTGCCATCTGCTATTTCCGCTGTTTTTCGTTGGAAGGTTACAATAATTTATCTTTTCAAGTGTTATCAGCATTCAGCTGTTTCTCGGGATGTCATGAAAAGCGTATGGAATTTCACGGTCAGCATATACAGGATGAGCCAAAAGACTCCGAACCGCCTGCGCGGTGTTTTTCCTGTCCGCATCCTCGGCGCTCGTCGTCTGCTGCTATCATAGAAAGGCGCGGATGAAACCACACAACATTTTTGAAACTACTTTTAAAGGCTTTACTTACCAACTTTATGAAAGGAAATGCTGAAACTGGTCACCATCGTTGTCCATACATTTTTAGCACCTCTTTAGCAAATTATCTATCATGGAATTTTTGGGGGGAATTTTCCAAACGATGACCGATGTCGTCTAATGTTTCTTCGGTAAGAACCGAACGCCTCTTTTAGATTTCTTAGCCTGAACACTCCCTGTGGCTTGAAATTTACTGTAACATTCATGGATTGTTGTATGGCCTGGAACTTTTACACCTGAAATCTTTCTGCAAATAATACTTTCACTTGGCGAGCTGACCGAGATAACACATACGAATCATAAAATAAATACACGCTGTGCAGTAGAAAACATATACTGAGCCATAATGTACTTTGTGACTAAGTACAGGACAGAATAATAAATAACTCGTAATAACTGAACTACAGTACATCACCGTCAACTCAAAACTGTACTTCGCACTGCACAGCAAAACCACAACAGCGTGACTTTGTTTATAGCAGCAGTGCGTTATCATGCTTTTATCATATTTCCACACGCCAAGTGGAAAAACACCGCGCAGCGGTGTTCATAAAATACTCCTCTGGGGTAACTTAAAACATAAAGTGTATAAGACAAACCCACACACTCTGGAAAAATTAAAACAAAATATCCGCCAGGAAATTTCTCAACGTGAACTACGGCGAGTGATGGATAATTTCCTAAAGAAGTGCCAAAAATGTATGGACAACGACGGTGGCCAGTTTCAGCATCTCCTTTCATAAAATTGGTAAGTAAATCCTTTAAAAGTAGTTTTAAAAATGTATGCTTTCATTCGCGCCTTTCTATGATAGCGGCAGATGGCAACGAGCGCCGAGGACGCGGTCAGGAAAAACACGGCGCAGGCGGTTCGAGTCTTTTGGCTCACTCTGTAACAACCTGCTTATAAAGGGTTGTGTTGCAGCATCCCCCTTGTGCCTTCAACGAAATGTGTCGTGAAACTATTTTTTTAAACATACGTTTTTCGACTAATGTGAAGTAGATAGAAAATAAACTTCTGTCGGAATAGTTCGTAGAAACGAATATAAATGAAATAAATATTAGTGGGTTGAGAAAGTGATGTGAACGTTAAACATCCGATTTCCCCCACGTATCTGCTGGTAACTGGGTGTTCGTGAAAAGTGCTCAGAGAAAATGGGTTTTAGTTACGATATCATGGTACTACGCAGTATGTTGTAGGCTGAGACAACTGTTTAAAAAGAAACTTACCTTACATACATACTACGAGAACGTACTGTGTTTGACTCAGGAGAGTGGCTTTGTCCTTGAACTGCAAGCGTGCAGTGGATTAGAGAGCTTTTTGCCTCGATGCAAAAAGTGTTAACACCCGCAGTTCAGAAGTATCGTCAACAAGCGCAATTTCACATGTTTATAGTTATTACATGTACACAGGTTTTACAGGTTTACTTATAGAAAGTATGCTCATAAATGTTTTGTTTGATGCGGTAATAGTATAATGCATTACTGATGCTACTTCGTGTAATATTTATTGTCGCGGGAACGAAAGGATAAGTATCTTTGGAACAGGGTGTAAAACAATAGATCGAGAGGGAAGAACAATACACTAGCTAGCTCAGATTCACTGTCAACCTAAATAGCTAAACTCCTGAGTCAAACACAGTGCCTTGCATGTGCTCAGGCTAAACAAACCTATTTTTTATTCAAATTTATTGTTTTCAACTGTTAATCATATAATAATACACAGTATTGAAATAAGATATTATCCAATAACAAATAAAACAATATATAGATAAAATAGATACTAACATTAAAACAAGTCCATATGCCTTTTTTTCCCATAAATTTATCTAGAGTATTAAATGCTTGAGTCTCTAACCAATTTTTTGTTTATATATATTTTTTATGCATTGCACTTTTTTAATATTGTACATTGTTATAATACATACAAGTCATACGTGTGTGTGGCTGCTTAGCTGACCTCTCAAATTTTAAATTGGTGATGAATTTTCTCCGCTAACCCACGCTGTAGAGCCATCCAGCGGCAGGACTGAAGAAAGGTAACAAAAGCTGTTAATTCCATCTTCGTAGCATCACGAATCGCCTCCAATGTCCAGTAAAATGTAGCAAATATGAGCCAAGTACAGCTATTCCGTAATGCAGGTGGTTGGGCATCTTCAGAGGACGCAGTGAGCGACTTTTATCACCGCACTCGCTGTGGTGCCCATCGAAATGTCGAGCGAAACGTAGACGATGTTTTATCGTTTAGACCACGGCCAAAAAGCCCGATTTGTTCTAAGAATTTGAATAATAATTTTATATAATATTTACGTTGACCAAAATCTGGAGCTTTTCGTTTCGTTTGAAACTGCGGCTTTTTGAAGCATTTTAGCGGGATTCTAATAATACGATTAGCAACCCTGTAGACGTACTCGCAAGCCTGTACACGTATAGTAGGCAGTGTTGCCAACACTTCCTCGGAAATAATGGCTAGATGGTATCTTTAAAAAGGCATTATTTAGCAAAAAAAATGGCTAGATATTATTGGCATCTAAAACTACCCATATTTGGTTTGCAGAAGTTAAGTCGCATAAAGACATTCTAAATATTATAATTGATTAGATAATTCCATAATATTTGAATATTGTAAAAGAATAATTTGTTTAATATAAAATTGAAATGGAATAAGGTACATTTTTGCTAAGCACCAACACCGTACGTTAAATATAACTGATATTGAAATATGATTACTGATTTTCTTTAAGTAAAATATACAAAAACTGACCAACTCTATGTGTCAAAACTCATAAATTTTGGGTGCATACTCCAGAAAGTCGACCTTATGATTAGTACACATTTTAATGACATGTCATGACTCATGATAGGAACATAATACATACAACTACACGGCAGTGGGGATTCACCGTAACCATTTATTTCTTTTGCATAGCTAAAGCGCAGATGAAATTATACTATTTGGGCTACATTTTGGCTAAAGGAGTTTGGTTATAAGCATTTTATGATTTTATGTGGCTAAACCCACTGTGAAAAGCTAGATTTAACCATAAAATGGCCCAGTTGGCTACACTGGTTCAGCCTGACATACGTATCTACAAGTTTACGTCTTTTCCCCTCTCCTTTTCTCGCAGAGCAAACGAAAATATAAACATCCATTTGAACCATCGAATTAGTGCAACACAGTTCAGCTTTAAATTGCTTGGGGGGGGGCATAATCGCTGTGAATAATCGCAAGTTAAGTTCATGTTACAACGGCATATTATCTAGATACTAATGCATATTTACCTTATGAATAGTACAAGTAGCGGCAGTTCATCCTAACCATTATTCCTTTGCATAGCTAAAGTGCAGATAAAATTTTGCTATTTAGGCTATATTTTGGCTAAGGGATTTGTTAAATAGGCTAGATTTCAGGCTATAAGCATTTTACGATTTTATATGGCTAAACGCTACTGTGAAAATGCTAGATTTTTGGCTAAGGGATTTGTTAAATAGGCTAGATTTCAGGCTATAAGCATTTTACGATTTTATATGGCTAAACGCTACTGTGAAAATGCTAGATTTAGCCATAAAATGGCCAAGTTGGCAACACTGATAGTAGGTTGGTGCAAGGTAAAGTCGCTGACATACGAAGTTTTGATCACGTAAGAATTAATCTCCCTTACACTCACACTGTTAACTTTATTTATTAAGACAACTCTTATCAGTCCAATCCACTTGTTAGAGCAGAGAGTTAGCCACTCCCTCTGCTTGCAAATCATTATCTCTGGAGATAAAGCAGCGCTATTCTGTATGTTGAGAATGAGATAATAGAATACACAGAATATATAGCAGTAGATAGTCTCCGTTCGTTTTAATTTGTTTCCTTTTTTTCTGCTGCTAGTTCTTCGTCGCCTACAAAATTGCTACAAATCATGCTTCATTTAATTTGCATTATCTCCCGTCTGCTGGGAAGATAGCACTAGTTAAGATTCGCGTTGACTGGTGATAAAGCGAAAATAATAGAGCCTGCCTTGCTGTAGTAGTGTAAATAAACTTAAGAAGTAAATCTTGTTTCACATTCCCCTCCCCCTTTTTTAAATTGCTGTGACCATTCCATTTATTTACACGTCGTTCCGCTTTCGACCAACTAAATGTAATGAAATGTTGAATTTCAAATAATTTTCTTTTATACTTAACGCAGCTTCCTTCTTTTAAAATTTGATTTTAGGTTATGTGCATGTATTTCTGTTATATATTATAACAAGAGAAAAGCGCAGTACATGCTATTATGACTGTGAACCCGAATTTGACCTTTTTCTATTGACATTACTGACAGTAATCGACATTCATTTATTGTAGTTTCAAGATGACTGAAAAGGTTAAGTATTCCTAAATATGCAACGATTAACATTTTGTGAACCAATTTTAGGGAATTTTACTTAAATTCTTATTTAATTCATAAAACAGTTCTAATAAATATCACTCGAGGATCTAGTCTTCCCAACTAAATTCACTCGTTTCGTTCTGAATTTGTTTTCAGATATTTTTATACCTCTAATCAGATACAAACACTCTTTTGAGATAAATTTTAATATTGTACTTGCATGTTACTAATTTTTTTTCAAGAAATTTTGTTAATAAACAATTTGTTTCAGTACTTTCTAGAAATTATTCTTATAAAATCTAATTTTTCTGTATACTTTTCACTGAACTTTTGCATAAATGATTTCATTACACATGGTTATAGGTACGGGCTTAGAAACTGAAGCGATAGTAAATCTTTAAAAAGTAGGGCGCTATATACTCCACTTTTTAATTTCATACTGTTTGGATGACATCGCTATAAACATAGGAATGGTGACTTAGTAATTAAAAAAGCATGAAAGCGTTGGAAAATTCAAACCAAAAGCAGCGAATATCTCGGAAATAGGCCCCCTCCCCTCAAAAAGTGCGTGTTTTAGCGATATTTTAGTATAGTAAGCTTTTAGACTAGTGCTTATACTTTACCAGTTATACAAAATTCATTCAGAATGAAGACGACTTCGCAGGCTATTCGCAGAAAATTCAAGATGTATTTATTCGCCATGCAAATATCTTACGTCTATATAGTATTCAAGTCAAAATCATTAGAGCTATTTTTTGAGAAAAAACAACTTCATTGCAAATGATAGTTTGGTTTGGTGTGGTGTGGATTCGATAACACATTTCGAGTACAATAAGTCCTCTATCTACTTTAGATAAGTGGTAGGGGAGAAAAAACGTCTTTGTTCTTCCATGTATTCATGATACATTTTTCACTACATTGATTTAAAATTAAGCAACAACTACTTAGTTATGTACATATGCTGTTGTTATTTGATTATGGTTCAAATTGTTTATCTGCAGCACGGAGGAATAAACTCGGAAGTACAGAGTGGGCCAAAAAACTACGAACCGCCTGCGCGATGTTTTTCCTGTCCGCGTCCTCGGCGCTCGTTGCCGTCTGCTGCTATCATAAAAAGGCGCGGATGAAACCACACATTTTTAAAACTACTTTTAAATGCTTTACTTACCAACTTTATGAAAGGAGATGCTGAAACTGGCCATCGTCATTGTCCATACATTTTGGCACCTCTTTAAGAAACTATCCATCACTAACCATGACGACGGTGGCCAGTTTCATCATTTCCTTTCATAAAGTTGGTCAGTAAAGCCTTTAGAAGTAGTTTTAAAAATGTTGTGTGATTTCATCCGCACCTTTCCATGATAGTGGCAGACGGCTACGAGCCCCGAGAAGGCGGACAGGAAAAACAACGCGCAGGCGGTTCGTAGTTTTTTTGGCTCACCTTGTAGTAATCATGAAAGAATGAATTACTTCTCCACTGTCATAATAACGAGCTCAAGCGAAGGAAAAAGAAGAATCGGAAGCTTTCAAACATCCTCCGTCGGATAGAAAAAGCTTTTCTATCAAACAATGTAGATCTCGTTAACATGAAATTTATGTCATATACATTGCATCATATTGCGTTAATCTAGTGCGTTTTTTTCACCCATCCCTTTTGCTTTCTTTTCTGTTGGTGTTCTTAGAGATCCTTTTATTCGTTCCTTTTTTATCCTACTGATTGCTGTTTCTGAACACCCGGGTAGCCTTAGCTGTTTTCTTTTAGTGCCTTACTAACACCCATTTTACTTGAAAAATAATCTAACACATTCACTATTACTTTGCGTCTCTTCTTAATTTACCAACATTTTATTTCTTCCTAGCTTCTCCCTTCATAACCAAAAATATTTACGTAAAGTGTTAAATAATCTACATAACACTTCCTTAAAATTGATGTTGACCTATAATGCCTTCTTCTCGCGCCTGGAGCCTGTTAGCTGAATAGCTGGATGACTTGTTTGTCATACACAATGAATGTAAGAAGTTACAGGGTTCCGGTTTCTGTTAAAAATTGTTTCCAACTCTCTTGAACATTTTCTCTCCCTTAGACCCCGTTGTAAACCCAATAACAAGAAGGTTTCTCGCTGGCTGACGTTTCTACTGCATGCGTATAGAATTTTCCGAAAATATTTAATTTAAAAAATTATAACGCCTATATTAATAAAGTAGATAGCTTATTAATTATTACACTGTAGCTAAGAAAAAATATTGTTGCGTTCTACCCTTTAGTTTATAAGTTACTGAGTTATAGGTATAGAAACTGCAAATATCGGACTTTTACTACAAACTCGATCTTTAGAAATTTGTGCCCACAGAAATTTATAAAAGCTCTAAAAATGATATAATCTTGTAGAGAAAAATGTTACCCACAGGATGTGTTCAAAGCTAAAGTTTATAACAAATGAATACACAGGGTGGACCATTTGAGTTGAGACTATAATATCTCCAAAACTAAACGTTGTAGAAAGAAATGCCTTGAATAAAAGTCGCTTGATATTATGAGGGAAAGTAAATGCCATTAATCTTGTTTTATTTGGAGGACGTTGTGATGGTCATTATAGGGTCAACGACTCAGCACTGTCTACAACTTCCATTTCGTTATATGCAACTCGAACAACTGCGCTACAATCGGAATTATCCTAGTGTTTCACTTCAATCATGTTGCAACCAGAGAAGCTTGTGCTCTTTGGGTTCTGTTGGAGGCCTTTCAGTGTTCACCCTATGTTCTGTTCTGTTTAAGTGATGGTGCCTTTTGTATTCTGTTTCATAACAGGTTGAAGAGACAATTTTCAATTATTTTAGAATGCCTATCAAATCGTTTAACGAACTTTTTGTTGGATATTTCTCAACTGTTGGCCAAGTTCCATCGCAGCACACAAGAATTTGAAAAGTGTAACCCAAAAGCATGTTTTAAGACTAACAAAATTATAAAACTTCATACCAGAAATAAAAGTGGTGAAATATGTTATATATATATAGTATGCTACAAGACAGTGTACGAGTATAAAAATACAAATGTACATCATGGCAATAATGAATGAATAAAATTCCTTTTCAATAATTCCCTATGAAATATTTGAAACTAAAGGACATTGAAAAAATAAACTTGTTATTGAAAACAAAAATATTTATAAACATCAATGAATTTAATAAAAATTTTGGGTTTACTTTGACATGTTTTGCTGTACTTTATTTCCTACAAAAAAAATTCACATTATTTCTCTTGCATATAGATAATATATGAAATCCTAGCCCTTGCAATTTCATAAGGACTATACCACTGCCAGTACCTGCATTTTAATATAATAATAATATTAATATTAATAATAATAATAATAATAATAATAATAATAATAATAATAATAATGCAGAAAGCTTAGCAATGTCTCCCTGCCTCTTTTCTTGGCAAATTTCTGAAATCCCCACCAGATCAGAGCACATTTTCCTCCAAGTTTACTGTTTTTTTAACCTTATTTGCATATTTTGCCACTCGACAATCTCATATCCCAATTTGCTTTCAATAAAATAAATCGGTCAATATCCAAGTCATGTTGCTCTGCTGTTGATACCATGTTCATAATATGAATGCCTTCACTCATCTGATAAATCTTTCAGTTGCTTGCAAGTGGTGTGTCGTTGCAATCAGCTGTACGATTTCTGCTGTTTCGCTCAGTATCGCAACAGTTGTTATTGGGAAGTTGAACTCCGTGAGTGGTTAGTGCTAGCCTCTAATTCCCAAGGACGCGGGTTCAAACCCAGCGGAAGGCGATGGATTTTTTCGGGCTTCCTTCGGAAGGGAAGTAAAGTCGGTGGTCCCGTGTCGTAGATTTACGGCACGTAAAAGAACCTCATGCCTGATAAAGAGGCCTCTGAGCAAAATTACCGGTCTTTCACGCCCAATATGGAATGGGACGCTAAGAACCATAGTAGTTAAAGAGCGTCATAAATAAAACTCGATTTTCATTTTTTTTTTCAATTTTCCACTCGCCTCTCACCGAGGCGGCCTGGATTCAATCCCAGGGATTTGTGGTGGACAAAGCGGCGTCTGGGCGGGTTTTCTCCGGGTTCTCCGATTTCCCCCACCATTCATTCCACCAACTGCTCCTTACATCCATTTCACCATCATTTCGTTTCATCTACTTCCTTCCTCCCATACCAGGCATCGGGCTGATCACTCATCCTGGATATTCTGTATGATCCATGAGTGTCTGCTCCTCGACGGGCCTCTGACCCCAGGCACCCGCCTATAAGTCCTGGGGGTGTAAGTCCTACATATGAGGAGGTTAAACAGATAAAGAAGAAGTTGAACTGTCATCTAACCCTGTGGTTGGACGGTTGCAGCCGGTGCTGTGTCGTTGCGTGCTGTTGCGAGTAAGTTGATTGTCTGAAGACTGCCTTACTTATTGCTTCCTGGTTGAAGGAAGGTTGGTTAAAAATGCAGTCAGCAGTATATGTGATATACCGCTGTAATCTGTAGCTTTGTCGCGTGCCCTCCAGATAGCAGCTGTGTTTACAACTATCCGTTGTGAAGTATTGTTTTCTGAAAGCAGTATATCGCAACCTGCAATACAACAAATCTACTGTTATATGAAAACATTGAATCTCAGGAAAGTGGAGTATCAAGGGCAACCCTGATTCTTAATTGCCTTATTTCGGACGTGTATTACCTATCAATAACAAATACTTTGAAGTGCATGGACCACAGGTTTGCATGTGAAGGTGCTCCATAGTCAAGGTGCGTTTGATGTCCTGATTTCCTCTGACGTTAACCGCTTCACCTTAGAGGAGACCACAAGCACGCTGTGTTCGATGTACTTCCGTATTTATTCTACTTTCTTACTTGTTTGTTTAAAATCAAATCACCATCGTGTCAGCCGTCAGATCACGCCATACCTTCTAACTGAATGAACAATCGAATGTGTTATGGAATATTAACCATGTTACCAATAGTGGGAATGAAAAAACAGTTAACTTCAAAATAAGCTAAAATCAGAGAACACAATTTATTTGGAAGAATACTATTTGAATGTGCGTTGATGTGGCCTGTCAATAATTGCGTGCTAATACCTATTATTAGCCTAAAAAAATGTTTCTTACAACCTTGTCCCGCAGACATGTATTCTTTCGCGCTGCGTTTCCTTCCCCTCTCCCCAGGTTGGCTAATGTACACCTTCAAACGGTAACAAACAAGCTGTGTGCAGTGCAAGGGGATATGGTAAGAACGATTTAAATACTGTGATAGGTGCAGGTGCTTTCGTGGTCCTGAGAGGCAGCTTTAAATCCAAGGAACCTCCCATCTATTTCCTGATAAGAATTTGCGTGGATTCCAGATGCATTAGCTGTTACATAACAGTGGCGGCTGGTGATGGAGAATTCTAGGGCGGCGTTTTCATAAATAAACGATGGATAATAAAGGTATAATATCCTCTACGTAATGTAGCAACAACTTCGCAGCGACATCAGCAAAAGAGCGCACATACGCTGTGGCGTGCCTGACCTTACCCGTCAAGTGCGATTTTCTCATCTACTTACCAGCTAAAGCACGCTGCTGTCACAAATCTCTGTATTTCAAGAGTTTTTCTACAAAGCTGTGTGTGCGTGTGTACAGGGTGGGCGATTTAAGTTGAGACTGTACAACATCTCCAAAACTAAGCATTGTAGAAGTAAACGTCTTGAATAAAGGTTGCTTGATATTATGGGGGAAAGTAAATGCTAATTTAATTTGACCCTAATTATAGGTTCCCATTTAAAAGAATTAAATTGATCCTAAAATGACCAGCATAACGTCCTCCAACAAATTACGAGTAATGCCATTTACTTTCTCCCATAATATCAAGCAACTTTTATCAAAGTAATTTCTTTCTACAACGCTTAGTTTTGTAGATATTGTACAGTTTCAAATTAAATGGTCCACCATATATAATATTGTTCATCAACTTTTACAGTGTACTACTCGTCAAAATCTTTCTCTGGTTTAAAAGAATGACATCTGCCTACCTGTATCATCCGGTACATTGCCACAAGAAGGGTTATGAAAGTAAACTTAAAAAATTTAAAGCAACACTAGCTTGTTTATTAGATTATTTATTATTATTATTATTATTATTATTATTATTATTATTATTATTATTACACTCATAGACAAATACAGATTCTGACTAGACCTCTCCATCGTCGGCCGGCCAAATCAACACAGAATCAAAGCGAGGAAAATGTATTTACAAGGATTTTGATATCTGAAAACTTAAGTTGGTTAGAGCAACGGCACAGCAAGCCGAAGATCCGTAGTTCAGATCGGGCTATGCGCTGAATTTTTCAGACGATTCTACCTTTCTAATGTTAATTATAATTTGCATGTATTCCAAAGACATTTATTTTACATTCACCAAAGTAATTTTTTGTTATGAATTCAAGTTTTCAAAGTATTTCTCTCAACTAATGCAATAGTAAGGCATGTATTCAAGAAGTGAACACAGCCATTGGGGGACAGCGTTATTTGTCGGTACCTTCTACCGTGATGCAGTGCTTTAATCTAGGAAATTATTCTCCAGTTTTAGGTGTATTTATCCGGTGTCGCCTTCAACTAAGTTTGTATATGAAATATGGTGAGACCAGGAAAGAGTTTCACATAAATATGTTGACGCAAAAGGAAGTAAATATTTCAGTGTTCCTAATGGTAATAACGGATGTCCGTTCTAAACGGATATCCGAAATTAAGTCATTGTCCTTAGAAGGAATCAGTGTTAAACGTTAAAGAATCTGTTTACGAGGGAACACATTTGTGTCAGACCTTAGGAAACTGATTTTTATTGAGACAGTGTTTTTATCACTTGAATGTGTAAATTCAATAACGGCCCGCCTTGAAGCAATATGTGTATGTAATAATTTGTAAAATGTATGCAACAGTCATTGCATATGCTTATATTATTGTAAACATGTTCAATAATGTTATGTGAATGTATTACGTAATTTAATAATATAGGAGCTGTGAGAATAATAGGTTAAAAGTTGCTAACAATTAGGTAACCTTGAGGCAATAATGAGCTTGAGATTGTGATTCTTGGAAGCAATAATGTAATTTTTGTGACAGTTTATAAAATAGCCAATCAACAACCGGAGGGTTTTTTAGTTAAATGAAGGTATTCTATTGGAGTAGGATTAGCCAATCAGAGACTTGAAATACTGCCTTGCAATCTAGGCATTTGCTGCAGATAGTGATAGTAACCGGATGCAAGATGCGTCCTCGAGAGATTTAATATGTATTCGTGTGAGACGAAAAATAGTTTTACGTGGTAAAAAGTGTAATTAATTAAGTAAAAAATCTCACAGCTCTCGATATCAGTGAAGTGCTATTTAATTTGTGTCAAGGATTAATAAAAAGGAGTGAATTAAAACTTAAAATCTGTGTTAGCCTACATTCTTGTTGCATCACGCCCTGCCAAGATATCCATGTCTCTAAAATAATACTGACGCAGCCGAGGCAAGCATAAATATTAATTATTTAAAGAAACAGTTTAAATTACAAAGCTATTATTTTTAAACTTGGGGCAAAGGCTACCGGAAACTGTTTACTATACGTGCGATAGCAACGAATTTTAAATTCGGCTCCCCAACAGTTGAAATACGATACAACTCCTTAAAGACAATAACTTCTTCAAATTGGCGTCCATACGTGGAGCTAAATAAATAAACAACTCCAACAAAACACCTTCATTATTTAACTTCAGTAAATCTAGAGTAACGGAAATTGTTCAACCTGAGAGTTATATACCTTTATGGCAATCCGGCAATTAAGGGAACATCTTCACAAAATACTTATTCGCATCGCATCTATTTAAATAGAACATACCCCATGGTTCAGAAACAATATTATACACATTTCCAGCTCTAATACGATACATAAACCCTGTTAGGAAGAATCTTATGTGTTGCATTCATATGGCTTTCTCTACTCTCTCTTCCACAAATTATTCTTACAAAAGCTTATTATTCTATCTACTTCATGTTGATCCAGATAAACTGTTATTACACATTTACAAATTTCTTTGTATGGTACAGAGATTTAAGTGATAAAGTCCAAACAAGGAATATCTAGGAAACGGCTAACTCAAAGAAGTAAACAAAAAATTTAAATCCACTTAAAATGTGTCCTTTAAAAAGATGTACCTTTTCTTGTGTAGTGAGGTTTTTCTATCTCTTACGGTTTACCAGTTATGCAAAAGTCATTCAGAATGAAGAGGACTTCAAAGATTACTCCCATAACATTTAAGACGTAGATAAATGCTATTTGTCATGTAAATATCTGGGTACTAATATGGTACTTAAATCAAAATTGTTTGAGCCATTTTTGAGACAGTTAAAATTTTCCAAAAATGTTGAATGCAAAAGGTAGTCTGCAGCAAAGGAATTTTGTTGAAAACCTTTGTAGCGCATCTTTTGAAGATACTGAACTTAAATACCAAGTATTAGTATTTATCGGACTTTTCATTTTTGAGTTACGCTGAACACACACACACACACACACGTTTTCAAAAATGTTTATTTTGGAGTTCAGGGGACCACCAAATATTTACCTATTTCCGAAGCAATATCGACATCGAATTTTTGTGTGGAATAACTAATTGGCCATTTTTATAACGCCATCGCATGATTCGCCTGTATCCCCGTTGTACCTAAATCGAAATTTCTGCAAAGTTCAGCTCGATTAACATGAAGTAGATAAAAGAATAAAACTTTTATAAGGATGGTTTGTTGCAGAGGGGGTAGAAAAAGTCGTTTGAATGTGACACAAAATGTGTTGTTTTTGCTCTCCATTGAATCCCCTCCGCTTTGGGTTAAGTAATTAAGATGCCATGCAGCGCATTTTCTAAGAAACACATACATGTGTGATTTTGTTATTTCAGTGTTTTCCATTCTGTGGTATTCCCCAAAATCGAAAGTTAATCAGATAATTTATGGTTGTAGTTTTCGTATGTATGTATAGATACAGATTATCTTCACTCCAAGGAAAATGAGACGAAGTGCCTTGGAAGAAAGTACAAAATGCTCCGCTCGGGACCAATGCATTCGAAGCAAACAGAATCGCCCAGATGCTCAATGGGACTACAAGTTTAAAAGTTTTAGCAGATATCTGGAAGACACGCTTGTGATCATTCTCTAGATAGACATTGTACATATATGCGCAGGCTATAAACTTAATCACAGTTCTCGGGTGTTATCGTGTTGCAGTCCAACAGCTAAGGGGGGAGGGGGCCTGTTTGTTTTTTGCTCTGCCGGCCGGGTGATGCGGATGTCGGGTCATGCCCTGACCCCCAACACTGATAGTGAGATGAGCCGTCCCTCACGCGACCAATTACAGGGCTGCCAACCTCCTGCACTTAGTAACAACACCGCCTGGTATTACAAACAGCAGCTACCTCGCCTCGCATGGTGGATGAAATTGCAACCCTACCGAATAATGCCATCCATTTGTTTTTTCCTGCTTGCGCATTCTCCACTCTTCACCGTGGTTAGTGTTTTTTGAGCCTTATAACTAACTTAATGCATGCAGTAACGACAAATGCCTGTATAAAATTGCTTCTGCTTACTCGTTTCTCATAATATTAGTTTTATTTACTGTGCCATTTACCAATGGCAGGTAGAGGAAGAATTGTATTCTCTCTAAAATTGGATATTGACATTTTACCAGAAATACCTACGTGTTTTGAGATCCCCATACCCACAAAAGAAAGCATTTTCAGAAATTGCACTTGTGTGCATTTGAGAGAGAGAGAGAGAGAGAGAGAGAGAGAGAGGGGGGGAGAGAGAGACATTATCTAGCTTTAAAACGAAAAGTCGCATAAATGCCAAACTTTTAAGTTCAACATTTTCTAAGGATACGACACTAAAATTTCCAAAAAAATATCCCTACTTCAAACTATGCTTTACATATAACACTATTTCCTAGATATTCGTTGCTGTTGGTTTAAATTTTAAAACATTTTTGAAGTGCTAAGCCACCGTTCGTTTGTTTCTCGTGATGTCATGTAGAAAGTACGGAATTTCAAAGCCAGCATATATTTCAAAGCTATCCGCTTTTTAAAGATTTGACTACCACTTCAGCCTCTGTACCCCTCTACTTACAACGAAATGTATAGTGGAACCATTTCTGGAAATGCTTATGTTTATTGACATGAAACAAAAGTCTATGTGATACATTCACAAGACTTTCTCTACTCTCTATCTTTATTAGTGGATAGACCAACTATTCCTACTAAAGCTTATCTATCTGCTTCATTTTAATCCAAATAAACCTTTGTAGAAATAGCTACGTTATAGATTTCATTACAGATACAAAGAGAACAGCGATAGTTAAATGTTTTAGAACTGGGCGCTATATGCTAGCCTTAAAATTCCATACTGTTTACATGCAATCGCGAGAAACAATTGAAGAGAATGGAAGAGAATGACCAAGAAATAAACAATTCGAACCTTTAATAACGAATATCTCAGAAATGGCTTATGCCACAAAAAACTTATTTTAAATAAATTGTGTCCTTTAAAGAGATCTACATTTTTTGTGTAGTGCGTTTTCGTCTATCGCTTAACTTTTATCAGATTATACAAAATTTCTTCTGAATGGACTTCACAGACTATCCCCAGAAAATTCAAGATATTTTATTTATCATGTAAATATATTTAAAATGTGGTATTTTAATCAAAATCGTTGGAGCCATTTTTATAAAAAAAATTCGAAGATGTTCCATGTAAAGGGTAGTTTGAATTGGGGGGATTTTGTTGAAAATCTTCGCGTCGCATTTTTGGAAGGTACTGAAACTAAATATCAAGCTTGGTATTTAACCGACTTTTCATTTTTGAGTTATGTCGGTCACAAAAACACACACAAATGCACACACGGCCTTTTTAAAAAACGTATTTTTTTATTCAAGGGGCCTCAAAACACGTATTTCCGGTGAAATATCGGTATCGAATTTTTGGGTGGAATGCAATTCCTTCTCTATCCACTATGTACCTGGAAGAGAAAGTAAAAATAAGCTTTTATATGAATAGTTTGCAGAAGATACATAAAAAATTCTGATGTGTTACATTCACATGACTTTCTCTACCCTCTATCCTTATTAGTGGGTATACAAACTATTCTTATTAAAGCTTATTACTTTCTCTACTACATGTAGTAAGTAGGGGAAGTATTGCATTCTACCAAAAAATTCGATACCGAGATTTAACGAAAATGCATATTTTGAGGCGCCCTGAATCCAAATAAAGCATTTTTGGAAACATGTCCGCGTGTGTCTGTGTCTGTGAACAGTATAACCAAAAACGAAAAGTCGGATAAACAGCATTAGTATTTGAGTTCAATATCTTCCAAGGATGCGACATGAAGATTTTCAGGAAACTCCCCCACCCCCAGCTACCCTTCATGTTTCGAAATGTTGATTTTCTAAAACATGGCTCTAACGATCTTCATTAAAATACCATATAGTTATGAAAGATATGTACATGACAAATAAAATGTGTATATTGAATTTTCTGGGAATAGCCTACTTAAGAAGTCCTCTTGATTCTGAAGGAATTCTGTATAATCTTATATAATTTGTAAACCTTAAGGGATAGACGAAAACGCACCACACAAAATATGTGCATCTCTTTAAAACACACAATTTATTTAAAATAAGTTTTTTGGCGGCATAATCCGTCTCTAAGCTATCCGTTACTAAACATTCGAATTGTTCTATACCTGTCATTCTGTCCCATCGGTTTTCAATTGTTTCACGCGATTGCATGTAAAAAGTATGGAATTTTAAGGCCCAGAAGGCATCCGGTTCTTAAACCTTTGACTGTCGCTGTTCTCTGTTTATTTATACGAAATGTGTTTCCATTTTGCTTTCTTTTTATATATTCTTAATGTTTTAAATAGAGCGTGCACGTGTTTGAATTTACCAGCGAAAGATGACATGCGTCCTCCAAGGGACGACCTCAGTTTGAGCAGTTAAATTCGACTGGGAATGCGTTTAAAATATAATGTACCAGTTCAAATAGTTATATGGCCATTCATCTGTAATACAACGTGATCGGTTTCTAGCGACTTCCAAAGGTCCGCGTTGAACTGGTACAACATTATATTTTATACCATTTCCAGTCGGATTTAACCGTTCGAGCTGGGGTATATTCCTTGTTAGAACTAAAATTACACAGTTGGCTTCAATTGGCTGTCTGCAAAGTTTCACAAGAATAACTTTTTTTAATGAGTAAATGTCTAAAACGGAGAAGAATAAATTTAAATTTGCAGAGTATAATGTTGAACCATGATAAGAGGTATTTAAATTCTCAAGTGGTGGAATCAGTTTTACCTTTATCAAAATGTTCCCAAGGAATCATAGTAAATGATAGACAGAAAAGCTAAAAATTGAAATGTTGGGCTGCTTATTGCAATTTTTAAGTGATTTCCGTAACTAGCTTCAGCAGTAAGTATATGCGCCTTTAGACTTTATACTAATTTAACCTTTGTAAAGTAATCGTTTCGTTAATTTTTACCCATGATTGATTTTATAATGAGCAAAAAATAACGAAAGGATTGCTTTACAAGGGTTGTGTTTCTGTAATGTTCCATTGCCTTGATGCCTCTGTGCCCTTGAATGTTTGGTCTGTTGGTGACCAGTTAGTTATATAGAATTTTGCAATGTATTATGCGAATGACACACAAGCAAAAATGCGAGAAAATGCGACTCTTCTTTGTGATGTAATGACAAGATTACTTTTCATAATCTTTTCTTTCTGATTTCGTGTTACTTCACCCTTGCTTTAGTTCTTCCCATTACACCCATTTTTGGCAACGACATCAAGCTAAAGACCCCCTGCAAAGAACACGCATTTTGTCATATCCCTCCTGACGTAAAGCAACATACAAACAGGAAGAGCTATAAATATTCAGGTTGTCCAATTCTGAACTATCTGCATAAAATATGCTTTCCCTTTTCCAATTCACAGCATTAGTGTTTTAATATGTTATCTGCCATGGAGAGGTGATAAGAACTTTCCCGCGATATGGTAACTAGGGTTTAATTGCCTCAGGAGAATTGGTATCTGGCTTCAGGACCTGTTTGCAAAGGTTGCGTGTCATTTGACAAATGCCAAGAATATGTCTGAAGCCTGTCTGTGGAAAGTTGACTGCCAACAAAAAACCGGGAGCTGTTACAAAAAAATATCAGTCACGTAATCGACAAGATTTGTTGACGTGCTGTTCAGATTTTTAATATACTTATTTAACGTTTGGTTTCTGTCTGCACATGGCCCCATTTTTGCAAGCGATTTCGTGTCGCGCGACGTGATCCAAAAGTAGGGAGGTACATTGAGCTTAATGGGGGTGTTTATACCACGTGACGCGACAATCGCGCGAATTCAAGAAAGCGTCGCGTGCACTTTCAGATCGCAGTCACATGGCCTCAACATAGGTGTATGGTCCTATTTATGCCCGTTGCGTTGCCGCATGTGAGCGAGACAGTAGTCAATGCAGCCACTTTGGAAAAACATTTTTTAGTGTGGTTTGTGCTTTCACGTGTTGCGAGAGTGATCTAACTTTCGTCGCTCAGAATTTTATCAAGTATGGTTACGGAACATTTTATAAAATAAATTCGCATTAGGAGTTCAATTCTGGATGTGTCTTCAGAAAATTACAGGGACTGTGACAAGAAGCAATTTACCATGCAGATTCCTAAACCTTGCATTGTTTATCGAATGTACACTCTTAGTCGTTTTCGTCTGTTTTTTTTCCCCTTTCTTTTTCCGACTTACAGTTTGTAGCGATAGTACAACGCACAGGGATGGTACACAGCGCGACTGCGACAGTCATGTCACATGCATACATTGACCACTAAAATTGTCATTCTTTGTCACATGATACGCAATCGCTTGCATACCTAAATGTGGCTACCGGATGAAAGGGAACAAGTTAAATTATTTTGTGGGATGATTAAGAGAACCTACACTTTCGTCAGCGTTATGGCTTTAATTGCGAATATTTTTTCCCCTTCTCTCTTTCTTAAGGGTACTCGGTACTGAAATTAATTTCTACAATTTTTTTTTATAATACCCACCTGATGAAAATATAGAAAGTTTAAACTTTTAAATTTTGCGCATTGTACCTCGAATATAGTTCGTTGCAATAAAAAATATTTTTTTGAAACATCAAAGCTTTTCCTGAGAAAAAAAAAATGTTACACTGATTTTCTAAAAATCGATCACGTAATAAATTACTAAACTCCTAAATCCAAAACTATAATTGATACTTAAGAAAGGCTCTTTAGATATTTTCATCAATGTTCAGAATTTCTGAAAGAAATTGGACAAAAATGGCATCACTGGAAGCATTTAAACCGATTACTCCCCTAATTACTTTTTTACTAAAATTTTCCACATTTTCACTATATTGGTTTCAGATAAAGTAAAAAACATAAAAAGCAGAAAATAACTTTTTTTTAAATATATAGTTTGATCAAAACATGCCGTACCTACCATAAACGTAACAAAACAACACACCAGTTAGGATTTTAGCCAGTTATCTCTGGCGATACCCAAACAAACAACGTATACGTAGACTGACAGTTAAACATTAAAAACTAAAAATTCTGAATTTAAATAAATGGGAATTTTAAAATAAAACAAATTTAAAATTAATACATAATAATAACGTGTATTGTAATACTAACAATTGAAAATGAATTTAAATAGCTATTTTTTTTAGATTGACATACAGGATTAAATTATATACAATTCTGAAAACCAAAAATTATGCGGCATAAAAGACTAAGATGACTGGTGATTTTTTGTGCAAAAAGCTCACCTTATGGTGTTTGGTCAGGATGAGTTGTTTTCTTAATTATTAATGACTTCTTTGTTTTATAATCTGGAAGGCCCATGACTCTCTGGGTACAACTTAAGCTTCTTCACTAAATCAGAGTTGCATGATAATTCCCTCGTCATTCATCTCAGTTTTCTAAATCGTAGACCTACTATAGCTCCTTAGTTACCTTTGATGTGGTAACGTTTATCGTCACAGCCCACGATGAGGCGCCAATTTGAAGCAGAACGATGATCGTCCCTTTTGATAGCCATATACTTTACCTGCTTAGTTGTTGATTCTGCTGCAGTGATCTCGTAGCTCGTTCTGTTGTCTGGTGCGCCAGCTGCTGCAGTGGTAAGCTATGAAATCTTTCTCTCGGGGTATGCGTGAATGTATTGTGAAGAACACCGGTTTAAATTGACTGAGGAATTTATAGTGAACTAATATTTGAATTATTGGAGTGAGTTGCTGAACGTTTGAGATGAAGAAATACTGATTAAGAATCGTAACACTTGAAATTGTAACAACTGAATTATTAAACCTGCTAACTTCTCCAGCATCAAAGTTACGTTTGGAAATAACTGTTTCCGTAATACATAAAACTAGACGCGTAAGCCGGCGTGAGTCGCTAAAATATTGACCGGCAGGGTCTCTCGCGGCAGCTGTGAAATCTTAATTACACAAGCGCGTCATTAAGCGCTTAGAATATCACCCTAGTCACTACCACTGATGGTACAAGGAGAGAATAATTAATGTGTGTACGACTTTGTGCACGGACGTAGATCCGTACCAGTCACGCTATCAGAGAAGAGTAACACTCTAATCTAATTACAGGTCTTCTTATTACTTAGCCAAGCCTACATTGGAATTACTCCCACCAACATTATTTTGCAACCTGAGCCAATATTCATGCTCGTCTGACTGTTTCCACGGGGCTTAGCTAAAATTCTCAGAATGTAAGTGCCTTTCTTTTTTCCAGAATTGGCCTACGTGTCTGTGTAAGCGTACTGACTTATAACCTATGTTCCCAGAAATTATTAAGCTAATGTATTCGCTGGTTCGGCTGTCGCTAATGACTCTTGCTAACCTTACCTAATTACCTTCGTCTCTCCGGGCAAAATCTTTCAACTCAAAACTAGTTACATTAATACACTGATTTAATATCTGGAAAATCAATTATTTCTCTATCTTATTGTTATTTCTTTATTTAATTATTATATCCGCCCATCGATAATTAGGGTATCACTCTTACAAACGTAAGTGGATCTCAGTCCAGCTGCAATACCCATAAAGAATTAATTCAATTAGTTCATTAGAAAAAATTCGAAGGCGTCGGTTGCATTTCTGGGGGTATTTTAGTTGTTTCAAAGTCTTTGATGATGGTTTCTAAATCTCCGTCTGTGCATTTTCATTTTTAGTAAACTGAATAATGTTCTCTGAACATCTTTGTTCTAATCAAGAGGATGGTGCTGCATCAGTCTATAACTAAATGCTTGCATGGTGTGTTGATCACGTAATAGCCCTCTTTCATCTGCAGTTCGTACTTCAGCCTCAGAAAAAAATTGTTTTCCAAAGAGATTAGTAGGAATACCCCCATCTTCATTTGTTGAACCCTCATCGCCAAAATATTGAAATCAGGAGAACCAATAAAAATAACTTCCACATTGTTATTTTCCTTTTCCAACAGTAAGTCAAAAGCTTTCTTGAGCGAAAGTTCAGGTTCAAGAATTTTAGCAATCTGCCTAAACTAATAGAAATTAACTTCCAAAGAATTCTAATAATTATAATGAAATCCTAAAAATAAACACACAAGAAAATACCCTTCAGGACATTTCCCCATAGCATCGTGAATCGAACCCAGGCATATTAACCACATCATCATGAAGGTGGTCTAATCTGCAATGCTAGGCAGAATAAAATGTTTATTTTTTAAGAAAATGTGTAAAGAATAAAAAACATTTTGGTCACTTAACTCATCCATTCTAATAATGGTTAACATACAATTCAAGCCATGAAGAAGATGAACTCGATAAATGCGAAAGAAACTTCAGTGCATAAATATAATAAAATTAAAACTCAACTCTCTCACAATATTGATTGATATCAACAGTTGCAAAACGTAAATTTCATTTAAACCTTACGTAAAGGCGTAAAAAAGTATGGCATACGTTACATATATTATGTAACAGTAAGACAATAATGGGCTAAAGATTACGACAAAATCATGTTTTTAAATTTCACATACTAAATGCATGCCCATTTAAACCTCTCATTTGTGCAATCGTTAGGACAAAACCGCATTCTCATTCTACAATGTTTGGACATTTTCCCATAAAACTTTAATGAAGTTTTTTTGGTTTAAGTTTTCTAAATAAAACCTGACGAAAACACTATGCTTATAAACTGATTTTTGCCACTTTTTTCGCTCAAATCTCAATAAGTGAGATATTTCATTTTTTTTACTTCGTATCCAGTTAGAATTTACAGCTTCCTCCCCCTCTTTGGGAAAAGTAATTAACCTCTTATGTGAATAATTATTTTGCACAAATCGATTCTAAAATATTCAATTTTTTTTCTTATTGAATGTTGGTTATAAATACCAATGAACGGATATATCGCATATAAAATATGTAGTTCAAAATCTGAAATTGAGTTTTGCTCGATTTAAAATCTCGAAAACAATCGTGCTAGAATCAAAGTTTTAAGTATTGTAGAATATTTTAATAGATACATTATTGCTATTAATAATGTTTTGTAATAGTTTTAAACAAGCACAATACTCTCTGAACAATTTAAACATTTCTAACAGTGTTTTGAAATGTTTGTTGCTGAGTGAAATGTCTTGAAGCAGGGAAAGATGCACGGGGCTACGTCACATGTTGCGTCACATTCGCTCCAACTATCAGGAATATCACCATCAGAGCAACAAATTAAAAATCTTAAGCTTCATCACCATCCATTCTTCAGATAAAATCAGTCAAATAACCAGAACTGCACACAACACAAAACAAAGGGGGCTGTGCCCGTAGCTCAGTCGGTAGAGCAAACTGCCTGCTGAATGAGGAGTCCCGGGTTTGATTCTCGGCTGGGTGTGGGAATTTTTCTTTAGCCAAGGTTAATCCCTATCCTCCGCAGAGCCTGAAAGTATGAATGAGAGTGTGAATGTGTGTATGATCTAATGATTAAAAACCCAAAAGGTGCAAGAAACCCAGTAAGAGATTATGAGTTAACACCACTGCCAATAGGCAATAAGTTCCAAAGGAAAGACCGCCGATAAGAACAATGTAGTTAAAGGAACTAAAATAAAACAAAAGGGAGCCAGCTGTATCCCTAATGTTGCACCAGGAAGCCACCGCCTGTATTACAATCTGGTGGGCAGTTATGTAACTGTTTATGATAGGACGTCTAAAGTCGGAGTTTATTTTTATTTGCAAGATATTGTCGAGAATACTCCAAAATATACGGGGTTTTAATTTTTGACATCTATAAGCTCGATATATGTTTTAAGTTAAGCGGTTAAGATTTATTCTTTTAAAGCAGGAGCGTCGAAAACGGGATTCGCGAGCCATTTGCACTCCTTTATCGCTTTCCCTCGGAGCGGCAGTTCTCCCGATTTCACTTTGTGCAGTACGTGTTGACAGCTAGTGTCATACAGGTTGCCTATTCGTAGGATTCGGCTAAGGAACGTAGTTTCACCGCTCCTGTCTTAGTGGGGCTCTAGGTATGTTCTTTATACTTGCATTCATTGAGAAGAACATTGATTTATAACGTAACTATTCCGAATTTGAGGAAAATATTTAAAACATTTTGTTTCTATTATTTATGGCTTCAACTGTGTGTCTTTAGAAATTATCTAACAATTTTATATCACATATAATCTAAATGTGAATTAGTAGAAATCACTCTGTCTGTAGTTGTTATTTTAATATTTTGCATCTTGACGTACTCTATATGCCAGTGCTTCTATGTTTCTATTTGTATTTATTTACATATTGAGCGAGGTATATTGGATTAAACTGATTTTTAATGATAAATAAAAATTAAACTAATTTGGCAAAGTAAGTGCAGCTGATTTAGAATCTGTAAATATGATAAAATAATCATAGTAAATGTTAGGGAAAGAGTTGTTTATAATAATATTAGTGGATTTAATTTAAATTATTTTTGTTAAGCTTTGTGTATAAGCAGACTTCGGTTGAAAGAAGCGGAATTTTTCAATAAATCTTTTATCGTATTTTATTGAATTATTTATGTTCGGCAAAGTTTAAATTTTATTGACCGCTTTATTCTTTATATTTGCCCAAAGTAACAGGTGGAGAGGCATCGTCATAGATAAAATACTATAAATGACTACAAATAGGCCAATTACAAGATGGGACACAAGTTTTAGATACATTATACAGTACTAACTTATACACTTTTGTCATATACACACATATATAGGCACTTATATAAAATCTAATTGGTATTTTTATCAGCCATATATTACTCCAATGAGTATGGAGCTGATGAAATACTTGATTTCCTTTTTTAAGTTTCTGGGTGTCGTCTTTTATGTTTTTAATATTTCCTGGTAAATGAGTCTAGTAAATTTCCCCGTTATTTTCAAACTGTCTTTTGTTTAGTGCAGTTTGAAAATAATTATATTTACACCTTGTGTTGCGCTTGTCCATTTCACCATTCTTCCTTATTTGCTTAGTAGATATACGTATTTTATACAACTAAAAATATACATAGCTGGAAATGTTAACATTTTAAAATAATAAATTGCTTTTACAGGAATCTATCTAGTTTCCTTAGGTTAGCAATCTCTCTTATTGCTCTCTTTTGCAGCTAAAATACTCCTTGTGTTTCTTTTTTGCATACATTCCCCCAAAGAACAATTCCATAGTTCAGGTATGCGCTGAAAAAAAGCAAGTATATTTGTTTACCTCTCTTTGACACATAATATTTTGCACTTCCTGCAACGCATATATACCACTTTGTTTTGCTTATTTTGCCAATATGCAATTGTCAATTAAGGTTGTTTTACCCACATGTAGTTTATTACAATGAAACGTATAATAATGTAGAATAATGATCATGAAAAATTAATATGTCCTGAGTGTTTATTATTAAAGGTATAAATATCTATTTACATATACAGCTAGGTCTACTACTGAAAAAGAAGTTAATTGTACTTAAAATTTCGTTTTCATTTAATGAGATACATGGAATTAATTGGTCTTTCACACAAGCCGTGTGTTGGACAGGGTAGGAAAGGTAGAATCAGTTGGAGAATTTAATGTCGTGTCGGCATGTTGCCATGATAGCTCAGTGGTTAGAGCAACCGGACGGAGACCGGGAGATCCGTGGTTCAAATCCCGGCTATGGCATTGACTTTTTCATCTGATTCTACCTTTCCAACCCTGTCCAACACACGGCTTGTGTGAAAGAACAATTAATTCCATTAATTGACCTAATAGTAGTTGAAACTATGAAACCCGGGACTTAAAGTACTCACACATTGTAAGTCGCCATTGGGGTATGTCATCTCAATACAATTTGAGATCTCCTTGTGGTTTACCGGGAAAATGCGAATCAGTTGGAGAATTTAGTGTCGTACCAGCATGTTGCCATGGTAGCTCAGTGGTTAGAGCAACCGGACGGAGACCGGGAGAACCGTGGTTCAAATTCCGGCTATGGCATTGAATTTTTCAGTCATCTAATGAGATACAAATTAACAAAGCTGAGAAAAACCCGGGAATGACAATTGACGATACTTGAGAGCAACTCAATGTTGTACAATATGAAATCTGATAAAAATAAAACCAAAGGCAATGTACTTTAAAAAATATATAAAACAACACTTCATAAAATACATATTCAGGCTGAATGTGTGTTACCTGGTGGGCTAATTTCATGTGTACATTATGGAGTTCACTTTTAAAATCTAAATGAGAAACTCAGGTGAAAGTATGTACAGCCTAAGACAAAACAAATGAGCAACAGCCAGAGAGGAAGTTCGATTCGGAAAACGGAAGCATTCGCTGACGCTGTGTTCACAACACACGACTTAATGCCATCCTGCGTTTATTTCAAAGCTACACGATAAGTAGGAAGATACCTTGGTTGTATGCATACCTTCAATTTGGTTGTATGCATGGTAGCTGAGCGGTGAAACGCATGTGCGTTGTAATTGGAACAACCTGGGTTCGAATCCTTGGCGTATAGTTTATTATTATTATTATTATTTAAATTTTAATTTGTTAAATATATGACAATGCCGTATGTTTTCCATGCATAAGGTATCTATTAATTTTAAGGCATTCATTCATAAAACACAAACAAATTATCTTTTTGTTTTCAAATTAAGTGTCATATTAGTAAGGATTCTAGAATGAAAAACTAAACCCAATATAAATTGACTTAATACTGGATGTGTAAATTCTGTCTCATTCTTCAGTTATGAACGGCCCTGGCGTGATCATGCGCGCGCACCTCATAGCATTGGAATTCTGCATGATGTGTTAGCAATCATACTGACTTTTGTATGGCTCAACGCACATATAAAGACGAAGCTACAAGGAGATCTCTCCTTACGTTAGTGAATGTTGCTGAATACGCTTGTGTTGCAGGCTGCAAGAACGCTTGAAGTGCCTATATCTAAGACTACGAGATGGGTGGGGTTATCTAGGGAAGGGATTGTTCGTCCTCGACCTTTTTTCACTCCTTAGCAGGCACTGCACCTTTAGAAGAGGCAGGCAGCATATGTCTACAATAATTAGAAGTAATTATAATTTCCCTCGGTCGAACCGCACAGCCTTGCGTCGTTTGACTACAGAAGGGCTCTTTGCTCGCACGGCAGCTAAGAAGCAGCATCTCACAGGCGATCACAGATTTTCTCGCCTCACATTTACAGAAGAAAATGTCAACCATAACTGGATTATGGTTGTACTCACAGAAAGGTGACATTTTCATTTACAAATGGGGAGAAAGCAATTGTCTACCGCTCCAGAGGAAAACGTTATGCCGCAAAATACGGGACACAAATGGATCGCCAAGGTTGTGTATCTGTGTCGTAATGGGGTTGGACGTCACGAGATGGTCTAGGTATGTTGTGACAGCTTGATGGCACATTAAAATATAGCTAGCAGTATAAAGACATCCTCGAAAACATGATTTCTTCTGTAAGGACTAGACATCCCGATGGAATGATTGAATTCCAGCAGGATAATCACATTGTCCACACGAGTCAACAGGTTTTTAAACTGGTTCTCGCAAAGACAAGATATCACAGTGATTGACTAGCCTCCTTCCTCACCGGATTTGATTTCTAATGAAAATGTGCGGTCAGAGGTGAAGAAAGTTTTGGCGGTAAATTGGCCTGCAAGACAAAAGAGATTTTGTGGGATCAAATACAGGATACTTCGGCGGAAGTATTACTATGTACCTGCTTATAACCGCTCGGCTATTAGCGCATATTCAGTAGCTGGGACTCAGTATGAAAGGTGACAATAATACGAAGCTAAAGGCGCGCTTCCCGGGATACCATTGTGAACCGGCCGCGGAAACTATTTGGACTTCAGACAAATATACGCTTGGAGAGTCCGCTCATTGTTTTTGTCTTAGGGTGCACATTATCGTGCTCTATCTCGTATGCTTAGACTAGAGAATCAGTAATCAAGGAACCAATAATTAAAATTATAACTTATTTTTCTTTTAGCAATTTTCGCTTCCGGTAAATGCTGTGAATGAACACAAAGTCAGCAACATTTTCAGGTGAAATAAAATCTAACATAGCAATAACTTAGTTTTGTTTTAGCAATTTACACCTCCAGCAAATGAATGTTGCTGCAAATGAACACAGTGATCAACTTATTCAACTGAAGGAGAGTATAACATAATAGTAATGGCATGTAATAGAAACAATAACTTACTTTTGTTTTAGTATTTTACGAATATATTAATGTCGCTGTGAATGAATTCCATTATGTAAAGTATCATAATACCTAATAATCTGCCGTGCCAGATAGGCCAAATAGGGGTAGATTTAGTGTTTCAATAAAAAAGTGGTGGTGATTATCATAAAGAGACGAGTAATGTAGTGTTAAGGAAATGTTTACCGATCTCTTTCAGAAACTGGAAGAAGGGGGGTGTGATAGTAATGGACGGGTGCTTAAAAAATCCCCAATACAATCTAGGAAAGCTGAAATTTTGTCATAGCTTCAAGGCAAGAATATGCCTCATAATCTACATACACAATAATCGAATAACAAACTAATTGTAAAACAGCCGACCAAACTTATTAGTTATAAACTTATAAAACTTATTAGTTTTAGTAATTCATTGTTACTGTATACATTCACATAACAGCGGTGACCGTTGACCGCGCTTGTGTTTCACTTGTCTCATAACTCCATTATCACGCGAACTTGAACTACGTATAAGGAAGGAAACAACGCCAGTGAAGTAAACAGACTGAGCCTTCCTCTAGGGTCTGGTCACTTTGGGCTTTCGACCACGAAATGAGACACATACCCGTTCGCTATACCAAATTCTGAGAGAGAGATACCGAAGAAATCCAGTACACCCAACTCGCCCATATGCAGGAGCTCATTTGTGTTCGAAGGCATGAATGGTACAAAATAGTGACCAAACCTCGTTCGATGGACAGCTCTATTTCATACAGCATAAACTTAAGGTGATCCCAGAAACATAAATGAATTAGATTGAGGTCCGGAGTGCGTAATGGCCAAGCCATTGTTGGATTCTCCCTTCCGATCCGTCAGACAGGAAAAACTTGGTTTATATGCTCTCGCACAGCCAAGGAAAAGTGGGGCGGAGCTCCATCATGTAGTCACATTCGACGATAAGTATGCAGAGGTTCGCACATCTTCTAAAAATACAAGTACAATGTTCTGCAACAAATAAGATAAGCGTGTCCATTTAACCGAAGGGGAGGCAAATATTTACTAATGACATGGTCTAAACAACTCACTCATATGTTCACCGAAAGCTTCTGCTGGTGACTCTTCTTTCCAACGGCATGAGGACTGACTGGCTGTTTCTTAAACTGAAAACTAGACCATCCCTGGTGAATAAGGCCTCATCAGTAACGATACCAACGAAAAGAATTCAGGCTGCTGGAGCAAAGCCCAGCTACAAAATTGTATGCGAGGGCCAAAGTCTCCCGGGCTTAGTGCTTGCACCTTTTGATGGTGAAATAGGTGAAGTTTTATTGTTCTTCGTGTATGGCTTGCCATACGCTAACATGGTTAGTGTCCAGTGCACGTGTATAGCGCATGTGCTGGTAGATGGCTCTTCTGCAATTCTTTGCAGAACATTCTCCCTAAAGTGCACTGTGCATGGAGTTCGTGTAACATCCGTATCGCCCCGGTTCACCTTCTCCGCAGTCTTGCAAACGTCTATCGATGGACTTGAAATTGGAGTGATGTGGTTGGCGCCTATCGGGATACCATTCCCCGTACAGTGCTGCAGCATCTAAACCACCGTAAATAAGGTACATATCTGCAGGTACAGAGAAGGTGTACATGTTCTCCTCGTTGTCTCGCAGACAATCCTCAGCATACTAACCTTAGGAAATGATAGTAGTGTTATTGCTGACCATTCAGAATCGCGTCCTGGGTATACTATCGCAGCACTTCTTTGTATTGAATTATACAAAATATAATAATAATAATAATAATAATAATAATAATAATAATAATAATAATAATAATAATAATAATAAAATCCATACTACAGGAAACGAATCCATGTCCTCCGGGACATTAGTTTTGGAACGTTACGCATTGAGCTACACGAATAGTTAAAGAAATGCCTCTTAATCGATGTCCAGCGTCGCACTGTCAAGTGATTAGTTCGAGATTTGAGAGATTTTTGAAATCTTGAGAACTCCAATAACGAGCTGAAAATTGATATTTCTATACTCGTGCAGGAGTTTTAAAGACATTCTAAGTGCATTTTTCATCCGACTTTGCTTTAACACCGAATCAGCATCTGATAGCAATATGTTTAACACCGTATAACTTATGTTTAGCCGTGGACCATGCATTTGCCTGTCTCAAATTGCTTATATCAGACACGTCTACAATATGAAATTATTTCGATGTAGTTCATTAACATCCTTTATGTGGACGACTCGATTAGCAACTAAGACACATCGAAAAAAAATCTGCCAATTATGACGTATTTTATTAACCCTCAAGAAAGAAAGTTTTGCCTTACCTATTTCCTTTGTATGTTATGATCAAGGTCGTTAGCAGGGCATGTTAAATAATTGTGTAAAGAGAAAATTGTGCCCAGTTAAGTCAGTTAAACGATATATTATAATTGACAACTGAGATTTACTTTTCTCGATGATCGTAGGCTATACGTCTTTTCCAAAGGGGTTAACTTGGTGGCCCGGGAGTGGGGAATTTTAATATTCACCAGCTTCACCTCTGTTTCGTTGTTTAGACAAGTTAAGAGCGTATGTATCATTTGAAAACTATTAGTTTTTATGTTATTAAATAGATATGGGACCAAAAGGAAGGCACAGAAGTTTAAAATGAGCTGCTGTGATCAAAAACCTACTGGACCATTCCAACCAATATTTTTTCCACCGCCAAAGGGTATTTATAGGTTATGCAGGATTTCCAGAACCTGGAAGAGGTTAAGGAAGTCGAGAGTTTCCGCCGATATTTCACATCCCTTTACCTGACTATCAGGGGATTTTACAACCGTTATTAGAAATGGCCGGGGCTATACGAAATTACAATTATAACGGGTAAAGGGGAGGTTCATCTTAAAAATCTTCTAGATCATTGTTCAATAATTTCACAGTAATGGGGGAGGTAAATGATATAAATTAATTCATCATTCCAGTTTAAAAGGCTACTCGTGCAACATCGGGCAGCCAGCTACTTCAATAACAATAATAATAATAATAATAATAATAATAATAATAATAATAATAAAAATAATAAAAATAATAAAAATAATAAAAATCATATGTGGTCCACTCATTCCACTTTCTTTATCCATAAAGAATTGACCTACTTATGTCAGTTATATACTATGCGAGTATACATTAAAAAAAATTGACGTGTTACACTTACATGACGTTCTCTACCCACTGTCGTTTATCTTTATACTATAGGTCTATAAACTGTTCCTACGAATACTTTTCTACCTACTTCATGTTAATCGAAATAAACTTGGCCGAAGGTAAATGTATAGTTTCATTATACATTTCTTTGTAGATACAAGGGGAATACCTAAAGGAAACTGGATCCATAAATGTGTCGCTGATCTTGAAATTTCACAGTCTTGAGATTGCAAGAAACAACTAAATAGCGACAGCACTTATAACAGGTCTCTCGGAATTAACTGATACCGTAAAATAGATAAGTTATTTTAAATAAATTCTATCGTTTAAAGAGTTCTGCATTTTCTGTGTAGAGATTTGCTTATCTCTTATCGTTTACTAATTATATAAAATTCTTTACGAATCAAGTGGGATTACAGACTATTCCCAGAAAATTTAAGGTATATATTTTATTTGTCATTAAAATGTCTTAAATATATGGTATTTTAATAAAAATGCTTATAGGCATCTTTTGAGAAAATATATATCGACATTTTTTCCATATAAAGGGTAGTTTTGGGGTGGGAGACCTTGAAAATCTTCATGTCACATATTTGGAAGACACTGAACTTGAATACCACGTTTGGTATTTATCGAACTATTCACAGACACACAGAAGGCAGGCAGACCCACATACGCACACGGATCTTTTTCTAAAAATGTTTTTTGGGTTCAGGGAGCCTCAAAACGAATTTCCGGTGTCATCTCGACATCGAAATTTTAAGTCAAGTACAATACTTCCCCTACTTAAATATATGGATTTGATTGGCTACGGAAGGGACTCGGCACTGGACCACATAGGGAATACTGTATCTACGCTCCACAAGGGGGCGTCCCCGGGAGGAAGGATGAGGCGAGAACAGACGCTGGGTGGCCGGAATAGGAGGGACGGCATAGGAATGGCAGGGTCCCTAAGTTTCCAGACAGAGACTCTCGGCAGACCGGGGACTCCACACCGCACAGAGGGGGTCCAACGCCACTTAAGGGTGTTCGGATATCCCCTGCAGCCAGCCGAAAGCTGAGGGACGTTGAGAGTCACAAAGAGCATCCTTTTCCCCTGCCACACTGCACGAAACACCATCGCCGGCACTTCAACCCTGAAAGAGACCAACGATGAAATATGAAGTGAAATGAGAATGGAGAAGGGACAGGAAATTCAGGGGATTAAGAATCCTTCCCAGCATTCACCTGGCGACCCGGGGACGAAAAAAAAAACGAAAACACCCGTGGGTCAGGAAGGTTGGCCACGGGAAGCGAACGCATGACCTCCCAGACGAAATCACCTGAACCATCCCGCTCGATTAAGTGTGTGCGTAATAGAGAAAGTAAAAATGCCACGTTATTCATATTATGTTTTTGCCCAGGAGTTTTTCAAATTGCGCAATAAGTGCTTAGTTACATACCTGCAACATTTGGAAACAGCATTCAAATTTGCTCTCGCGATGGAAGTCAAACACAAGAATTACAAAGATTTAAGCATGTCCCGTCATGACGCTCTTGGCTTGGGGAAATGTGAACATGTAACATGGAATTTTTCGTAAACTCCGACTCTACGAGGGAAATGAATTTTATACAAATGCTATTTTTTCACAAGCTGTGCATATTTCTGATGCAAGATTTAGGCTATTTCTTATGATTTGCCGGCTAAAAGCATTCAAAATGAAGAGGAATTCACAGGCACTTGAGAGAAATTCAAGATTCATTTTATTAATCATACAAATATCTTAAATGTAATATAAGCAGTCTTCATTAAAAGAATCTGAAGTTTTATGAAGCTTAAGTAAAGTTTGATCATTAAATTAACAGATCTTAAAAATAAATAAATTAATTAACCTATTCAAGTTTTCAGTTGAAAGGAGGAGAAATTGACAAAATTTAACACAAACTGGACTAAAACTAAGTCAAACGTTACCGTACAGAATTCTTGCATAAAATATTAGCCATTTAGTATCTATTGTTTGAAAAAAAATTCTCTATTATCTTTCACTGATAAGATATGTTAATTCTTTGGAATTCATACATGCTAATTACAGTAATGGACAAACTAATACAGGTAAAATAAGTAGTGTCCTTCCTGGCTTTTCATAACCCACAAGCTTATGGCTTAATTAGCCAAATATTATATATAAAAGCTTTATATTATAACACTACTGAGATAATATTTTTATACCACACCATTGTGACCATCTTTGGTTTCCAGTCAAATCATGGTAATTACGCTTTGTATTTGCACATGTTTAATAATTTGAGTTGGTCTGATTAAGTTTTATTTTTCATTATGTCTTTTTACGTGATTAATTTCTCATTGCGGTCGCATTATCTGTTCACAATACAAATCGTCATACTTCAATTTATCGCAATCATTGTGGAGTTAACCTGTACCTCATATTGCCAGCTTTGCTTTTTCTTTGACCTAAAACGTTATTCTTTTATCTCGTACAACCTAGATAAAGATTAAATGGCGGCAGTTATGAATTCAGAAGAAACTGAAATGGAAGAGCCCGGTGAAATTACAGAAGTAGAAGAAAGAATAACACTAGAACTACTTACCCAAAAAAAATCCAGAAAGCAATATGATATAGCATTTAATCGCTTCACTGTCTGGTGTTGAAAATAATTTCACTGAAAATGACTGCTAGCGAATCATCAAAACATCTGACATCTCGTTGCACCTAAGAGTTAATCTCGTTTTTAACGTCATTTCTCTGGTTTCAAGAATCTCGCTATACACGTCAGTTGATCTCATTCAAAATGTGATTACTATTAGTTTCAGGAATTAATATAATATTATTTTATTGATATTTTACAAATTCGAGCGCCTACGGCCTTCGTTTCGCAAACATTCCTACTCGCAAAATAAAACCCTACTTTTAACACTCGTAATATCTCCTATTATCATAATACATTATTGTTATTATTATTATTATTATTATTATTATTATTTATTATACTACAGGGAGAGCCAAAAAACTACAAACCGCGGCGCTCGTTGCCGTCTGACGCTATTATTGAGAGGCCGGATGAAACCATACATTTTTAAAACTACTTTTAAAGGCTTTACTTACCAACTTTATGAAAGGAAATGCTGAAACTGGCCACCGTCGTTGTCCATACATTTTTGGCACCTCTTTAGGAAACTATCCATTACTCGCCAATTTTTTTTCGAGTCAACAGTTGAAGCCCGTACATATGTGAATACAATTTTGCCCCCCCCTTTTTTTTTAGAGAATTAACAGCCAAGGAGTGTGATTTTGCCTTTTTTCAACAAGACTCTGCATGTCTTGCTTATACGGCCATATTTCGAGGAGAAAAATGAGAAGTGAGGACAGAATTATCAGTACAGATTTGTGGCCCCCTCGGTCCCCCGACCTAACCCCCTGCGATTTATATCTCTGGGGTAACTTAAAACAAAGACAGCATTTCTCAACGTGAACTACGGCGAGTGATGAATAGTTTTCTAAAGAGGTGCCAAAAATGTATGGACAACAACGGTGACCAGTTTCAGCATTTCCTTTCATAAAGTGAGCCTTTAAAAGTAATTTTTAAAATGTTGTATGCTTTCATCTGCGCCTTTCTATGATAGCATCAGACGCAGCGAGCGCCGAAGACGCGGACAGGAAAAACACCGCGCAGCCGGTTCGTAGTTATTTGGCTCACCTTAGCTGACTGGCCGACGTTGTAGTGTTTTCAACTCGAATAAAGAATTAATTTTATTTACCTCCCCGCTTTTTATGGAACTATTGTGAAGTTATCTAGGAGATGTATAGGGTTAATCCTCCGCTTTACATAAATGTAATTTCGTACAGCCCCGGCGATCCCAAATAACGGATGAAAACTCCCCTGATATTCATACAAAAGACGGTACGTCCGACTTCCTTATCCTCCCCTCGACAGTCTTCCAAGTTCTGGAAATGCTGCATAGCCTGTAAGTATTCTTTGGCTGTGAACAATCATCGGTGTGAATGGTTATATAACTTGTTAGATGATTATGTCATGTTAAATTTTACCCTTTGTACCTTCACTTTGGTCCCGTAGTTATTTAATTATATAAAAGATCCATAGTTTTCACATAATGCAGAAACCCTCAACATATACAACGAAATAACGGTGAAGCTGGTGAATATGTAGATTCTCACTCGGCTACCAAGTTAACCTTTTTGGAAAGGATATATTAGTCTGCGACCATCGATAAAAACAATCTTCTTGTTTGTTTATTAAAGGATATTAGTTCACTGATTTCTAATGTTAGCAACTTTCTTTCTTCGTACAATTTTTTAGCATGCTCTGCTCACTAAGTTGATTACACCATAATACAAAGTAAATAAAGCAAAAGTTTCTTACATGAACGTTGTTAAAATATTTTGGGATTGGTATGGCATGTATATCGTAACCTTATAAACAGATTTGATTCTGTTTTGTTTTTCTCTGTCTTAATTGTTAAATCGTGATTATCTGCATATACAGATAGAGCCAAAAAACTACGAACCGACTGCGCGGTGGTTTTCCTGCCCGCTCGCTGCGTTTGCTGCTATCAAAGAAAGGCGCGAATGAGACCATACAAAATTGTTAAAACTACTTTTAAAGGCTTTACTTACCAACTTTATGAAAGGAAATGCTGAAACTGGCCACCGTCGTTGTCCATACATTTTTGGCACCTCTTTAGGAAACTATCCATCATTCGCTGTAGTTCATGTTGAGAATTGCTGGCAATTTCCTGGCGGATATCTTGTTTTAATTCTTCCAGGGTGTGTGGGTTTGTCTTGTATACTTTGTTTTAAGTTACCCCAGAGATAGAAATCGAAGGGGGTTAGGTCGGGTGACCGAGGGGGCCACAAATCTCTACTAATAATTTTGTCCTTAAACACACTTTATAAATTTGTTAAGTAAAGCCTTTAAAAGTAGTTTTAAAAATGTATGGTTTCATCCGCGCAGCCGGTTCGTAGTCTTTTGGCACTACCTGTATATTGCTTGGAATGAAATATCCGCAGCATTTAACGTACTTTACATGAATATTCTATTGAATAACAACCATTAATTCCTACTCTATGAAAGTCAATACCTTCTTTGCAAGCATGTTCTTTTATAACTCTAATGTGTTCGCGTTAAGTATACAAGGATTTGTAAATCCTTTTTAATCTTTTAGTAATTTATGAAATAAAATTAGTTGGTGTTATATAGCTCCAAGTACGTTAAACAGACATGGGGTTTTCAATTGTAAAATAGATAATTATCAAAATCGGTTGACTGGTTTTTGAGATTACGCTACATACATTCACAAATGTTCTCGTTTATAATATAGATTAACCATGTAACCAGAAAGCTTTCTGCTAATTTTGTCAAAAATGGTTTCAAAGACTTTGATTAAAACACCATATATTTAAGACACTTGCATGTGTAATTCTTAAATTTTCTCTAAATAACCCAAGAAGTCCTCTACTCTCCGACATATCCTTTTATAATCTTGTAGGTACATTGGTAAACCATAAGAGATAAGACAAAATCTTATGGCATAAAAGTGTATATCACTGAAGTGAGTGATATGAAATAACATTTTTCCATAGTACTAGTCGTTTTCGAAGTATTCTGTGTACCTATCTTTAAAGCCTTCTCAAGTTCAGCTGTAATGGGCCGTCTTAATATGCATAAGATTCTTATTTTTTTCCGCACGGATCCGTTAGAAAAAACTGACTCATGACATTGTAAACAGTTGTGTTTTGTTTTTGATATCATACATGCAACCAAGTCCAAGTGATATTGTTTCCAGTAAAAAAAAAGTATAATGAGTAACGCAACCTGAACGGAATAACAACTTTTTGTATGAATATTATAATACGTACAAGTTAATGTGAAGTGGTAACGCTTTTAAAAAGTCAGACGACTGTGACCAATTAGAAACCTTTTTCCCCTCTCCGTAAAGTTTGCTGAATTATAGGTAGACTGTCTTTAGATATGAACACAGCAAAAAAATACCTATATGTATCGGGAATTTTGTCTAAATGTCATTATGATTCTATTCATTCGTTTTATATAATTGGGAAACCAAGGAAGACAAACAAAACTTACTGCATGGAAAATTCAGAGCTCATTTAAGTTAAATAGGTTTTCTCGTCGCATTAATCGTTTCCAAATATTCGCTTTTGTATTGTTTAGCTTTTCTAGTTTAGTGTGCCAGTAACTTGAAAACTCAGTTCTTCTTCTATTTTTACTTTCTCTACTACGTATAGTAAATAGGGGAAGTATTGTATTCCACCCAAAAATTCGATACCAAGATTTCACCGGAAATATATGTTTTGAGACCCCATGAATCCAAAAAAAGCAATTTTGGAAACATGTCCGTGTGTGTGTCTGCCTGTGAACAGCATAATTCGGAAACGAACAGTCAGATAAACACCAAACATGGTATTTAGGTTCAGTGTCTTCCAGAGATGCGACACCATGCTTTTCAAGACAATCCCCCCCATCCCAGATTACCCTTTACATGAAACATTTTTCGAAAATTTTAATTTTCTCAAAATGGCTCTAACGATTTTGATTAAAATATCATATGTTTAAAAGATTTTCATGACAAATGAAATGTATATCTTGAATTTTCTGGGAATGTCTCCAAAAGTATTCTTCACCGTGAACGACTTTTGCATAACTGGTAAACCATAAGAGATAGACAAAGTTTTACTACACAAAAAATGTAGATCGCGTTAAAATACACAATTTATGCCATATTACATTTTTTTGTTGAGTGAACCATTTTCGAGATATTGCTTGTTATTCCCTTAAATTTTCCAATACTTATACTTTTTCTCAAATGGAAATTCGTTATTCATTTTTTTTGTCCTGGTAATGCAAAGAGAATGGAATACTCGACATAGCAACCAGTTCTTAAAATATTTGACTATGGCTTAAAGCCTACCAATTCCCCTTGCATATACAAGAAAATTAGCAATAAGATTAACATCTCGATATCTCGATTAACATGAAGCATATGGAGAATAAGCGTTTGTAAAAATAGTTTGTACAAGAGTAGAGAAATTCATGTGAGTGTAACACATTAGATTTTTTTCACATGACCTGGTATGGTATAAACAGCTGAACGTTGTTTAGCATCTCGGATATAACATAAAATGTATCTTAGAATCAATTTTATATGGACAACATTGTATATAAGGGATGTCAGATAATTGTAATGAGTAGGAAAATTCGTGGACATAAGATGTTTTGTTGTAATCATTCTAAATCTTAAAAGCATTTTATTAGCAACAAAGCCGTGTACTAAGGATAAATACTAAGGATAAAATAATGGCAACATTGATGTAAGATACCTACCTACGATATATTTCCATGATTAGTTTAATATACATGTAATTAAGTTTGGTTGTTTAGAAATATTTTATATGCTTTAATTGTTTTTGTCCCGTTTACGATATAGATTTTCTTTTGTTCAGTTAACTTATATGTAGGAAGCCACTGTAAAAGGCTGTGGTTTGTTTAAAATTTACAGAAACCACACTGCATTCTCTGTACGTGTGATCTCAGCATCTATTTCTTCTCTCCTTGATGTTGATATTGTGTTGTCTAATGTGTAGTTATTCCATTAATAAGAGTTTCTAAAAATTCTGTAAACAAATAACCTATTTCGTTAGACACCTTTAGGTAATACAAGCACATGAATCTGCAATGGTTCAAATAAGTTCTAAAACGTTCAATGTGCTTTGCTTTTAATTTGTGTCTGAATAACTGTTAAGGTTAAAGGAAATATACTATGCAAGTTGAACTGCAGAACTTCAATTAACTTCAGAGAAAGTGGGTCATGAGCGTGGTAGATTTAACACTGCTAAGATAGGTTGTTAAGTCTTCTCTTAATAATAAATATTACTGCCAAATAACGAGTTCTCAACCTGAGATTTCTCTTTAAGGGCCTGAGAACAGTAGAAAGGGAATCCCCTACTGAAGTCACTTGTTTTGTTGCAGTAATCCCTGGCATGGAGTACAACCACCATGGCTGCGATCAGGAGAGTTTACAACTTCTGTCGCCAGATGGTGACACTATGTCCGACGGAGATCCTTCACCGCCACGGCAAGCCCAGCAGGACGACGAATCGCAGTTCGACAATGGCGACGCTTCCTCGGCTGGCCCGCCCCTCTCGGAGTCGCCCGGACAAGACAGTGGCTCGGACTCGGCTCGTCGCGCATGCGCAGAAGAACCAGCCCCGCCTTCAGACTCGCCCCCGGACGAGGACACCAGAAGAACCCCGCGCTACGACCTGGACACCTACCCTGACAGCGGCGATATGGCCTCTTACGAACTCGGTGCGCGACACCATGCGGAGAACCTGAGGCACCAACCGTTTGCCCTAGGAGTTCTGTTTCCACACTTCAGCACCAAGCTGAGCGAACCTTCCACGTTTAACCATCACCGCGGCGAAGAGGACGACAGTCCTAGGAAAGCGCGGTACCATCAGGAGAACGGAATCGAGGAGGACGCGGTTGCTGGAAGACACCATCAGTACCTTTCGATATCGCCCAGGAGTCAGCAGCAGCATTATCTTCACGACACCGGGGCGAGCTCTTCTCCAGAGATACCTCGGGGAGGGGAATCTCCTGCAGTGCAAGGAGGGGGGGCTGCGCCGGGAACCTTCACGCATCTCACAACGTTGCAACCTTCCGCGACGTCAACGCCGTCACCTCTGCTGCAGCACCTGGGTCAGGACCGCGACATGTACGGCACCGCGTCAACGGAACATCATGGTCATCATCTTCCTGGTCTTCACTACGCCCACGACACCGTGGTCAGCTCTACTTCGAGCCTCGTGCACTCAGCCGCCAGTCTTGCAAGGTAAGTCCGGAAATATCAGTTGTGAAGTGAAACATTTCAAGTGGAGGTATTTGCGAAATTTGAAAACCTCAAAATATGTCCCTTTTACTTTCCCTGCTATTACCTGTAATAAGTAGAGGTAGTATTTCATTTCACCCAAAATTTCGATACAGAAATTTCACCAAACATACCCATTTTGAGGCTGTCTGAATCCAAAAAAGGCATTGTGTGTGAATGTAACTCAAAAACAAACATTTGGTTTGGTATTTAAGTTCAGCATCTTCCAAAGATGTGACACGAAGATTTTAAAGAAAGCTCCCCCTCCCCGTCCTAAACTACACTTTATATGGAAACTATTTCGTTATATTTTGATTAAAATAACATATGTTTTAAAGTTTTTGAGAACAGCGTATGAAGTCTTCTTCATTATGAACGACTTGTATAATTGATAAACCGTATGCGATCGTAAGTACTACATAAAAAATCTGATGTGTTACACTCACACGACTTTTTCTACTCTTGAACAAACTATTTTTACAAACGCTTATTCTCCAACTACTTCAGGTTAATCGAGATGAACACTTGCAGTCTATCTTATTGCTAATTTTCTTGTAGGTGCAAGGGGAACATGGTAGGCTTTAAGCGATAGTCGAATCTTTTTAAGAGCTGGTTGCTATGTGGATCATTCCATTCTCTTTGCATGTCCAGGACAATTCCCATTGAGAAAAAGTGTAAATATTGGAAAATGCAAACGGAATAACAAGGAATATCTCGGAAATGGTTCACTAAATAAAAAAGTATATCACATAAGTTGAGTGCTTTAACGAGCTCTAGATTTTTTTGTCTAGAACAATTTTGTCTATCTGTTGCGTTTACCAGTTATGCAAAAGCCATTCAGAATGAAGACTTTTGGGGACATTTCCAGAAAGTTAAGATATACATTTTATTTGTCATGAAAATATGTTAAAATTATGATATTTTAATCAAAGTCGTTAGAGCCATTTTTGCAAAAAATCAAGATGTTCCAAAACTGCTCCATGTAAAGGATAGTCTGGGGTGGGGGGATTTTCATGAAAACCTTCGTGTTGCATCTTTGAAAGATACTAAACCTAAATACCAAGTTTGATATTATCAGACTTATCGTTTTTGAGTTATGCTGTTTGCAGACACACACATGGACTTTTTTCTAAAAGTGTTTCTTTTTGATTTGGGGACCTCAGAACATGTATTTCCGGTGAAATCTCGGTATCGAATTTTTGGGTGGAATGCAATACATCCGCTACTTACAATACGTAGTAGAGGAAGGAAAAATGTAGATCTCCCTAAAGCAAAGTATCAAAGTTTTCTGTGGCGTTAACCATTTCCTAGATATTCTTTGTTATAGGTTTGAATTTTCAAATACTTAAGTTGTGTTTTTCTCATGTTCATGCAAAGAGCATAGAATTTCAATGCCATCACATAGCGACAGGATTTTTAAACACCTATCATCGTATCGCTTGTCTGCTGCATACTTATACCCATAACGAAATGTATACACGTGTAATGAAAGTCGTATCTGTTCAAGAAATATGTAGATAGGGATAAGAGTAAGCTTTTGTAAGAATAGTTTGTGAAAGAATTAGTAGAGAAAGCCATGTGAACGTACCATGAGATTTGAACGTTTAGTTTTATACTCCAGGCCAAATTAAGGACGTTTAAATTCCATAAAAGTAATAATTTAACGACAATATGGGTAGACATCTATTTCAACAGATGTTAATAAAACGTTTAAACCTGATTCCCTCACATTTAAATATTTTCAATTGCAACTTGCTGTAGCTGATAAAAATTTTCAAAGAAATAACTTTAAAGTCTCGCAATGAAAATCTTCAAATTATTTTGATATATTTTGATTTTCTTTACAGCATATCTATGGCAGTAGAGGATTCATTATTGAGCTTTCATCAGAAATATTTATTTTGTGGTACCTTTCTTAAACCCCAAAAGGCACTTTTAGAGTAACTTTTCTGTGTGAATGCCTGCTTGAACAGCAAAACTCGAAAACGGAGAGTTAGTGAATACCAAACTTCGTATGGAAAGCATTTTTCAAATGTGTATTATGGGACTCAAATTATATCCCACCACAAATTCCTTTTAAATGGAGCAGTTATCTTTACTGCTTTGTTTCCTAAAACAACGGCCGTAAGGTTGTAATTAAAATGTTACATGTTTGAGACATGAAGAATATTGTTGATTATTCTGTAAATAGCCTTTGAAGTAGGTAGTTTTTATTCTTATTATATAGTTTAGCATAACCGGTAAACGATAAGAGATACGCAAAAATTTACTGCAGAAGGAATGCAAAACTCGCCCAAACGTGCAGAATTAGCAGCTAGTGAGATATTTCATACTATACTATGTTTTCTCACGTTGAAGTGCTTCATCAGGTGGAATCAATGTTGGCAGTATTCATTGCTGATGACAGTGCTTTGTCAAGCATGTAATGTTGTTATAAACAATTCAGTGATTATATTGACGTTGGTTCTGTAACAAAAATTAAAACGGAAAAAGTTACACAAAAATAAAAAGTAAAATATTTCAGTAGATCGGTAGCTAAAATGCTGTTTCGGTTGATGTACTGAAAAGAAAGCGAGGGTTGGCACCATTGGGAGGAGCATTTGAAGGATTATTTTCCTTTTTTTTTTTTTTTTGTTTGTTTGTTTCTTGTTTTCCTTCGTCTGAGTGCACTGAGTTATTAATAAAGCCAAATAAAGGTTGTTTTTGCAGGTTTTTACTTTGTCTACTACGTGTAGGGCAAGTATTGCATTCCATCCAAAAACTGGTACTGAGATTTTACCCGAAATACATGTTTTGGGGCGCCCTGAGTCCAAATAAAGAATA
Organism: Deroplatys truncata; assembly: GCA_030765065.1. Lineage (NCBI taxonomy): Eukaryota > Metazoa > Arthropoda > Insecta > Mantodea > Mantidae > Deroplatys > Deroplatys truncata. The sequence continues at coordinate 113,635,937 of CM060988.1, read as the reverse complement.
TTTGGAAATATGTCCATGTGTGTGTGTGTGTGTGTGTGTGTGTGTGTGTGTGTGTGTGTGTGTGTGTCTGTGTCTGTGAACAGCACAATTCAAAAACGAAAAGTCGGATAAATACCAAACTTGGTATTTGAGTTTAGTATCTTCTAAGGATGCGAAACGATTTTCAAGAAAATCCCCCCACTCCAACCACCCTTGCATTGAATATTTTTCGAAAATTTTTATTTTCTCAAAGATGCTCTTAACGATTAAAATACCATATGCTTGAGATATTTTTATGGCAAGTGAAATGTACCTAACCACCCTTGCATTGAATATGTTTCGAAAATTTTTATTTTCTCAAAGATGCTCTTAACGATTGTGATTAAAATACCATTGCTTGAGATATTTTTGTTCCAAGTGAAATGTACCTTACCACCCTTGCATGGAATATTTTTCGAAAATTTTTATTTTCTCAAAGATGCTCTTAAACATTGTGATTAAAATACCATATGCTTGAGATATTTTTATGGCAAGTGAAATGTACCTATATCTTGAATTTTCTGTGAATGTCCCCATCAATCCTCTTGGTTGTGAATGACATTTTCATAACTGGTAAACCGTAAGAGATAGACACACTTTACTGCACAAAAAAGTGGATCTCTTTAAAACATACAATTTGTCATATACCTACATTTTTTTTTGTCGATATATTCCTTGTTATTTGTTTGAATTTTCCAATACTTATGTTTTTTCTCAAATCGGAATTCCCTTTTTACTTTCTCTAGTAGGTATAGTAAGTAGGGGAAGTATTGCATTCCACCCAAAAATTCTATACCGAGATTTCACCGGAAATATATGTTTTGAGACCCCCTGAATCCAAAAAAAGCATTTTTGGAAACATGTCTGTCTGTTGTGTGCGTGTGTGTATGTGTGTCTGTGAACAGCATAACTCAGAAACGAACAGTCGGTTAAACACCAAACTTGGTATTTAGGTTCAGTATCTTCTAGAGATGCGACACGAAGGTTTTCAAGAAAATCCCCCCACTCCAAATTACCCTTTACATGGAACATTTTTCAAAAATTTTAATTTTCTCAAAAATGGCTCTAACGATTTTGATTAAAATATCATATGTGTAAGATATTTTCATTACAAATGAAATGTATATCTCGAATTTTCTGGGAATGTCTCAAAAAGTATTCTCCATTGTGAACGACGTTTGCATAACTGGTAAACCATAAGAGAAAGATAAAATTTTACTACACAAAAAAATGTAGATCGCATTAAAATACACAATTTATGTCATACATTTTTGTTTTTGAGTGAACCATTTTCAAGATATTGCTTGTTATTCCGTTAAATTTTGCAATACACTTTTCTCAAATGGGAATTCGCTATTCTTTTTTTTTTTGTCCTAGTATTGCAAAGAGAGTGGAATACTCACATAGCAACCAGCTCTTAAAATATTTGACTTTCGCTTAAAGCCTACCAATTCCCCTTGCATCTACAACAAAATTAGTAATAAGATTAACATCTCGATATCTCGATTAACATGAATTATATGGAGAATAAGCATTTGTAAAAATAGTTTGTACAAGAGTAGAGAAAGTCATGTGAGTGTAACACATCAGGTTTTTTCCCCCTGGACATGCAAAGAGAGTGCAATGCTCCACATAGCAACCAGCTCTTAAAATATTTGACTAACGTTTAAAGTCTACTGTATTTCTATATTTCCCTTGCACCTTCAAGAAAATTAGCAACAAGTAATTTCTGCAAATGTTTATCTCGATTAACATGAAGTAGATGGAAAATGTATGCACAAGAATAGAGTAGGTCATTACATTAGACCTTTTTTATTGTTTCATTTATATTATATCCCCTTTAACTCCTATGGCCATCAGGGACATTTGACTTGAGAAACACACTAATTGACCAAAGGTTCTTTAACATTGGTTATTTAAAATCATTTTTAACATAAAACACACTCACATTCACATGCATACTTCTGGACTCCGTGAAGGGTAGGGAAAGATTATTATTCAAGAAAAATTCCCCTGCCAGTTAGTTTGTGCACGTAACTAACACCATATTGCATAATTTGAAATAAATTCTAGGACAATGTTAATGGTAAATAAAGTGACGTGGATGGAATACATTTTTTAAAATTAATTTGTATGGTATACTGGGTGAGCGAAAACAATGTGCAGGAAATTGCAGAGCAGAAAGGCAGTATCAAAATAACCATTTTGATGATAAGGACAAAGGGGTCGCAGAAGCTTTGGATACTGCGCTGCATGTGTCAACAGGTTGTTTGTGGCGTGGCAGATGTAACAAACGACGCTTTTGTAGGACAATACTACAAGAACGCCGATTGTTAAAAAAAAAAAAAACACTACAATGTTCAAAATTGTTCATTCAACAAATTAGGAATCTGAATATCCTGCTTGAAAACAATTTGTTCATTGTATAGTTTAAATGTAACTTTTGGTAATTTGTACTTTGTGGTTTTACTATTTTCACTCGTATTTAGGCGGTTCGTTGCTGTCAGGGATGCCGACCTATACGACAATTATAGGGACATACGATACTGGAAAAATATATATTTTTAAAGCTGTTTATGTAGTGCTATAAAATACAGGGAGAGCCAAAAGGCTAAGAACCGGCTACGCGTGCGTTTTTCCTTTTCGCGTCCTCGGCGCTCGTTACCGTCTGCCGTTATCATAGAAAGGCGCGGATGAAACCATACATTTTAAAACTACTTTTAAAGCCCTTACTTACCAACTTTATGAAAGTGTGTTTGAGGACAGAATTATTAGCAGAGATTTGTGGCCCTCTCGGTCCCCCGACCTAACCCTCTGCAATTTCTATCTCTGGGGTAGCTTAAAATAAAGTGCACAAGACAAACACAAACACATACACACACACACACACACACACACACACACACACACACACACACACACACACACCCTGGAAGAATTAAAACAAAATATCCGCCAGGAAATTGCCAGCATTTCTCAACGTGAACTATGGCGAGTGATGGATAGTTTCCTAAAGAGGTGCCAAAAATGTATGGACAACGTCGGTGTCTAGTATCAGCATCTCCTTTCATAAAGTTGGTAAGTAAAGCCTTTAAAAGTAGTTTTAAAAATGTTGTATGGTTTCATCCGCGCCTTTCTATGATAACGGCAGACGGCAACGAGCGCCGAGGACGCGGACAGGAAAAACACCGCGCAGCCGGTTCGTAGTTTTTAGGCTCTCTGTCGTTCTAGTGTTGCTCAGCGAATTACGCTCAACATCCCATATCTAATCTGTCATCATTATCATGTTGACTATACGTTTAAACAAGCACGCATTCTTTGTTTATAGGATTCCCCCTTCTAAGACAGTCAGCTTTGATTAATTGTACTACTGTGGAGTGGATGATGTAAATGACTGCTGTAATGCATTTCGGTTGAGTCAATATTAGCATTATGTTTTAGACTGTTAGTTTAAAAAATATATTCTAAAACAGTTTAAAAAAGTATTGTAAAACAATAGGCCTTTCTTGTGAAAATAGTGTGATTTCTACTGAAATATAAATTAATATCGACGTAGCACAACCTGTATATCATAGCACCGTGATTAGTAAAATTATTTCTTTAAAATATAGGATAATTCGACTAAAAGTGCATAATTTTGAAGTGTTGGTACGATATAAGGTTTGCAACCCCTCTTTCTGTGCACTTAAGGTAGCTTTGTGCGTATGCCCATGACGCACACAGTAGGAAACAATCCGTGAATGTTGAAATTAAATATTCTTCAAGGAAATTTGTGTTCACATCTTTTTAAAAATTATTTTAAGTCGCTTGAAAATTCACGATATTTAGACGAAACGCAACATTTTCGGAGTTGAAATAGCAATTCGACACATTTCAGTTTGTTTGAAATCTGAATTAACTGTAATTTTAGGAAGTGTATTAAAAAAATAAAATCATTTTTATGGCTATTTTCAAAATGTTGCCACTTCTACCAGATTATTTTCGTTACAAAAAAAGAAAGCACTATAATTTTAAATATTTTTAAAAATGTATAATTTTAAATTATAACTAAAAGCCGGTTTATCAATAAAATTGTACAGTTAATTCTAATCTGGTGAAATAAATAAAAGCGTATCTTATTCTATTGCATTAAAGATTTTTATTTCTGCTTTTTCATAGTTTTATGTTTTGTTGCATATTACCTACCTGGTATTTTGTTTATGCAAGCGTGTCTAAAATCATATGTCCAGTTAATTTATTTAGGGCTTCTATACCTACTTGCTTTAAGGTTTTGGAAGGTTGGATAGAAACTGCATGACGCGACCGTTATGAAAACAAATAAAGTGGAATGGAGACCAACCACTCGATTTTGAGATTTGCGTGACTATTTGATGGTGTTCAGGATGTTTGGCGGCGCCGTGGCCCAGTTGTTAGACCGCTCACCTCTCACCGAGGTGGCCCGGGTTCAATGCCAGGGACCCGCATTTGTGGTGGACAAAGCGGCGTCTGAGCGGTTTTTCTCCGGTTTCCCCCGCCATTCATTCCACCAACTGCTCCAACATCGCCTTTCCTTTCATCAATTTCACCATCATTTCGTTTCATCTACTTCCTTCCTCCCATACCAGGCATAGGGCTGATCACTCTCCTGGATATTCTGTCTGATCCATGAGTGTGTGCTCCTCGACGGGCCTCTGACCCAGGCACCCGCCTGTAAGTCCTACATACGAGGAGGTTAAACAGAGAAAGAAGAAGTTCAGGATGTTCAGTATAAAGTAATTAAATACTTTACTAGCGATTAATTCAAAGAGACTGTAGTCTTTAAGCTTAAAAGTGAAAAAATTCAACTTCGTTTTACACCATTAGAAGTATTGCATTCTGTTATACCTCCTTTTCTTAAGCGAACCATGCATATTCGGATATTCAGGCATGCTTATTATGTTTTGCAGTTAAATTTTAAATCGTGCGTATTTCCATCCGATATTCGCAACAAAATCTGGATAAGTTTGATACTATCGCTGCAATTTCCATTTCCACCCTAAACTTGATCAGCTAAGAGGTATAATTGGCGCAACAGTTATAGGCAGCTATGAAGCGAGTTACCAGATCTGGTGGTGACCGGTCGTCTGCATGCTGCAGGAGTGCGAGGGACAGTCATTGTAAAATATCCGCACACCGGTTATGCACTGCAGCACACCGCGCTGCACTGAATATTACTATATAGAATATTTAAATCCACCGCTGTAAAAAGCGCTTAATATAAAAACAGTGTCAATCTTCTGCCTCCAATTCTTACACACCTGACAGCCCTTCCTCTTCTGCAGAATCACCCACATCATTGCCGCCATCAGTGCTGTCGCTACTTTCTGCAGCATTATCCTGGATGAGAATTCTTTCTATTTGATTTTCTGCAATTCCATCTATTTCGAAATAATGATTCTCAATTTATTCAACATGTCGACATACATTTTCCCCATTCTGGCTTCCGATTTCTGCAAATCGCTGGCGACATAACTGTTCCACATCTTTTAATTTAAAAGTGATATTTTTGCAGGCCACCCATTTTTTGACATCACCCAGATTAATTCGATTGGGTTTAGATCTGGGTGATGCGGTGGCAGTCTAAGTACATTATGGCCATATTGTATTAATATCTGGTCAAGTATGTAGGACATCTGAAGCGGTTTGTTGGCTTCATTATGTTGTAACTTTGTTTTACTCATACTTTCATCTAAAGCTATATTATGCCTAAGTAACCAAGCTCTCATTTCTTCTTTCAAAGGAATTTGAAGTAGATGGTTTGTCAAATTGAGTGTTGACGCATTGTGAAGCATTGTCGATAACCAGAACAGACCGAGCAGGCATATTAGGTATCAACATGGTGTTGATTCGTTCATGTTATTTTCTGTATTCATTTCTTGATGAAAATCTCCTGTGTTTTGTTGCGACTTATAAAAGAAGGGCTTTTGCAACGAAGCCGATCTTTCCAACAGCATGAACGATAATAAGTGTTTGCCCTTTGGCAACGGGTGCCTACAAAGCTATCGTCACTCCAACTTTTAGATGTTGTAAGACTGCTGTGTATGATCGGCTCATCTTCATACACTATAGTTTGACCTTCTAATTTGTACCTCTGAGTAAGGTACTCTTGCAGCTGAGATCCTATGTCGTGCATTTCTATTAGAACTCTTCTAGTTGATTTCGTTTTTTACTTTCTCTACTACGTATAGTAAGTAGGGGAAGTATTGCATTCCACCCAAAAATTCGATACCGAGATTTCACCGGAAATACATGTTTTGAGACCTCCTGAATCCAAAAAAAGCATTTTTGGAAACATGTCCGTGTGTGTCTGTGTGTGTGTGTCTGTGAACAGCATAACTCAAAAACGAACAGTCGGATAAGCACCAAACTTGGTATTTAGGTTCAGTATCTTCCAGAGATGCGACACGAAGGTTTTCAAGAAAATCACCCCACCCCAAACTATCCTTTACATGGAAGATTTTTCGAAAATTTTAATTTTCTCAAAAATGGCTCTAACGATTTTGATGACAATATCATATGTTTAAGATAATATCATGAGAAATGAAATGTATATCTCGAATTTTCTGGGAATGTCTCCAAAAGTATTCTTCATTGTGAACGACTTTTGCATAACTGGTAAACCATAAGAGATAGACAAAATGTTACTACACAAAAAATGTAGATCGCGTTAAAATACACAACTTATATTATATACATTTCTTTTGTTGAGTGAACCGTTTTCGAGATATTGCTTGTTATTTCCTTAAATTTTCCAATACTTATACTTTTTCTCAAATTCGTTATTCATTTTTTTTATGTCCTGAACATGCAAAGAGAATGGAATGCGCCACATAGCAACCAGCGTTAAAATATTTGACTATCGCTTAAAAGCTACCATATTCCCCTTGCATCTACATGAATATTACCAATAAGATTGACATCTCGATATCTCGATTAACATGAAGTATATGGAGATTAAGGGTTTGTAAAAATAGTTTGTACAAGAGTAGAGAAAGTCATGTGAGTGTAACACATCAGATTTTTTCCACTTGAACCCTAAATCTTTTATATTTTTTCTGAGATTCGTAGCACCACCTTGAAAAGTTATGCTGGTATAAGTATACATTGATATAAGTATATACAAAATTTAATCATTTGGAAAGGTAGAATCAGACTGAAAAATTCAATGCCATGCCGGATTTGAACCATGGATCTTAGGCTTTCCGTGCTGTTGCTCTAACCGACTAAGCTGTCATGGCAACATTTTTTTGTTTTTCTATTGGAACTCCTCTATTTGATTTCGTTTTCTTCCACTTGAACCCTAAATCTTTTATTAATTTTTCTGAGATTTGTAGCACAACCTTGAATATTTATGCTGTCTTTCAACTTTATGAGCAATCTGCTTATTGTTGGCACAGTTTTTTCTTCCACGTAGAAATTGTGATTCGTGCGCCGAATGACACATTTGTCGAAATCGTCTATTTCTGTAATACGTTTAGGGACCTTATGTTTCTTCACAGGTGTGTTAAATGGTACTCCTTCATCCATATGTTTTTTTTTATATTTGTTAACTCTGGAAATGGAACTAGTGAAACATCTGTTGCTTTGGCTACTCTTTCTTTCTCTCTCTTAAGGCTTTTGTGGAACTCGGGTGAATATTCTTCCTTCATCTCTACTTCTTCATGAAGTCGAGGACATTTGCAATTATTTCCGTGCTTTGCGTATGCAATACCTTACCACTTAACTTTCAAAACGTAGAAACCATGGTTATAAATTAACAAATATAAAATAAGCACTATTTAGGTACTGCTCTCTCTCTGAAATTACAACCAGATGCGGGCATTTTCTATGCAGACTGTATGTGTTACCACTGTAAGCAAAGGTATTATATCACTTTCGTTGATAAAGCTAAACATAAACCATTCCTAGGCTCGGCAGCTGTGGTGGCAATCAGGGTAACGATTCCAGAAGTTTTGCGCCAGCTACATCTATGTACTGTAGGCCTCTGTTGAGAAAACGTTTGCGCGGTGTTCTGCTTGCCGCAAGAGTGAGGGAGGATAGTGCCACGTGGCAGCTCACGATGTTCATAAATGGATCTACTATCTACCTTAAAAACATCGCGCAGCGTTAGTATCCCAACGTGTTTCACTCGGAGCAGTGAGTGTTTTCCTAGTGATTTATAAAGTTATTTACAGTGCCCAGTAAGAAAGGATCCATACACAGTCAAGGCCGAGAAATAGTTGCTAACATTAAAAATCTGTGATGAGGAAAGCAAACAAAAGCAACTGTCCATTCAGCAGTACTAGCAGAAGAGCGTATGTTTTCTAAGGGGCAGTAGTAAATCTTGTTGATACTTGAAAGTGGAGCCGTAATCTTTCTCAGATAACGATAGAATTGTTGATATCAACACATTCCATACAGACATATTAGCGTGAGAGGAACACAGTAGTATTTTGATGTCCTTCACATGCAATAATATGTGTGGTTAACGTTTCACAAACTCTTTGCACCCTACAACAAAAACATATCTGCGGGCGCCCTTACATATCTACAGCCTTTTCTAATACAGCTGTTTTAGTCTGTCCCTATCGCAGCTTAGATGTAGGTTTGTTACATTTGAGCCAAGGGACAGAATCGGATTAAGAGTTTCGCCAAATGTCTGGCTGCTAAACACACTTTTTTACTTTCTCTGCTACTTGTATTATATAGTAAATAGGGGAAATATTACAATTCGATACCGGGATTTCAACGGAAATACACGTTTTGAAGCTCCCACATTCAAAAAGAAGATTTTTTAGGAAAAGGTCTGTGTCTGTCTGAACAGCTTAACATCTGTAAAACGAAAAGTCGTGTTTACTTGATATGAGCTCAGCATCCCGCAAGGATTCTTTAATATTATTATTATTATTATTATTATTATTATTATTATTATTATTATTATTTTCTCAAAAACTAACAATTTTATTAAAACACCATAAAGCACACGATTTATGTCCAAATTTTTTATGGGGTTTCCATTTCCAAGATATTGTTTGTTATTGGTTTGAATTTTCAAATACTTACCTGTACTGTTTTGAAGTGGTGAGTAGATATTCGTTTTCTCTCTCCCTCCCCCTCCCTCTCTCTCTCTCTCTCGTGGTCATGCAAAGAGCATGGAGTTTCAAAGCCATCGCATAGTAACCCACTGTTTAAAAATTTGACCATCGCTTTAGCCTACTGTATTCTTTTTATACCTAGGTATAACAAAATGTGTAATGAAAGTTTATCTCGATTAACAATAAGTAGATGCTGGCCTCGTGGCTCGGACGGTAGAGCATCTGTCTGCTGTGCGAGGGGTCCCGGGTTCTATTCCCGGCATTGGTGGGAATTTTCTTTAGCCAAGATTATTCCTTATCCTCCCCAGAGTCTGAAAGTATGAGTGTGTGAATATGCGTGTGATTAAAGCCCGAAGTATACTAGAACTCCAATGACAAGTGATTACGAGTTCACACCATTGCTTATAGGCAATAATATGTTCCAAAGGAAAGGCCGCCGATGAGACCATTGTAGGTAAGTGGAACTTGAATAAAGCTTTTGTAAAAAGAGTTTATTAAGTAGAGAAGGTCATGTGAGTGCACCATATAAGATTTTTACTTTGTCTACTTACCCATAGTAAGCAGAAGTAATATTGTATACCATCATAAAATTTGACATCGATATGTTTTTCAATTGTGTAGCTCCTTTTTACTTCTATGGTCATATCTAGGACACGAGAAGCAACTGATCGTGTTAATTAACAGTTGATAATTAGTTCAACGGAGGGTTGTTTTTATTCGTTTTTCGTGTGAGACACACTCATTGTAATTTCCAGACTGCGGAGAGTAGCGAATTTGAATTAACGAAAAATTCCCGTACTCGGGAACTCTGCGTTTAGAAGTCGGAACGCTGATGACTCGACCACAGAGCAAACGATATTAACGCTACTTTTGTTTTCCATCTGTAATGTTCAGCAGAGTAGCATGCGTGTCGGGGGTAACAGCATTGCTAATGCAGTAAATCCAGTAAATCACTCGCCGTAGTTCACGTTGAGAAATGCTGTCAATTTCCTGGCGGATATTTTGTTTCAATTCTTCCAGGGTGTGTGTACACTTTGTTTTAAGTTACCCCAGAGATACAAATCGCAGGGGGTTAGGTCGGGGGACCGAGGGGGCCACAAAATCTGTACTTATAATTTTGTCCTCAAACACAGTTTAAATTTTTCTCATCAAAATATTGGCCGTATAGCTGTTGCAGGGTCTTGTTGAAAAATGGCAAAATCACGCTCCCTGGCTGTTAATTCCCTAAAAAAAAGGGACAAAATTGTATTCACATATGCACGGCTTCAACTGTTGACTCGAAAAAAAATGACGAGTGATGGATCGTTTCCTAAAGAGGTGCCAAAAATGTATGCGCAACGACGATATATGGTTTCATTCGCGCCTTTCTATGATAGCGGCAGACGGCAACGAGCGCCGAGGACGCGGACAGGATAAACACCGCGCAGGCGGTTCGTAGTTTTTTGGCTCACTCTGTAGATCTACTTGCTTTGTCAGCCTGGGAGGCAGGTTTAACCGAAGGTTCGCTTTACCTATTTGTTGATAAGAATTTACGTGTATTCCAGATGCATTAACTCGGTTAAATAACAAATTTGATTAATACGGCAATGGAAATGTAAATTTGACAATTCTCGTTGAATATATTAAGGTAAAATGGTCATGTTAAATAAGTAACCATTTTGTATCGCACAGGAACCTATTCCACGACAGCAGCCAATGAGAGGTGATTAGTGCATATGACAGTTAAGAGATACGTGGCAAAGTTATAAGGAACAGGCTGCTAGAAAAAAGAAATACAGCTGTTTCTATCGCCTGAAAGTGGGCATTCTGGAGTATAAATCTGTCACAGTTTGTTCCTTGTCAGATCTTCTGCAGCGCTATGGTTGATTTTATTGTTACACCTTGGAGGAGGTCCAAGTTTTCTGTTCTCTATATTGAGTGAGATAATAGTAAAGGAAGTCGCTCGTAAATGGTAACTTGATCAACCTCGTATGACTTCAATACTTCGCACAATATTGAATCTGAATCATGGGTGCAACTTAGTAATCAGCTTTGGGAAGAGTACAAAATAAGTTAAAACCAAATAATGAAATGTAGTTTAAGATATGTTTAAAAGTAGTTTTATTTCAGCAAATAAAACATAAACTTAAATGGGATATGTAAACAAAAAATCTGATTTGTGCATTCACATGAATTCTTTTTCTACTCGTTTACAAACTAAGAAAAGTTTATACTAGTATCTAATAGTCAGCCACGGTAAGAGTGCGTGTGGTGGGAAGAGGAGCTAAACAATTGCGAATCAAATGGGCAGGGTATGAAAGCACAGTGCGGTAAAGAAAACATCCGCAGTTTCAAATTGCATTTACTATATTGCGTCTCACGCTTAAGAGACAGTACAAATTAAATGAGCGCGCTGTTGCCACGTGTATCTAAGTGCGCTCGCAACCTTGGCGTCCAGCTGCGATCGGTCTATTTAAGGTCATCTTGTGAATGATAAATCGCCAAATAGTGAAATATCTGCACTGCTATTTAAGGCAGTTCAAGACTTCAATTTTCACCATACTTTGTATTCTTAATACTTCGAAATACGAATTCACAGCCATAAAAATATGTAAGTATTATCAAAGGATATGGAGGTATGAAATAATAAAAGCTATAATTAGGTGGGGTATCATCAGTTTACCAACAAGAAAATCACATTCAACTTGGGTGGAATGCAAATAATTAATGATGCACCACATTCCACTTTGCGCCAATCCATTATATTGCGTTACCCTAGAGTGTTTCCGCCATCCTTTTTTTTCGTATTCTTTTTGATGGGCTCATAGTGGTCCTTTTATTCGTTCCTTTTTTATCCCATACACTACTGTTTCTGAACACCCGAGTAGCCTCAGCTGTTTTATTTTACTAACTTACTAACCCCAATTTACTTGAAAAATAATCTACCACGTTCACTATTATACTTTGCGTTTCTTCTTAGTTTACCAAAATTTCGTTTCCTGCTGGCTTCTCCCTCCATAATAATAAATATTTACGTAAAATATTAAATAACCTACATAACACTTCACATTCACTTCGCTTTAAACGTAGACACTTCCTTAAAACTGATGTTGACCTACACTATGTGATCAAAAGTATCCGGACACCCCTATAAACATAGGTTTTTCATCTTAGGTGTCACTTACTGCCTGGTACTCATTATCCGCGACCGCAGTAGTCCTTAGATATCGTGAAACAGCAGAATGGGATGCTCCGTGGAACTCACGGACTTCGAACGTGGTCAGGTGATTGGGTGTCACTTGTGTCAGAAGTCTGTACGCGAGATTTCCACACTCCTAAACATCCCTAGATCCACTGTTTCTGATGTGATAGTGAAATGGAAACGTGAAGGGACGTGTACAGCACAAAAGCGTCCAGGCCGACTTCGTCTGTTGACTGACAGATATCGCCGACATTTGAAGAGGGTCGTAAAGAGTAATAGGCAGGCATCTATCCATACCATCATACAGGAATTCCAAACTGCATAAGGATCCACTCCAAGTACTATGATAGGCGTGAGGTGAGAAACCTTGGATTCCATGGTCGAGCGGCTTCTCATAAGCCACACATCACGCAGGAAAACGCCAAACGACGCCTCGCTTGGTGTAAGGAGCGTCAACATTACACGATTGAACAGTGGCAAAACGTGGTGACCAATCACGGTACACAATGTGGCGATCCGATGGCAGGGTGTGGGTATGGCTAATGCCCGGTGAACGTCATCTGCCAGCGTGTGTAGTGTCAACAGTGAAATTCGGAGGTGATGGTGTTTTGGTATGGTCGTGTTTTTCCTGGAGGGGGCTTGCACTCCTTGTTGTTTTGCGTGGCACGATCACAGCGCAGACCTACATTGATATTTTAAGCACCTTCTTGCTTCCCACTGTTGAAGAGCAATTCGGGGATGGCGATTGCATCTTTCAACACCTGTTCATACTGCACGGGCTGTGGCGGAGTGGTTACAGGACAATAACATCCCTGTAATGGACTGGCCTGCACAGAGTCCTGACTAGAATCTATAGAACACCTTTGGGATGTTTTGGAACGCCGACTTCGTGTCAGGCCTCACCGACCTACATCGATACCTCTCCTCAGTTCCGCGCTCCGTGAAGAATGGGCTGCCATTCCCAAAAAACCTTCCAGCACCTGACTTAAAGTATGCCTGCGAGAGTGAACGTTGTCATCAAGCCTAAGGGTGGGCAACACCATATTGACTTCCAGCATTACCGATGGAGGGCGCCACGAGCTTGTACGTCATTTTCAGCCAGGTGCCCGGATACTTTTGAACACGTAGTGTATAATGCCTTTTGCCTCGCGCTTGGCGCCTGTTAGCTGAATAGACAAATGAGTTTTGTATGTCATACACAATGAATGCAAGAAGTTGCAGGATTTGGTTTCTTTTAAAAACGTTTCCAACTCTCTTCAATATCTTCTCTCCCTTGGTCCCCGTTGTAAACCCAATAAAACAAACGTTTTCTCGCTTGCTGACTTTTCTATTGCATAGGTATAGAAATTTCCGAAAATTTTTAATTTAAAAGATTATAACGCTCATCTTAAATAAAGTTAAGAATTCAAACTGGCCAGGTATCAGCACACTAGTTTACTGTAGCTAAGAAAAAATATTGTTGCGTTCTACCCTTTAGTTTAATAGTTACTGTGTGATAAGCATAGAAACAACAAATATCGGACTTTTACTTAAAAAACACTCGTTTTCTTTAGATACTTGTGCGCACAATCATCGATAACACCTCTAAAAATGATATAATTTTATAGAGAAAATTATTCCCCACAGGATGTATTAAAAGCTGATATTTATAACAACCGATTAGAGAAGATGAAGTTGTACATAATATTTATGCGTTAGACAGAGACAGATAACAAATTTACCTTCATGCTGTCTTTTAAGGTTGAGGCAAGCTGTAGCGAGGCAGATGCTGGATATGTAGTAATGTTATCATTGTACTACTGTAGATACATTTCCGTACCGCCTTACCCCTCACTCCCCTCTGATATCAAGCCTTGATTTTAACAAAAACCGTGGCGCCCTCCTCCAAGCTCATTCATATCGTGGCCAACTAATAAGTACTTCTTGTTAATCGAGATAAACTTTCATTACACACTTGCATACCTCGTAGATATAAGCATACAGTAGACTAAAGCGATAGCCAAGTTTGAAAGTATGTCGCTATGTTATGGTTTTAAAATTTTGTCCACTTTACATGACCACCAGCAGAAATGTTTTGCATTGACATGACCTTCTCTATTCATTCTTCTACAAACTATTCTTACAAACGCTTATTTTTCTATTTACTTTTTGTTAACGCAGGTAAACCTTCATTACTCGTACATATTTCGTGGTAGGTATAAAACAGTACAGTAAGCTAAAGTGATTAGTCAAATCTTTTCAAAGCCGTTCGTTGTGGATGACTTTGAAATTCTGTTTTTTACTTTATTTACTACATATAGTAAGTAGGGGAAGTATTGTATTTCACCCAAAAAATTCGATGTCAAGATATCACCGGAAATATATGTTTTTGAGGCCCCCAGAACCCAAAAATGAAGCATTTTTAGAGAAATATCTGCGCGCGCGTGTGAACAGCATAAATCAAAAACGAAACGTCAGATAAATACCAAACTGGTTATTTAGGTTCAGTAGTTCAGTACCTTTCAAAGATGCGTAATGAAGATTTTCAGAAAAATTCCCCCGAGCCCATGGAAGATTTTTCGAATTTTTTTGTTTTCTAAAAATAGCTCACGATTTTGATTAAAATACCATATATTGATGCAGTAATTCGTATCATAAATTATTTAAATGTAAAGAATGATTATAGTATGGATATGCATTTTGTGTGACATTGATTTGAGATGTTTGTTGATTGTAATTATTGTTGAGAAGTAAGTTTATACTGCCTTACTGAAACTGACAATAATAGCGTGCAATATTGCAGCGTGGGGGTGAGCTGTTTATCATTATTAGAGACGAGGAAGTTACGTAATATTGGCGCGTTTTTCTTTAGAATTTGCTGGAACATTTTCCCTAGAGCATATGTTTTCATAATTTTCATTGGATATAAAAATAGACGCTAATGTTGGCGCGTTTTATTAGCCAATAGCAGCTCAGTTATAATCTTTAGGCATATCGGGGTGTAGGAGTATAAAAAGGGCTAGATTAGAGGTAGACCCCGTCAGTTCATCGAAAATATTTGTACGCTACACGTCAGTCCGTCAGTTCGTCGAAAACATTTGTACGTTACACGTCGCCTTCAGTCCAGCAGAAATATTTGTACAGTACACGTCGGCTATCGATTCGCAGGTTACGCGTAGCAGAGTTATGAAAATCTCAAGTGTTGTAAAGTTAATTACACAAAAAGTTGAAGTACGCGAATTAAGAATGATCAGTAATGAAGTTATTATAACAGTTTCAGTTTGGCGAGTGTCAAGATCAAAGTGTAAATGTGATAGTGAATGTGTTCGACAATAGAAAGTGTAAAACAAATTCCCTCATCAGTGTTATCTTTGGATAAATGACTCCTTTCCGTTTACACAACCTGTATAAAGAGAAGTGCTCGACCAAAAAGATCATAGCTAGCCGGAGGACAGTGAACCAAAATTAAATAAAATAACCGTAGCATTCTTTCGAACAAACACTAATACTGCCGCAAATTGCTGACACCAGATGGAGCTAACAAACCTAACAAAGAATCACGTCACAAAATGGCTTCACCACGTGGAGTAAACACAAATACACAAACATTATAAATAATACCGTCGCAATATTAAAGACATTTATATAACAAAATGTATATCTTGAATTTTCTGGAAATAGCCTATGAAGTCCTCTTCATTCGGAAGGAATTTTGTATAATCTATGGTAAAGGATAAACGAAAACGTACTTCATAAGCGTACTTCTCCTTAAAACACAATTTATTTCAAATAATTATTTTTATGGCATAAGCCATTTCTGAGGTATCCATTGTTAATAATTCGAATTGCTCATTACTTGGTCATTAATTCAAGTCCTTGCAACGTTCAGTTGTTTCTCGCGATTGTATTGAAACAACCTGGAATTTAAGGCCACCGTATAGCGCCCATTTGACTATCGCTGTTCCCTTTGTATCTATAACGAGATGTGCAGTGTAGCTATTTCTGCAAAGGTTTATTTGAATTAAAGTGAAGTAGATCGAAAAATAAGCTTTAGTAAGAATACTTTGTATATCTAACTGCTAACAAACGAAAGATGGTAGGGAAAGTCGTGTGAATGTGTCACTTCAGAAAAAAAATTCTTGAACATGAAAAAGAAACGTAACAAAATAATAGTGATTAGTGGTATTTGAAAATTCAAAGCAATAAAACGTACCTCGGAAATGGTTTACAAATTATACAAAAGTCGTTCAAAATAAAGAGGGCTTCACAGGCTATTCCCATAAAATTCAAGTTATACATTTTATTTGTCGTGAAAACAGCTTAAACGCATACAGGGTGAGTCAAAAGACTCCGAACCGCCTTCGCGGTTTTTTTCCTGTCCGCGTCCTCGGCGCTCGTCGCCGTCTGCCGCTATCATAGAAAGGCGCTGATGAAACCATACATTTTTAAAAGTACTTTTAAAAGCTTTACTTACCAACTTTGTGAAAGGAAATGCTGAAACTGGCCAACGTCGTTGTCCATACATTTTTGGCACCTCTTTAGGAAACTATCCATCACTCGCCGTAGTTCACTTGAGAAATTTCCTGGCGGATATTTTGTTTTAATTCTTCCAGGGTGTGTGGATTTGTCTTGTATATTTTATGTTTTAAGTTACCCCAGAGGGGTATTTTATGAACATATACCGGCTGCGCGTTGTTTTTCCACTGGGCGTGTGGAATTATGATAAAAACATGATAACGCACTGCTGCTATAAACAAAGTCAGGCTGTTGTGGTTTTGCTGTGCAGTGTGAAGTGCAGTTTTGAGTTGACGGTGATGTGATGTAGTTCAGTTATTACGAGTTATTTATTAGTTTGTCCTGTACTTAGTCA
Source organism: Deroplatys truncata (assembly GCA_030765065.1). Lineage (NCBI taxonomy): Eukaryota > Metazoa > Arthropoda > Insecta > Mantodea > Mantidae > Deroplatys > Deroplatys truncata. The sequence continues at coordinate 113,618,797 of CM060988.1, read as the reverse complement.
CAAAGTATATTATGGATCAATATATGTTTTCTACTGCACAGCCAGCGTGTATTTATTTATGATTCGTATGTGTTAACTCGGTCAGCTCGGCGATTTGCAGAAATATTTCCAGGTGTAAAAGTTCCAGGCCGTACCACCATCCATGAACTTTACAGTAAATTTCAGGTCACAGGAAATGTTCAGGCTGACTGCGTTCGGTTTTTACCGAAGAAACATTAGACGACATCGGTCATCGTTTGGAAAATTCCCCCCAAAAATTCCATGATGGTTAAGTTTCCTAAAGAGGTGCCAAAAATGTATGGACAACGACGGTAGCCAGTTTCAGCATTTTCTTTCATAAAGTTGGTAAGTAAATCCTTTAAAAGTAGTTTTAAAAATGTTATATGGTTTCATCCGTGCCTTTTTATGATAGCAGCAGACGGCAACGAGCGTTGAGGACGCGGACAGGAAAAACACCGCGCAGGCGGTTTGGAGTCTTTTGGCTCACCTGTAGAATTTTAATAAAATAGTTTGAGCCATTTGTTGAAAAACAATCAAAACTTTCCATGTACAGGATAGTTTGTAGTGGGAGGGATTTTCTGGAACGTCCTCGTGCCACATCCTTGTAAGATGCTGAACTTATATAACAAGTTTCAAATTTAACAGACTATTCGCTTTTGAGTGTGCTGTCCACACACCGGCGTGTGCGTGTGATCGGACGTTTTCTAGAAATGCTTTTTGGGGGGAGTTCAGGGGCCTCAAAAAATATTTATTTCCGTGGAATTCTTCACATCGAATTTTTGCGTGGGACTGACTGTTACTAGTAGAGAAAGTAAAAACGATACAATGATTATTTTATGAGGGCTCAGAATACCTTTCAGTTATAAATATTATTTATAAACATAAACAAATGAGACACGTAAACTGTAAACCAATGCAATAAATATTTCATAATACCCGCCACTTCAATAACATTTGCCCTTGATGACGTAACATCTGCTCGGATTACATTACAGCTGAAGCTTTGCTATATAAAAGTGCGTCATTGGTGTTGTGCTCGTATAGTGTCGAGTTACAAGGAAGACATGCATTTGTCTCTCTTCCGTTTAAATGACCTTCGCCTGAAGCTGTCGGTGTTTGGTAAACAATAGGAGGAAATTTTATATTCCAATCAAAGTGTCAGCTATCTCAGAAGCTTATATGTGATTCTGGTCAACAATATAATTGTGCATGCAGTATTTAAGTGTCAAAATTCAGTATAGCTAGGGTACGAAGAGCAAGAATTGTACGTGATGTAGTGGTTACCATGCTAGCCTCTAGTTCCCGAGGCCGTGGGTTCAAACCCGGCGCAGAGCGATGGAATATTTTAGGGCGTAAAAATCCTTAGCATGGCTTCCTTCGGAAGGGAAGTAAAGCCGGTGGTCCCGTGTCGTAGATTTACGAAACGTAAAAGAAACTCAAGACTGATAAATAGGCCTCTGAACAAAATTACCGGTCTTTCGCGCCCAATATAGAATGGTACGCTAAGGACCACAGTAGTTAAAGAGCGTCCATAAATAAAACTCAATTTAATTTCGCCCAGAAATTCGATATTGAAATTTCAGCAAATCCAAGCAATAAATCCGATGACGTATTACATACAGATGACTTTCTCCACCCATTATGCAGCAAACTATTATTACAAAAGATTTTTCTTCTATTCATTTCATGTTAATCACATACACACTTGCAGAAATTGTCTTATTGCATATTTCCTTGTGGGTACAAGAGAGAGAGTGAGAGAGACGAATAGCGATTTTCTTTTGAGAAAAGTACAGATATTTTAGAAATTCAAACCAATAACAAAGAATATCTCGGAAATGCTTAACGCTACAAAAAGTTGTATTTGACATAAGTTATTGCTTTTACGAGATCAACATTATTTATGTAACAAGATTTTGTTATCTCTTACGGTTTATGAGTTGTGCAAAAGTCATAACTAAAAAGAATTAAATATTAAGATTCTCTAAATTATAGGAAGTATTGCATTCTACCCAAAAATGCTACGTGGAGACGTTACGACAATTACACGTTTTGAAAGCACTGAAATGTAAACCCTTCAGAAAGGTTCTGAGAGCCTGTCAGCCTGTGAACAGCATAACCAGGGATGCCCAACCTTACAGAAAGAGGGGATCAGGGGAGTTTCCCTTCCCACACACTTCCACTCGTGCTGCCAAGGACTGAAACTTGATTGGTTTAGCTTGTAAATCTCTTCAAATATAGTATGTGGGATGAGCTATGAACTTTGAAACTTAGCTCTTAAGAGAACAGGTTGGCCTTTACTGAGCATAACTAAATAATGAAGTTTGGATAATTATCGGATTTTATACTTAAGCTGCATTTAAAGTAGACAAGACGAAAATTTTCAAGCCAAAAATTCCTTTACACGAAACATTTTTGGTTGCCTTTGACTCTTCTTAAACATGCTGTAATGATATCTATTGAAGTTATGTATTATTTACATGGTAAATAAAACGACTAATTTAAATTTTATTTAAACAACCGGGGACTGGGAAGCCATAGGTTATAGACAAAAACTTGATGTATACAAAGTTAAATCTTAAGTAAATTTACAAATTTGTGTAGCAAATGTTGTACTCGTATATATGTACATTTCCAATATCTGCCTATATTCGCTGTTGTTCATTTGGATTTTCTAAGTAGGAATTTTAATCACCAAGCTTTAAATTTTAAAACGGTTCAGCTTCTTCTTATTATTATAATATACAGAGAGAGTCAAAAAAACTATGAACCTGCTGCGCTGTGCTTTTCCTGTCCGCGTCCTCGGCGCTCGTTGCCCTCTGCCACTATCATAGAAAGGCGCGTATGAAACCCTACAATATTTTTAAAACTACTTTTAAAGGCTTTACTTAATTTTATGAAAGTGTGTTTGAGGACAGAATTATTATCAGAGATTTGTGGCCCCCTCGGTCCCCCGACCTAACCCCTTGCAATTTCTATCTCTGGGGTAACTTAAAACAAGGTGTACAAGACAAACCCGAACACCCTGGAAGAATTATAACAAAATGGCCAGGAAATGGCCAGCATCTCAACGTGAACTACGGCGAGTGATGGATAATTTCCTAAAGAGGTGCCAAAAATGTATGGCCAACGACGGTGGCCAGTTTCAGCATCTCCTTTATAAAGTTGGTAAGTAAAGCCTTTAAAAGTAGTTTTAAAAATGTTGTATGGTTGCATGCTGCGATGATCGCGGTCTAAAGAAGCTCCCTTTCATGGAACATTTATCGTTATTTTTAATTTTCTCAAAAATAGCGTTAATGATTTTGATTAAAATACCAATGTTTAATATTTACATGACAAAATATGTGTTGAATGTGGTAAATTAGTTTTCTTCGTCTTTGTTTTCAAGGCTGAGCTCGACAAACAGTTTTCAAAATAAGCTCGATCTCTGCCCGGGCCCGAGGAGGGCTTGCCCCGAGGTCTACATCAAGACGCATAGTACGTTATGTGAAACTAGTCTTTCTTCAGACTGAGATAAGAAGCTATACTAAGAAACGCTGGTTACGTTCCCAGAAGTTCTCGCTGATCTAATGTTTGGCCTTGAACGCTACCCTTAATCTCTCGCTGATTGTAGAAAATCTAATCTCGCAGTGAAAGTGGTGCTCTTCTCTCCCCGACTCAGGGACGCTGCTTGGTTCAAGGTTATGGTCAGGGTTAGAGTGAGAAAGGTGTCTGTGCAGCTGTGAGGACAATTAAACACGTTGACATCAACGCAATGGAAAGACGTAAACGCTTAACGTGGACATAAAATGTAAATCGTCATTTATAACGTAACGCAAACACACAAACTTCATTTACCTGATAACTGAACATAATATGTGGTATAATAATAATAAAAAAATCTAATGTGTTACACTCACATGACTTTCTCTACTCTTGTACAAACTATTTTTACAAACGCTTATTCTCCATATGCTTCATGTTAATGGAGATATCGATGTCAATCTTATTGATAATTTTCTTGTAGATGCAAGGGGAATATGGTAGGTTTTAAGCGATAGTCAAATATTTTAACGCTGGTTGCTATGTGGCGCATTCCATTCTCTTTGCATGTCCAGGACATAAAAAAAATCTGATGTGTTACACTCACATGACTTTCTCTACTCTTGTACAATCTATTTTTACAAACGTCTATTCTCCATATGCTTCATATTAATCGGGATATCGAGATGTCAATCTTATTTGTAATTTTCTTGTAGATGCAAGGGGAATATGGTAGCTTTTAAGCGATAGTCAAATATTTTATCACTGGTTGCTATGTGGCGCATTCCATTCTCTTTGCATGTCCAGGACATAAAAAAATGAATAACGAATTTGAGAAAAAGTATTAAGTATTGGAAAATTTAAGGAAATAACAAGCAATATCTCGAAAACGGTTCACTCAACAAAAAAAATGTATATGATATAAGTTGTGTATTTTAACGCGATCTACATTTTTTGTGTAGTAAAATTTTGTCTATCTCTTATGGTTTACCAGTTATGCAAAAGTCGTTCATAATGAAGAATACTTTTGGAGACCTTCCCAGAAATTTCGAGATATACATTTCATTTCTCATGACATTATCTTAAACATATGATATTTTGATAAAAATCGTTAGAGCCATTTTTGAGAAAATTAAAATTTTCGAAAAATGTTCCATGTAAAGGGTAGTCTGGGGTGGGGGGATTTTCTTGAAAATCTTCGTGTCGCATCTCTGGAAGATACTGAACGTAAATACCAAGTTTGGTGTTTATCCGACTGTTAGTTTTTGAGTTATGCTGTTCACAGACACACACACACACAGACACACACACACACACACACACACACACACAGACACACACGGACATGTTTCCAAAAATGCTTTTTTTGGATTCAGGAGGTCTCAAAACATGTATTTCCGGTGAAATCTCGGTATCGAATTTTTGGGTGGAATGCAATACTTCCCCTACTTACTATACGTAGTAGAGAAAGTAAAAATACTAACGGCTAAAGTGTGAGCTTTAAATTCAATTAAATGACCTGCCAAATAATTATATCTAAACATAGGAAGCTAGAATGGGTCATGAGGCGTGAAGTAAAACAGAAAAAAAGGGGAGTGAGAGTTATCTATGTATTCTTTTTCGACGATAAGTGTTTTTGATTCACTTCCGGTTCATGTTTGTCATGGTGGAAAGTTGAATTTCCTGCATTCAATGCTGGTAACCTAACCTAGCTGCTTGTTTTGTCAATTTTACCGTGCATATGAACTGTATTAAATCCTTTATACGTATTATAGTTATAAATAATACTTTATACATATTATTCCAGACATGGAATAAATTCATATTTGATAGCTGAATTATTTTACCCATTTAGATCTTACCGGGCTGAATTATTTTATCAATTTAAATCTTGCATAGGTCCTTACATGCCTTAACATTTAGCTACGATTTAATTACTACTTAAGTGCAAGTTATTAATTTTTTAAGCTCAACAACCAGGCGTGGATAAACGATCATCAGTTCGCTACCAAGGTTAATGCTGTGACCTTGATTCGTTTTCGAAAATTCTATAACTATGAATGTAGTAAAATTGTAATACAAAACTACGGGATGAATATAAAAATTCTCTATATATTTAATTATATTTGTTTTTTCTGATTCTGTTACATATTTCTACAGTACGTAAATATTACGGTACTGAAACCAAAGATTTGATTTTTTTTTTTAATTTCTGTAGGCACCACAAGAAAAATATTAGGGATACTTAATGGACTACCCGCGGCAGTCACCTCATCCTGTCCGTTGCTCGTAGGCTTACCTTGATGCATCTCCCATGTTGGTTCCAGAAGTTTGCAGTGTGCTGGTTCTCTGCAATTTTATCCTCGGCTAGCTGCAGTAATTTTCTTTAAACTATATGGGAGCCTGGACTTATCCTTGGTAAAGGAAGCGTAGATCTCGGGTGGTGATATAAGAAGACATAGACGTGTTTTGGTTATGAAAAGATGACACTGCCGTTTCTTTTTATTTAACTAACCCACGTAGTATACAACCCTGGTATTGACGCCGTTAAAATACTGTCCACCGCTGTTAAAACGCGGCGCGGATATGACACAAAGTTTAAATATGCTTATTATCTCTTTACGAGTAGCGGTTCTTAGGTGTGTTTCTAAAACTGTCTTTATTCCCTTTTTGGCGCGATATCTCACACATCCTGCAGCATCTCTCCCTGCCTGTAGTTTTTACAAAATGTTCCCTGACTACATGATAAATGACCCACACATGACAAAATGCCAAACTGAAATGCCCACTGTTTTGTTCCTAGCAGATCCATTTATAGTCGCAGACTTCTGGAGCTGCTTCCTTTCCTATTGGTCCATTTTTTTAGCGCCACTCGACGCGTCTCACTATTTCGTATAAACTTCCAGGGATCTCATTGGTCCAAGTTTAATATAAATCACGGCTTTTCCTAAATTTACCGTTAAGGTATCTGTCTCTCTCACTTGGTCACGGCGAATTATCAAATAAAGGGACAAAAGCTCTACACCCTCGCTGTAGGAATAATGGCCCTGCGACCAAAGAGACGTCATAAAACTAGATTTTCTGCCTTCGAAGGCACTATTCCTGTAGCTAAAACATTTCGTCGTGGACAGTATTTTAACATAGCGCTTAAATTATTTACATTAAACCATTTATAACTCTTCTAATATTAGTAACCTAGATACATACATAACGTTAAATCACCCTTCTTAAACTATACAAGCAGTATAAGAAAAAGATATGTACATAGTATGATTTAACATCAATAAAAATTAATTAATAAATTATCTATAATTACAGTTATTGGGCTCGGCCTAGAGTTGCCGTTTCATACCCCAAAAGATAGCTGTAAAGGGAGGGGGAGAGATAGAGAAGAAACATTTTAACAGCTAACTCGGGCATACTATGCACGGCGCCAATCAAGAAGGTGATTGACATTTCGGGGAGAGAGAGAGAGGCGACGTCGCCGCTCATCGTGACCACGTGGAGAGAGTGCTAGAACTGGTCGAAGGCGACTGGGTTGCGCCTGCATTGTAGAGCGGGTATTATTTATATTCGTATACGAAGACAATATCTACGTGCAGAGGATAGAAAGTGCAAGAATATATCAGTGAAATATTGATGCTTATTCTAATGGAAAAAATGCCAGATTTCCGAATCGCTTGCATCGCTGCTCGTTAGATAGACTTTGCTGCCACCGTCGTCATCATCATCATCATCATCATCATCATCTGAAGAGCTGCTAGAATTCCCCACGGAAATGACAAGCTGTTCTATAGTTTCTTCCAAAACTCCTTCATTTTCCCAAGCTGCACTTCTTACGCCCTTTGTAGGAGTCACCGCTTTTTTTTTCCTTTCCTTCCAGTTTTCAGCTTTTACTGCTGTTAGTGCCTCTTCTGCAAGCTTTATTACTGACGACATAGTGAAACTTTTATTGTTTCGCCCAACATAACACTTTATTCCGGACTTTTATTCAGTCCCTCCTTCATCGGTACATTACGGCGAACAAGCCACTGAATTATTTTCTCCTCTTCGAAATATTCTCTCAGAGAGCATATTATTTCCCGCGCCTGTCCTTTAATTGGGATATCTTTACCGAATACAGTTTTATTCGGTTGCCGAGTGCGCTCAGTTTTTCGTTTGGCTGCGCTATATATGGCGCATTTTTGGACATTATTAAATATCCATTACACGTGTTAACACAATTATAAATGCTGACACAACAAACGCACGCACAAATACACGGACTCAAACACACGTAACACAAGGCAAATACCATACAAATAGGACGATGCAAAGGAACTTTTCAGTACGCAGGCAATCTCTAAACTGATACAAAAACATAAGCAAGCTGGGGCTAAAAGGAGGACATTGTTTATAACTGCAGCGACAGCAGAAGATAAGACTGCAGTTCATGTTCACTGCAACGGTCGCTCGCCCTGCAGTTATGCCATTCACGTATTACGATATCGCAACAAGGCATTTGCGTCTATCGTTGCTATGGAAACGTCTTAGTTCTAATTGGTCCTTCTAATGGTTGTTATGACGACCGCTGTGACATATTCATCCCCTCCCATTCATTTAAAGCTTTCCGCCACGTGGTTAGTAACTGTCAATCACCTTCTTGATTGGCGCGGAGTATAAAAGTCAGTCTGAGATCGCTGTCTATCCTTACTGTTAAAGAGCAAAGCCGCGACTGCTGGGGGAAGGTCTCTCAGGCCCAACTTAACGGGTTAACACTTGAGGAGCCGCGGTTTCCGTTAGTGGTACATAAAGGACTGCAGGACATGTAGGTGTCTTAGAAAGTTTGTCACTTCAAGTAGGAAAATAAAAATTTCGCTCTTTTAAAGACTGAAACAGTCTTAAATCTTAGGGCGGTACTCATAGTGAATTTTGATCCGGACCAACTTCCTACTTCCGGTGGATTTACAAGGTCCATCGATTTTCTTATTCATAGACCGGGACTTGCGTTGGTCCGGGGATCAAACTCCTTGGTCCGGATTAAATTTTGGTCTACCTCAGAGGGGTAGATTAAAAGCAGATCATCTTTATAAAATGGATGACTAACCAGTGATGGGCGTGGCTGTTGTGCGTAGAATTCGCGAAATGAGACGATGGAGTAAAACTATCTACCAAGATTAGACATACTTGGAAAGTATGACGACCTAAACTTCAAAACAAATACAGGTTTAGTAAAGCAAAGTTAGAAGGCTGATAAAATTGGTTTATCCTAACCTATATGACAGAGACGATAACCGAGGCTTAAGTATCTCAATTGATACTCTAATGCTAATAGAATTTCCATATTATGCAAGAGGAGGATATCAAGAAAACACTCTGACCTTATTAAGGCGTCAGTAAGCCGTATTATAACTAATGTTTCATGGGCCTTTGCTAGACTTCCCTTCGTTAAACCGTGTTACGATGAACTTTACGTAACATGACGGGACGTAACGCGAAATGTTGTCAAAGTAAAGATCTAATTAGGATGCAATTAACACAACGGGAATGAATATTGATTGATTGTTCTTTATTAGTTTATCACGCCGATTGGTGGTAATTACCATGAGGCATTAAACTTGATGTAACGGGAAGGAAATGTTTGACATTGCCAAATTCTTAAGTTACGTCGCGTTAAATTAAGTCACGTTAAGACAACCTTAAATAGTTCCATTTAATACAGTGTGTAAGACCTTCACCTTACGTCGCGTTGAGTTGTCACTTACGTTAAGTGCAAAGTAATTCAGGCTTTACTTATGTTTTCCCGGCGAGGAGAGGACGATTAAAATTCCCGGAAGGTTTATGATAATCAACATTACTTCAGGTAATTATTTCTGTATAATTACTACCAAACAATATTTTAATTATTTGGTTACGATCCAGGGTGAGATACATTTCAATAACTGCAAATATTGCTTGCTATTTAAATTCGATTTTATTCTGTAATTTTAACGATAATATTCCAGCAAGTTAAATTCTTATTGCAATGATTAACAATGCCATGAAAATGTGTATCTGCTGGATAAGAACGTTTTCAAAACGGGAGGGTGGCCAATAGGTTAGAATCATGCACAAGACTGCCTATATATTATCTCCTTCCATGTCTCCTCTTTTTTGCGTTTGTATTTGTAGAAACCGATTTGTTTTTAATGATATCCAGCATTTTTTGTATTAAGGAAAACAGGCTTCCGACCGTTTTAATGCACGCTTCTTGGTTATCTCCATTTTTTGCTAGGGTGAGGAGTGAATACTGAATCGACGAAAACACAGCTATGAAACGACCGTAGAACGTTGAAAGCTAGGGAGTAACAGTGGTTAGTTTACTGCTCTATGGAATTTGCGCACGCGCAGAACTACCTTTCTTCGCCGTGTAACATTTTCTTCTTGCTGATCCACGGCCTTTCTTGGTCCGAGGTTTGTTATTGTCTATGAATATCAAAACTTTGGTCGACCTTTGCTCCGGACCAAATGAGTCTGAAGATAGTCCAGACCAACGTGAAATCATTGAATACAGCCCTTAAATACGCGCGAAGGCTTTCACGGCCGGAGTTAATTGATAAATTAGTAAAACGAATAATACATTTGACAGTCGTTGTTAAGCTGCCTGAATCTTATCCTTTGAAGATGACAACCAAAGGGTTGGCCGAAACGTTAGTTAATATAATTTTACACATAGGCCACGGACTTCCACCCCGGAAGCTTTTAATAACTTAAATCATTTCTTGTTTTTATTGTTTTGTGTTTCCAATGGAGCCAACTTCCCCTAGATATTGGACGGAGAGGTCTGGGCATTGTTTGTCAATATACCTTTGTTCATAAATTGGTAGCAGGGGAGAAGACGGTGCCTGTATAATACTGGATGAGCCAAAAAACTACGGACAGGAAAAACACCGCGCAGCCGGTTCGTAGTTTTTTGGCTCACCCCGTATATTGCTAGTGCCTTTAGTAGTGTAGAGAATACTACTGTTAACTATCGTTATCGAAATTATTCGTCACGTGACGAGCTTTCCTGATTACCTTATTATTTCCTGAGGTTCACTTCCTGCCGTACAACTGTTATATTGCGTTTTTGGGAGGTGGTAGACTATGGCCTAATTTCTAATTGACACTTCTGGAGTTGATAAATTTGCTATTATAGCCTTCTCATGACAAATATCCACCTCCTTTGTGTGGAGGCCTGAGTTTAGGGTGAGTTAGCGGGATAAAGTTTTTCCACGTTTTCTTTCATCATCACGAGACATATTTCGTATAATTCTCATATTGGGACAGCGATTTTATTTGAACATAATTGCATCAAGTTCATTCACCTTGCTTGCATGAACGCTTAAAGGGATGTTAGAAATATAAATTACCAAGTTTGGCATTTAACCGGATTTTCGTTTTTGAGATATGCTGTTCACACACACACGCGCGTGCGAGCAAACGTTTTTCTAAAAGTGCTTTTTTTTTAGTTCAGGGACCATCAGGGACGTCTTTCCAATGAAATCTCGACGTCGATTTTTTAGGTAATATACAATACTGCCTCTACTTAGCTACTGTAAGTACACGCGTAGTGGAGAAAGTACAAATAAACTAATTATAATATAAAAATTGTTTCCACATTATTAACCTATTCCGAAATATTTACTCTGCTTAAGTTTTACAGTTTTGAAGCTTGCTTTGGTGTTGCTGTCGATGTCGTATTTAAAAATGTGCAATTCTTTTTGGCCCCCCTCACCCTTCTTATGAACTCTTTAAATTGTCAAATCTGTTGAGGGTTTTCTTATGGAGTATTTAACCTAAGTTCATAGGCAGACATTATTATTATTATTATTTTTAAAGTTCCCTTGTTTACCCAGTCATTACTGTGTTGTTACTGTTATCCATTACCGCTTATTAACGCATTTACACACACAAACACCCATGCCCATGGCGGGACTCGAACCCGCGACCCTCAGCTTGGCGGAGCGCCGAAGCTACACACTCCAGCGACCACGGCTACGAGGGTCGGCAATTGAACGTAACGTGTAGAGAAGAACGCTATTTAGTATATATTTTAATACTACCTGTATTATGTAAGGGATACCTGTTAATATGCAATTAGTGGAGAAGGCCTCGTGAGGTTACCAGAGTTTTGGGGAAAAACGGGCCTAAGTATGAATAAACCGCAACGAAATTAATAACTAATTGTATAGTCTACAAGATTAGTTATGCTTGAAACTTCATTTGTCATTTTGGTATTTTACAATGCTGCGAACTTGCAGAAGATAAGAGTGAGCAGATCAGAGAGCATCTGACACACTCGCTTATTTTCTCAAGGGGACTCCCAGTCCAGTGACTTGGACGCTTCCGCCTTTAGATAAAGCTACTAGAGCCGCATCATATCTGACTTGCGCCTGAAATGTGCTTAAACTGCTCAATATTTTTATTTCTATTCTAGGAAACGAGGCAAACATTTGAAAAAAGCATCCAGATAAATTTCAGCAAAACTTCTTAGTTCCTTTCTTTATTTTTTAAATCATAAGAAAACCTGATGTGTTGTTCACGTGACATTCTCTACTATCCATCTATCTTTATTAATGCTATACAAACTATTCTTACTAAATCTTATTTTTCTGTGTACATTTTAAACCAAATATATGTTTGCAGAAATGGCTACATTACACATTTCGTTATGGATATAAAGAGAACAGCGACAGTGGTCTTAATGGTCTTTAAATGGGCTTAAAATTCCATACTATTTCCATGCAATCGCGAGAAACAACTAAATGTTGACAGGACTTAAAGAAGAGGTTGATCAAGTAATCAAGAATTAATAAACCATGTCTCAGAAATACCACAAAAAAACCTTATTTGAAATAAATTGTGTTTTTAAACATATAAACAATATGATATTTTAACCAAAATTGTTAAAGTCATTCTTAAGAAAATCAAGCAATGTTACAAGCAAAGGGTAGTTTGGGTTCGGAGATATTCTTGAAAATCTTTGTATCGCATCTTTGGGAGGTACTGAACCTAAATACCACGTTTGGTATTTATTCTACTTTTCGTTTTTTGAGTTATGCTATACAGAGGCATACACGGACATTTTTTTCTAAAAATACATCTTTTGGATTTAGGGGACCTCAAAACACGTTTTTCCATGAAATCTCGATATCGAATTTTTGGGTGGAAAGCAGTACCTTTTACCTACTATGTACGCGACAGAGAAAGTAAAAATATACCTTACTGAAACCCTATCCGAATTATTGTAAACAAAGAAAAGACAATTGAAAGTGGAACTTTTAGCTATTCTCCGATACTTGTGCGAATTGATGTTTGAGTTTGTAACTTCCAGATATTATGTTAAAAATTGTTTTAGTGTGGAATGGTAATTAAAGTTAATATTAAAATCCCTAATAATATTAGTTTTTCATTAAATTCATATGAAAATTTAAATCCTAATATTGTAATTGTAATTCTTAAAGCTGCTATAATAGGTCATGGACTATAAGTAACTAAATGATAAGGATGATTAATATGTATGGACATTATTAATTTACTTCTCTAGAGTACAGAATACTTAATACTGCAAAATAATACCCGTTTTTTTCGGCCTAGGGATAGGTCTTGCAATTCAAGCCATCGATCCTGATGACCGAGATCGCTAAGACACAGACTGTTAACGGGAGAGCCGTGATTCAAATCCCGTCAGGGCCATCCTCCCTGACTGAAATTTCCCAGATTTTTTTAGTTCTGATAAGTTACAAATACCGGGGAGTTACCTAAACTTCGGCCTGGAATGTTTCCTTCCCCATTTATTTTTTCATGTGTCATCTATGTGCACTCTGTCGTATGCTTTAAGAACGGGCGTTAGATACTTAGCTTAATTACATCTGGTATTTCCTTCTGCTTCGAACCCTTTTCCGATTCACCACTCCCCCCAGTGTGTCTAAGCAGTTTTCTTCTCATATGTTCCAAACGATTTCTTTTCGCTTTATTGATCAGTTGAAGCATTACTATTCTTTCTCCCTTTCTGCTTAATACAAACTGCTTCATTAGCTATTTTGGTTGCCCAGTTCTCGTCCTGTATTTTTCAAAAAAATCATATTTCAAGCGTTTCCGAACTCTATTCTCACTTCGTCGCAACTTTAAAGTTTCAGTACCGTACAATGCTACAGTCAATCAAAACACATCACTCTCATTCACTTCTTTCTTAAGATTCACCGATACGTCTCTCTCCCCCTCCCCTATCCCTCTATCACTTACCTTTCGTAGGTAAGACATGTATTTATTGTATTCTATCAAAAAACTCTATATCGAGATTTCAAAGGAAATACTGCGTTTTGGTATTCTCTGAACCATAAAGAAATAACTTTTAGTAGAAGGCTCGGTCGTGTGTGTGAACAACGTAACTCAAAAGCAAAAGTGGTTATATATTTTATTTTCCCAAAAATGTTGTTCACCAATGTCACTGGGGATTAATTGATCTGCATCATTCTACCTCTGGCTTCCCAATATAAAGTCTGTAAGTTATCACTTTTAAGGCCTTTGCATTTGGCGAGATGCTGTTTGTTCAGGATGGCATCATCTTCACAGAGAGTGAGTACACTTGGGTGTAGGTAGGCATCCTATCTTGTAGAGGTGTTCTGCGAGGCAATCGTGGCCAGTAAATAAAGCCACTGCAGTTTTCCTTGGCATTTTTTGTATATCAGCTCTATCTTTAATATTCTTATAATCTTTATATTTTAATTTATCTTATTCATCGAGTCTCTGCTGTCTTTTGAAATGTTGTTTAATGTTATTTAATTCTTTATTTATTTCTATTTGTCCTGCAGGTTTTATTTGTTGTATTGCACCTTTCTTTGCTAATTTTCCCAAAAATGGCTCAAAAGATTTTGATTAAAATGTCATTGTTTAATAATTTGATATGATAAGATGTATATTTAGAATTTCATGTGAATTTTCTTTGAATGGCCGATTAAGTTCCGATTATTTGGCTGAATTCTATATAATTGTTTATATCAAAAAATCATAACAATAAACAAAAGATTACGGCATGAAAAATGTAGAGCTCATTAAAATACATAATTTATTCGGATTTTTTTAGTATTTATGCGGATTTCGAAGTGTTTCACGTTGCAATTTTAGACCTTTCCTAAGCGTCACTTAATGGACATGCTTGAAATTTTCTGGTTCTTTTTATCTTCTCTCAATCGCAATAGTTGGTTACCACGAATAAACATAAACCTTCATTCTTAATCTGAAACAATCCCTAGCCAGAAATATATCCCGATTGGCGTAACGTGGATAGAATAATAATTTCTTAAAGGAATAGATAATGCCCACATATAATGAATGTTACTTGAACATTCACATCCACGTCTGGATCTAACCCACAGATTTTTTAATTATTAAAAGCTTTCTTTGCGACTTCTTGACTTGCAGCACACTATGATACTGAAAATAATGTATTTAGTAACAGTGCACATAATCATGTTTTTGGTCATTAGTATATTTGACTTAACTTGTGCTCCAAGACATAATTTAAAAGAACTTACAGATTTTTTATTTCCTTCAACTTAGAAGATTCCTTCTGCTCAAACATTTGTTTGTTGGTGGGGAAAGCAATCTGTTCTCAACTAGGAGATTTTAAAATCTCACAATCAAAATTATAATGTGCCGGTAATGGCTAGCTCATTACTAAGCCACGGATTTTTAGGTCTTGTTACCCTTTGTTTTAGATCTTCCAGACCCTTAATGTAGTTTTTCGTTTTAGATCATTATTACGAACACCAATAATTTTCTATTTTTAGGCTTCACGCTATTATTAAGGGGTTTTAACGCCGAAAATGGCTTTTTTTAAATAAAATTCTTCTATATTTTCTCATTTTAGTAATATTTATATAAAACCTAAAATACACACAGTATATGTTTTACTATGTAATTTGTTTGTAGTTGTTAACAACGCATCAGATAGCTAATAGCATATGCCTTGTCTGATGTGAACAATTTCCTAATATCAGTTCTTGTTTTTATTTTAGTAAGATTTTGTAAATAAATGTTTTACAAGAATTTATCCTCTCAAAGCTACTCACAAGAAAATATACACATAATGAATTTCTCTTTCTCTCTCTGGGGGGGCCTTGTAGTAAATAACCGTATCCGTGCCCTAATTTTCTTGCATGAACGATTTCTTATTAAAGCAGTCGCGGGCATCCTTTCCCCAACCGGCTACAAAGCGAACTGAAAGCTTTGTGGCCTGACCATAAACCCATCAGTAAACGATTAGTAGGGTCTTCGCATCCCTCAACTACAATGTGTGGTCCTTTCTTTAGCTCCACCAAAGCAAAGCGTTGTTGCAATGTCATTTCTGTTGTTTCTTCGGTTTCAGTACGTTTTAGCAGCTGTGACCTTTTAGTTAAATTTGTATCTGTATCTTCAGTGATGCTATATAGTGTTTTACTTAGTGCAGTTTTGTAAATTTAGCAGTGTTTTACTACATGTTTAAGATATTTGCATGAAAAATAAAACGTGTATTTTGAATTTTATTTTCTGGGAATAACCTGTAAACTCTTTCTCATTCTCAACTTTCTGTACAACTGGTAAACCGTAAGAGATATACAAAATCTTACTGTGAGTAAAATGCAATCTGTTTATGTCAAATTGTGTTAATCGTTTCCGAGAAATTGTTTGTTACTGGTTTGAATTTTGAAATACTTGTACTTTTCACAAATGGCAATTCCCTATTTGTATTTTCCCGTGGTCATGCTAAGAGCATGGAATTTCAAAGTCATGGTATATTCATCTGTTTTTAAAAATCTGACTCGCTTTAGCCTGTGTGCCCTTATAATTACAAATATGCAATGAAAGTTTATCTCGTTTAAGAAGCAGTAGATAGAAGAATAAGCTTTCGTAAAAGTAGTTATAGAAGAGTGAGTAGAGATAATCATGTGAATATAACACATAAGAATTTTTATTTTCTTTCTTTTGTCTTCCGTATTCTTACTTGTCCTGCATTTTATAATAAAGTTATTAATTTAATTAAACACAAGCTGCTATGCTAATAAATCTCACGGATCTTAAACAATACCAGTTTCTTTTTATTTAAGTTTATATTAATAAAACATCGCTGTGAAGCAAATTTATTATAAATTTCAAAAGTACGAAAAAAGTACCTATCTCCCCAGAGTGGCACAAAAAACTTGCGTTCGCTTTGCTTTTTTCACCTGTTTCTTCTTTTTTAACTTTTACATATATAGGTTTTTGTTTACATCTTCTGGAACTTGGTTTTTCTACATTCTGTGGTTGTAGGACAGACAAAATAAAGAATACTTTTACCATAGCACAGTAATAATTACAATAGGCCGAACTGCAAATACACAGCCCGTACTTATAAAAATTAGCTATTAGGATAAATGACAATAAAAATGATAATTTTGTTTGGGAGTAAACGTTCCTTTCAAAATAAATTCGTATTAATGCATTTTAATTGTTTAATGATAGTCAAACAACCTACAGTTTATTTGGGACGCATTTCTAAGTGTCTCTCGGATATGTTAACATACATTTCCATTCGTGTAGCGTAATGTAAGTTCAGCTCTTCCTGAGTCATATTCTAAAGCGTTCCTAACAGAAATGTAATTATTATGCGATGCATAGTTATTTACTGCATTTGTGTGTAAAGTAAGCAAGACAAACTGCATGATTGTATTTTGTACATGTGGTAATCAGCGGCAAAGTTTTGCTTTCAAATACTATTTTAAACTTTGGCAACAACGCACATGTGTATATGGTTGTCACTAATGTTTATGAGTGCTTGTGGTTAGGGGAGGTAGGGGACAAGTGTTTGGCTACTGTACAAAGCCCGCCGCTTGGGGATCCATAGACTGCGACCACCTTATCACGTAGCGCATTCTTATATTGAAAAGGATCTCTCCACAGAACATACGTCATTGGAATATATCTTGCAGCTTATTAGAAGGTGCAAGTCCGGGTACTTATTTTCTGTAAGCATTGGCAATGATGTCCAAGCGTCTATTGGTTACAGGGTCGGGCTTTCCGAACGGAGAATAGCTTCTGTTATAGATACATTTATAATGTGCCTTGATATATACAAGGTTAAGAATAGGGGGGGCTGAGTAAATATGAATCCACCATCTGAATAACTAAAAAAAGAAAGGGCGGGGAAGATTTAGGACATTTTGGGTCGCAATCACTTAAGAATTTTTAGATCTTGTGCACTTTATATATTTAGCCCCACGAAGTGTGAAACATTAATATCTTGAAAATGTTCATTAAAAGACAAGAAAGAAATAGGCTAAAACCTAAGAATCCGAGCCCTACTCATTACTATCACAAGTAATTGTAATCAGCTCTGGAAACAAGTATTTAGAATTAACACGTATTTCCAATGTAACTAAGTGAGCCACGATTTAGCAGCTAAGAAATCAAAACAAAAATATTCGTACGGTACGATATGCACGCGATATTTGTGCCAAAATCTTTAAATAATCTTTATGTAGGAAAGTCTTCCCTTTCTAAGTTGTAATTGAATTCATTACTAGTGCATGTCTCCAGAAAATTCTGCTCAGCATATTATCAGAAATTATCCAACTGATATTTTATAATAAACAACTGAGAGGATTATTTTTCTCGGTAGTTACAGCAAATCCTACATTTTCATGCCTGGGAGTGGGAGAGTCGTCATTTTCACCAGTTTTGTTCCTATTTCGTTGCGAGGTTTCTATATTATGTGGAGACTTTTATGTTATTAAAACTACGGAAACAGAGTGAAGGTATAAAGGTTTTAAATTTCATACATCTCTTGATTACTAGATAGTAGTTACTCTACAATTCCAATTATTTTCAGCGCCAAAGGTCCTTCAAGTTATGTGTTATTTGCCAGAGCTTAGAAGACTAAGGGGAAGGTTAACGAAATCAGACATATTTTCTCCATTTCCGTACATTTCGGGATTTTCGGCCGTTATAAAGAATATTGCTCGGCTGTACGAGATTACGATTATAAGGGCAAAGGAGAAGTTTCACCATAAAGTTTCTGTTACTGCACTTTAATTTCATAAAGAATAGGGTCAGAGGCAGATGAAAAGATTTAAGTCTTCAATCGAAGTTTTAAAAAGCCACCCGTGCAACGCCGAGTAAGCCAGCTGGTTGTGTACATATATAACGAGTGAAAGAGGAGTTATACATGAATTTTGACCAGTTGCAGATCTCATTATTTGGAACGCATTTTATAACTTCCGTTTTTTTCTATGACCGTTTCCTGCGGAGGTATTTAGGTTTTTTGAGAACATAAAACAGAAATGCTGGCAACGTTGTATGGGTGCTGGTCCATAGTAGCGACGGTGTCACTTTCACACTTTCACTTTCAAACTCAGTTGGAGATCACCACATAAACATATTTCACTTTCGCTTTCATAGTGGCGTGTGTCTCACGAGGGTAAACAAAGTTTCATATCCACTACCTCCTAATAATTGCATCTGAATCTTCCAATAACGCATTTTGTAAGCAAAACTCACAGTCTATGGATGGTTTTATGAGCTCGTTCAACATTAAACTTAAATACGTTTTGAAGTCGATACTGCAGTAATGTAATGGAGCAAACCATCCTTCTGGCACGTAAACACAAAACAGCGACCGCAAGATGCTTATTGGATGCTGAAGGCATTCCTTCCATTTTACGCTGTTCTAGTGTAAGCCAATAGCTTGCCAGTTTTACTTGTTATTTCGCCAAAACATTATATAACCATTTATTCGTGTTTGTTTGGATTAAGGGTAAGGTGAAAAACAAAACCGCTAGTCACCATTCAATAAAGGAGAGAAGCCAGTTCGCTATATTTTGTTTACCTCCAGAAGCCGGTTCAGGTCGCGTGACCTACCACGACCGTTGGCAATGTTGCGGTTTCTACAGCCACATTACGTCTGCAAAGGGTGTCCAGAATATCCTTTTAAGTGAGCAAGTATTTGAAAAATTCAAATGTGATGTCGCATAGTTACTACCGATACTATATAGTAATACGTTACCTACCTTACTCATCTTACAAGTAACAAACTATTATCTTTATAAATTCTCGTTGAATAAAGCATTTAATTTGGAACAAAAGCAATTTGTTTTCGAAAGCGGCTGATCAAACAACAAAAGGCTAGTATACTTTTTTATTTGTAATATTTCTATGAAGTGCATATTGGAAAGAATGCAATAATTTGCTTTCCACCCAATATTCTTGTTTGTGCGCATATTTCACTAGGTATACATATTTACTAACCGAGCATCCTTATGAGTATACTTCAGTATTTTATGTTACTACTGCATACGGCGTAGCTACGGTACTGCATAATATCCAAATGATTTTATTTATTTATTTTTATTTTATTTATTTGTGCTAGCAATCTTCCCTAGAATATGGCTATACATCAGCCCAAGCTGTTATCTTGCCATATTCTACCCATATTACACTCTTATTATAACATAAAAAATGATGATGATAATAATAATAAAAATAATAGTAATGGTACCAAAATAATAATCTTATAGTAATAATATATAATAATAATAATATACTAATAATAATATAATTACAAAACTTAACATCACTTGATGAAATTAATTTACATCTCTTTTTATTGTCCATAACCATTTCTTTTTAACTTTGGACAAGTATTCTCCTACCTTTTTACTATCCTTGTTAAAAATCTTGCTTAAAGCTACTTTCCTGTCCCGATTTACCCATTTCCCATTTATAGCTACCTTTCTCCAATGTTGTGTACCTTTACAGTCAAAAACGATATGTTCTAAGTCTTCTCTTTCCCCACATATTGGGCACTGATTCTGTGGGAACCCATTCCTCATTCCTATTAATCTCCATACACCTGCTCGTGCCCAGGCAATACTTTCTCTTTGTTCCTTATTTGTGTTATCCACATACTGTTCTCTAGCCCATACATTTTTTATTAATATATATGATTCCAAGGAACTTTTGTTCCCAATGTTGCTAAATAAATTTTGTATCTCTATATCTTCAAACCTCTGCCTAGCTTCTTTCCAGAAACCCTTAACATTATTTTCCCTCCTTCTCCAGATTTCCCCTAGACCACTATTTTCCAAATTAGTCTGTATACTATAACTCCACCCATTCTTCTTCAAGCTCCTTTCTTGGAATTCCAAACACTGCCTCAACAAGTTCTTCTCTTCTAAATTTAATAGTCTGTACCAATATTTAAGAGCTCTCTCCATTATTACCCCTTTCCCCCCCACTCTCTGCATT
The DNA here is from genome assembly GCA_030765065.1 of Deroplatys truncata. Taxonomy (NCBI): domain Eukaryota; kingdom Metazoa; phylum Arthropoda; class Insecta; order Mantodea; family Mantidae; genus Deroplatys; species Deroplatys truncata. The sequence continues at coordinate 113,598,013 of CM060988.1, read as the reverse complement.
TCAATTAGAGCAAATTCCTTTACTGTAGCATTTGGCAGGCCTAACACTTCTCTGCAGAAACTCCTATGTACCATATCTATCTCTTCCCAGCCTTGTTCTACTCCCCATATTTCACTACCATATAACATTTTTGCTTCAACTACTGTGTTATATATTTTCTCTAGCCATTTAACATTTATATCTGGTATTCTATATTTGCACCCTCTAATCGCTGCCATTGCCCCTTTCCCCTTTGTCAATACCAGTTTCTTCTGTTTCTCCCATTTTCCACCCCCATCCATTTTAACCCCTAAATATATACAGTCTCTGACCACTTTATATTCCTTCTCTCCATTCTTCCACTTTTCATACTTGCTCAGTTTGGCACCTTTCTTAAACACTATAATTTGAGTCTTCTCTTGATTTACTTTCAAATTCCACTCATCGCAGTATTTATTCATTTGCTGTAGGGACTGCTTCAGACCAAAAGGGACTGCTTCATATGGGAATCCTGGCGACCACCATTTGGCCCAGGGTTGATTTCAACTCCACCAATTATCAATAGTATACCTATTATACAAGTGAGAAGAAACATGTTTGCCATCTCCTCTACACCTTTGTTTGTTTTTGAATCCTTCCACTTTAACTTGTTAAATGTTCCAATTCTTGCTCTATACACCTCAATGCCAATTCCCATGGTTACTTAAGCCCCTCTTTCATCCACTCCAGAAGCTTCCTCCTAACACGTCCACTCTCTTCCACTGCTTGCTTAGCACTGGATGATTTTATAGCCATAAATGTATACACAAAGTTAATGACGGTTTAATGCTTTTATATGTATCTTCGTAAGAGATGTTATCAACGTAAACCAAAGCCATAACAACAAGGAGCAATTTTGACTCGTCTTTCATGAAGAGTCATTTTTGTTGCTAAAGCCATACAAGAGTCGAGTACTTTGGTGTTAAAACAAATACTTATTAGTCTCTGTTGATGCATGATTTACTTCCTAAACATTATCGTGTTATAACAGCAAGAACACCCAAAGTGCTATCGCGGGTCGATACTGAAATGAAGAAGCATGGAAAATTTAACTATCTTTTGCAATCACTTTTCTATGCTAAGCTATCTATCTAGTCTCATATAGAATCACATTTTGAGTCCAAGAATAAATTTAAAAAAATGGGATTGTAATTACACATTGGTTTTCTCTTGAGAATCAGTTATCTCATTTTCGGTTTTTTTTCAACCTCTCCCCCAAAAAGAACATTGCTGGCTTGACATAGAGCAAAATTCTTAAAATACTTACTTAACATTTAAAAGTTTGATTGTCTTAATAATTCTACATATGAGAGATATGAGTCGTTAATGCAGTCTGGGTTCGACCCAGGTACTCCCCCACTAGTGCGGAAACACCCTCCCAAGGTTTCTTTTTCTCTTTTCCTGGTGCTGGTTTCCTTTGTTAACCACAAAGTCAACACATCCCGCTATCATTAATGTCACACTTCCGGTCTGAACCGCAAATAACTAACTTTCATATGGGAATCCTGGCGACCACCATCAGGAGGATTTGACGTAACTTTACAGTACTCTGCAGTATTTTCCCTAAAATCATGGTAAAGAGAATCTACCAACCTGTGCAGTTTAGTAGATACGTTAACCAAATATGGACCTGAATGTATTGGGTACAGTTTCTTTTTTCATAACTAAAAACGTGCTTGTAAACAATTTGTAGTTTGGGAGTTAATCCTTATATGCGAGGTTATTGAGTATGTAACTGATCTTACAAACTTTGTAAAGATTCCACTGAAATGTTTGAGCTTTTATAGTCACACTTTCCGAGTTGACAGTATAAATACATTGGTAATGTATTTAAAATATAAAAAAAAATATTGCTTCCGGCCTTGTACGCCGTGGTCAACCAATGATGGTCAGAGTGGCGAGGACCGATAGGGGATCAACTTTCCCCTTGAAGAAGCCCAGGGAAGTCAGGGCAAAACGCATACCGTGAAAGCCTTAGAGTTTATATTTAAAATAGTTTTTCTTCATAAGTTTATCTTTTAATTTTTTTTCTCCACGTTTTCTCATATACTTTTACGTGCTATGTATTCATCGTAATATAAATGTAATTTTATTCCTGAATCACATTTCCCAAACCACTTTCAAACAAACCTGGCACAGTTTTTACTCGCCATTTGAGCAAAAATCTGTGTTACATTCACATGACTTTCTCTACCCTCCATCGCTTATTGGGTGTCCCTACAAATTATTTTTAAAATTTATTTTCGCAACTACTTCATTTTAATCGAGATAAATCTTTCCGGAAATAGCTGCATACCACATTTAGTTATAGATGCAAAGGAAATAGCGATAATCCAATGTATTAGAACTGGAAGCTATACGCTGACTTTAAAATTTCACACTCTTTCCAAGACATTGCGAGAAATAACTGAAAATCTACAGGATTTTAAAAGAAGGGCTAAGTATTGTGGCATAACAATTTGTCATTACCAGACGCACTGTTGTGCTGTATTGTTGCTACAAGACGTAGCATTATTGGGTCTCTTTAGATATATTTCAGTTTAACGGTCTCTCCTTTCGGTGAGGATCACGCCAAAGGGAGAAACTGTTTGAAACTGTCTGGTGTGACGTCAGTCCTGCCTGACTTTGGCTAGACACGGTTGGTGGGGGGAAAAGATAGCGTCACTCGAGTGGAAGTGGTCGCTGGGTCAGACGTGTGTGGCCCGTATACGGTCTGTGGTATCTCCCTCCATCCTGTTTCCTTTGCTAATTATGTAGAGAAGTCAAACGTGTTTGTGAATAAATCCCAGGTAATATGTGTTATGTAATCCTTCAATGTGATATAAAAACCCACGTTTTCTCTTTAAATTTACACATCAAGGTCCCCATGTGCTTGTTGGGGTGATCTAAATTAATCATTTTGAGGCAACGTTTTGGCCTTCACCCCAACATGTAACAGTATTGATTTCGAACGATTAATAACGGATATCTCGGAAGTGGCGCATACCACAAAGAAAGTAATTTGAAATACTTATGAAATAAATTTACATTTCTTTGTGTAGTACGTTTTCCTCTATCGATTAACGTTTAGCATTTATACAAGATCATACAGGATGTTTGACCTATACGTTTAACATTGCAAACTTTTATTACTTCAGTTGATCAGATGCGGATAAAAAAAAATGACTAATAATTAGTAGGTCTCTTGCATTTATGATTGCAACAATGACAGCAATGATTAGATTTTTAGGTTAGATTAGAATATGCAAAGATGGTGACGTGGACACCGCAATAGAAGGTTCTCTATGTTCCTGGACTGGCTGAAGAAAAATCTGTGAAGCGTGTACAACGAAATATTCGCTGTGAATTTAACCTTGGCTGTCATGACGATGTCCTCTCCTATGTAAGCATTATGAAATGGGACAGACAGTTACGAGAAACTGGTGGTCTTTTGTCTACACGTGGAAAGCATAGTAAACGGAATATGTCTGCGGAAAATGTGTGGATTCGTACGACCTTCGTAAGAAATCCGAGAAAATCAATTCGACGCGCCAGTGTAGAACTTGCCATTTCTTGGTCTACGGTTCATGGTTTCCACAAAAGATTACGTCTACGAGCCTATAAGATTCAGTTACGCCACAAATCTATCCCCAGGACAAAAACAAACGGAAGACGTTCATCACAGACATTTTGGATAAAATTATAGAGGACGGTGCCTTCCGGGATAAGGTATGATTCTTTGATGAAGCAACTTTCCTTGTGAATGGGAAAGCTAAAAGACATAATTGACATATCTGGGGTAGTGAAAATTTTCGTGAGGTTCGTGAGGTGGAAAGAGACTTGCCATAATTAAATGTGTGGTGTGCACTAATGAAAACTGCCTGTACCATTTCATAATGCTTACATAGGAGGGTACATCGTCGTGACGGCCAAGGTTATATTCACTGAGAAAACTTCGTTGTACACGCTTCACAGATTTTGTTTCAGTCAGTCCAAGAACACCGAAAATTTTCTGTTGTGTCCAAGTCGTCATCTCTGCACATTCTAACCTAACCTAATAATGTGGTCGTTGTTGCAATCCTAAATGGCAAGAGACTATTAATCATATCAATTTTTTTATCTCAATCTGATATAACTAAAGTTACAATAGTTTGTAATGTTAAACGTATAGCCCGGACAGCCTGTATAAAATTGTTTACGAATGAAGAGAATTTCACAGGATATTCCCAGAAAATAGTTCAAGACATACCTACACATCTTATATCCTTAATATTTGGTATTTTAATCAAAATAGTTACAACTATTTTTTAGAAAATAAAATATTTCGAAACATTTTCAACGTAAAGGGTAGTTTAGTGTGGAGGGATTTTTTTTCTCGAAAATATTCGTGTCATATGTTTGGAAGCTATCGTTTTTGGTGTATGCTGTTTACACACGCGTGCGCGCGCGCGGAGCTTTTTCTAAAAATGCTTCCTTTTTTTATTCATATTGTCTCAAACATGTACCAGGTGGCCCAAACAAGCCGTCCTTTGTAACTTTATGTTTCCCGTATACATAGGTGCAAAATAAGTTGCCGTATCACTGCTGTTCAAAGCAACAGTGCAGGTACAAAGCGAAAGGTCACTGAGGTAGTGCTGCTGTCTGCAGGTGTTTAAGTGGTAGTTTCGTACTGATAAGCGCGTCGTGTGGTCGTCTGCATGCAGCTCGAGCCAGGTCATTCAGACAAAACGGTAACATTTACCAATAACTAACACACAGTTATGGTTGCGATCTGTGCGGAGACGCACCAAAATGCAGCTGAGGCTCGAAGGCTCTGTTCTGAACATTTTCAGACGCGGCATGTCTTCTTTCAGGTAGAACGGGGCCTGGGAGGCCCTTACATCAATTCGTCCACCAAGGCGGGGCATGTTTTTGCACATGCTTCTTATGAATAATGCACTAATAGAAAAATAATTTAATTCTAACGCACCTTTAAGAGTACATAAATATAATAAAAATAGAATTTTATTTAATCTTGGTAACTTTGAACAAATCCATGCCATATAATTGCACTGATTGTAGATCAACTGTCGTGGAAGTAAAAGACTTAACACATGTGCTCAGGTTTGCATTAAACAGTAATCCTGAATTCTTGTTAATGAGCAAATTGCTTATTAAATAACCCATACACTCCCCACACCCATAGGTACTCTTACATTCGAACACCAGACTCGAGGTTTACCGTGAAATGTTTTTGTTTAAAGGCAACTTTGTGGAGGCCAGCCGCCAGGAATCGAACCCGGAACACCTCATATAGCAGGCAATTTCTCTACCGAATGAGCTCTGAGACCAGTAATAGCAATTTAAAGTGTTCGTTTTCAAACATGGGTCTTTCATTTAGCGGTCTCCTCTGTCGGTGTGGGGTCCCCGTTGCAGTTCTGCTTAGGCACACCTTTTGGCATCCACGCTTTATGGTATAAACTAACTTAAACTAAGGACGGCTTGTGTGGGCCACCTGGTGTTTTCAGTGAAAGCTCGGTATCGAATTTTTGGATGGTATGCAATAAGTACATTCTCCACCTACTATGTACGTGTTAGAGAAAGTGAAAAGATTGTTGGACATCCCAAGCACACCCACTACAAGATGGATGAGAACCTGAGGAGTAAAGAATCAAGTATTGGGGCCACTTTCCTCCTAAACTACTAAGTCAATTTCAACGAAACCCGCTTAACTCGACACTACGGCAAAAATACAGTGGGGTTAGCTACACATCCCCTAGAAGAATATGGTAAGAGGTACTCCGAACCTTTAAATTTGAGGAAGGAAGCAAGTATTGATGTCAAATCCATGAGTTTTAGGGATCCCAATTAAAATCTTCTGATTTAAGGGTAGATTAAATAGCTAGTTTAGTAAATCTTTCTGCAAATCTTACTTTCACTTGGCGAGCTGACCGATTTAACACATACGAATCATAAATAAATACACGCTGTGCAATAGAAAACATACACTGAGCCATAATATACTTTGTGACTAAGTACAGGACAAAATAATAAGTAACTCGTAATAATTGAACTACATCACATCACCGTCAACTCAAAACTGCACTCCACACTTCAAAGCAAACCCACAACAGCGTGACTTTGCTTATAGTAGCAGTGCGTTATCATGTTTTTATCATATTTCCACACGCCCAGTGGAGAAACACCGCGCAGCCCTCCGGGGTAACTTAAAAACAGTGTACAAGACAAACCCACACACCCTAGAAGAATTAAAACAAAATATCCGCCAGGAAATTTCTCAGCGTGAACTACGGCGAGTGATGCATAGTTTCCTAAAGAGGTGCCAAAAATGTATGGACAACCGGTGGCCAGTTTCAGCATTTTCTTTTGTAAAGTTGGTAAGTGAAGGCTTTAAAAGAAGTTATAAAAATGTTGTAAGGTTTCATCCGCGCCTTTCTATGATAGCGACAGACCGCAACGAGCGCCGAGGACGCGGACAGGAAAAACACGGCGCAGGCGGTTCGGAGTCTTTTTGCTCACTCTGTAGAAGGATATGCTTAGATTTAAAATTTGGAAGAAGCTCCATTATTATTATAGAATTTACTGTGTAAGCTTGTTTGTTGTTTCTCCCCACCTTCAGCATGTTGTTACCAAAGTTTCTGTTTAATAATTGCAATTATTGTTTAATTGTAATTTCTACAATATTAATATTTTTAATCAATAACTCATTTCTGAGACACTTCGAATATTTTTACCTATATACATAACACTTGAACGATAATTTGGATCAATAATGGTTATTAGACTCATATTAAAGCTCGAAAAATTGATATGAGCATAAACATAAAAGTATTTAACAGGGTTTTTTTTCTAAAAATGCATATCTGAATTGCGAAAGGAAATAGTATGACGAAAGCATATGAGTTGTAATATAAAGGTTTAATGAGTATTAAGAGAAAATTTCGTTGTGAAATTTTGAATGGTTCTAAGGAAAATATACCGTAAACTTAGAGAGTATAACATAGCAAATTAGGCCATTTAATCTCCAGGTAATACATTCGGCAAGTTTAAGAGTTGTAAGGGGATGAAGAATCCTTAGAACGTTCCGGCATATGCCAAAAAAACTGAAATGTACTGATTGTAGCCTTTTTAGAACTTTCCAGAACGTTCTGAAACATTCTAAAACAAACATTGAGTTAGCATTGAATTGGATAAAAATGAAAACGGATTGGTTGTGTCCTAACTCTGAAAAGTTACCTAACCTTAGTCTTTGCACCCTTAAAGGAACTGTTGTATTTTAGTTCGAACCTTACATTTATTTGTATGAGTATTGTATTAGTTACTGTATTTATGCATTGTTGAGTTCCACATACATATTTGTTATAAAACTCCTCCCATTTTCATTCAAACCCAAACCTGTGTAAGAATCGTGCGACATTTGAAAGCTTTAGATCAACAAAATAGCATGGAACGCAACTTTGTTTGTCGTGGAAAGAGCCAATGAAGAAATTATGGCTGTGAGCAACGCCAGATAAATCGGGTAGCTAATTATAATCTTCAAATACTTTCTTAAAATTAAGAGCAGAGTTGTGTAACAGCTTGTTTCGACAAATGCCCATTAACACTGACCTGGTATAAAGTTGGAGAGGAAATCATATTTTAAACATTGTTGCCATGCCGGGACGCGAACCACGGAGCTTTCGACTCTCCATGGCGATGCTTTACAGCTTAAAGGAGAAGTTCGACCCCTTTGGCTCCACTCTAATGTTAACGAAAATGCGTCGAGCCGAACGTATAAGCCCCTCCCCTCAGGACCAGTTCGAATTGGGTCGGTCTCGGCGAGACAATGGCCCCGATACCATTGGGAGATTGGGTACATCTGGGTAGTGTAGATTGTGTAGACCCCTGGTGTCTGAGGCACTGGCCTGGACAGCTGGTAGACAGCGAGCTAGACTCTCCCCCACTGAGGTTTTCGATAGTCCTCGTTCTGGGTTAACGTGAGTATCCATTTCCATCCTGCGTAAGCAGGAAGTATTTTTAGGAAACCAGGTATTGAACCTAATGGAAAGCTCCACGAATGGAGAGTTCCTCAGACCTTTCCTGGGTCTGTAGGGGTATATTCGACTCCAATTGCCCTCTACATATCGACGCTCTACTGCTAAGATACCATGGCAAGATGCCGGAATGCGCATTAAAAATTCTCATCTGATTCTGTATCCACTTACAGGTTGTCATTCCTGCTTAAAAATTTCACTTAAGTAGCTGAAAAGCTGCATCACGAGTAGTTTTTAATTATTAGAAAAATATTTCTGTTAGGCTGACGTTGCATACAAAAGTGTCATAAACCACTCCTAGCGTATTTGTATGAAATATATATATAATATATTATGTTTTACTTTTGTGATATCTTAGCAGTAGAACAATGCAGATAAGTACATATAGATTTCCTGACTTTGTCAAACTTAAAAAATAATCTTCCGAAAAAAGGGTAATTTTATGACTCTTGGCTATCTCTCACGAACCTTTCATAAATCAGCTCCCACTTTCGCTGGACATTCAAGTCACGTAATAGTCCAAAACAGTTTCAAACACAAAGAATGACTGACACATTTATCGTTCAAAATAAACTTTAAAATAGCGATCAAAAGAAATGTTAACGACTTTCCATTTCTTGAAGAGTAACAGAAAAGAAGAAAACAAAATCGGTAATAATTCCACTTGAAGCCGAATGCCTGATGTCGCCTTTTGGCGTCTCCAATATCTGCTGTTGATTATGCTGCCGGCTGCTACAGTGGTTGTCTATGAGACTTTCAGGGTATGCGTGGGCGTAGTGTGAAAGTATAACACTGGTTTAAATTGACTAAGAAATTTAATGGGATCTAAATACTTGAGCAATTGAAGCGAGTAGCCGACTGTTTGAAGATAAACTAATTTTGAATTGCAGCACTCTAAACTATTAACAATTGAATTATTATACCTGCTAACTTATGCAATATAAATTTTACGGTTTGAAATAACTGTTTCCGCAATAAAAGAAATTAGTAGCGTAATTTACAGCGAGTCGCTAAAATGCTTACCGGCAAATTCCCTCGCGGCTACTGCTAAATAACCGATAACCCAGCCGGAGCTTAGGGGCTATGAACTACCGATAACCGTAGAAGACTATAAGCCCCTAAGGTTGTACACAAAACAAAAGTTAGAAATACGCTAATTTTAGCAATACTTTCTCTTTTATTAACTTAAGTCCCGCCTACTTTAGAACTACCCCACCAAAGTTCCTACATTATAATTACTAAATCTTAACGCATCTGAAGCATTCTTTGACTACCAAATTCTAAGAATTCTTTCTCTTTCTCATTTTTCCGAACTGGTCTACGTGCAGCTTCACACACTTCTTATTCCTTAACGTCTTGAATTCTAGCCACCCGAACCATGAGTTAATGAGTTTCTTGCCTTAAGTTCGCCGGAACGCTTAATTGACTTAGCTGCTCTACACTTTAGCTAATTACTTTTCTTGAGCCTGTAATCTGCCTACTTACAAAGTTGTAAGCCTTTCTTTCATTTTGCATTGATTCAACACACAGAATTATTTATTGCAACTGTTTATCTATTTCCCTATCGTATCTGTATAAAACTACTGATCATACGAGCTAATAATTCAGGTATCACAATATATAAATTTTGTCTGTATTCAGCATGATAAATCTCAAGAAAAATAATCTTGTGTGTAATAGTTACAACATTCTTCCCTATCCGTTACCAGTGCACACGCATACTTTGTGTTGTACTGTTCAAATAAAAAAACCTTCTGTTGCACTCACATGCCTTTCTCTACTCACACTTCTAAAATATTCTTATTAAGTATTATTCTTCTTCTGTGTACTTCTATCGAATCTTTATTACTCATTTACAACTTCGCTGTAGGTATAAGAATACAATAAGCTAAAGCGATAGACAAATCTTTTCAAAGCCGGTCGCTATGTGATGGCTTTGAAATTCTGTTCGCTTTACATGAACACGAAAAACAAAGACAGAAAGAAAGAAAAAAGAATAGGGATTTGCAGTTGAGAAAAGTATGAAATATTTAAAAATTTAAATCAATAACAAGAATATCTCGGAAATGGTTAACGCCACAAAGAATTTTATTTATATCTTCACAAGCTATTTCCAAAAAATTCAAGATATACATTTTATTTATCATTAAAACAGCTTAAACAAATGGTATTTTAATCAAAATCGTTAGAGCGATTTTTCAGAAAATAAAATTTTTCCATATAAAGGGTAGTTTGGAGCGAAGGGATTTTCTTCAAAATCTTTGTCGCATCCTTGCAAGATCCAAACAATAAAAGTTTCGCATGTAACCGAATTTTTGTTTTTATGCTGTTCTTTCTCTCTCATACATACCTCTCTCTCTGTCTCTCTCTCTCTCTCTTTCACATACACATGGAACTTTATTTAAAAATCGGAGGTGTTGCACTCACATGACTTTCTCTACCCATTCTTCAAGAAACTATTATTACATAAGCTTACTTTTCTATCTACTTCATGTTAATTGAGATAGTTATACATTTCCGGAAATTGTTGTATTTGTACAAGGGTATGGGGAGAATGCAGCAGGCTTTAAACGACAGTTGAATCTTTTAAGAGCGGGTCGCTACGTAATGCTTTGAAATTACGTTCTGTTTGCATGGCCAAGAGGGGAAGAAAGAAAAGTAACTTTCCTTTTGGGTAAGTAGAAGTATTTGATAACTCAAACCAATAACAAAGAATATCTCCAAAATAATTAACGCCACAAAAATTTTCTTTCACATAAATTATTGTGTGCTTTAACGAGATCTTAATGTTTTATACTAAGATAGTGTCTCATGGTTTTACAGCTGCGTGAGTCATTCAGAGGACTTCAGAGGCTATTCCCAAAAAATTCAAGATAAACATTTCAGTTTCATGAAAATATCTTAAACATAAGATATTTTAAACAAAATAGTTAGAACCGCTTTTGAAAAAATCTAAATTTTCGAAAAGCTTTCCGTAGGTACGAGTATAAAGGTAGTTTTCGTGTCGCTCCTTGGAAGATGCTGAAATTAAATACCAAGTTATGCATTTAACCGACTTTTCGTTTTTGATCTATGCTGTTTACACACACACACACACACACACACACACACACACACACAGTGCTGTACTAAAATGCTTGCTTTGGTTCAGAGGACCTTAAAACGTGTATGTAATAGAGAAAGTAAAAACGTTTTTATTCAGGGGGCTTCAGAACATTATTTCCGGTGAGATTTCGACACAATTTTGGGATGGAATCATACTTCCTCTACATACTCTTAAGTTCTATGACGTAGCGGCTATGGCCGAAGCTTCGGGAGGTTGGCCCCGGCCAGTTGGAGAGATAAAGATTACTTGTTCACTTACCCAACTTAAACATCGGAACCGCTATCGTCAGATAACCAGAATCTTCTGGAAGTTTCCCTTCTAGAACGTTCTGGAACTCAAACCAGTTGCTATATAAGCGAGCGTTCTCTCGAGTCTGTTAGTTGGTCAGTGAGTTAGTGAAAGAGTTAGCGAGTGCGTTTCTGGTGCGACGTAAAGTACTATTCTCCTAGCGAATTTGTGACGTGCAGAGTGCTGCTGCAGGAGAGTTTGGAGAAGTCTTATGTTCGACTCCCTAGCAAGTGAACTGTCCGGAAGAAGTGGCTATGTCGTGTATAATTGGCTACGCACGAAAAAAGTGTAGTGACAGCGAAGAGTTGAACTAGATCCCATTAGCGAAGTGACAGGACTTAGAGAAGTGGTAGTTAAAACGCTGGACAGAGTCATGGTACATAGTAGAGAAGGTAGAAGTTGATTCTTCAGTTCACATTACGTTAATTTTCGTACTATTTACATATAAATTGTTCAAATTAAGCAATACGAACTTGTTACTTTCAGAATATACAAACAACACTCGAGTGTTTACATCACGAGTCGGGAAAAAAATAATTAATCGCGCTGTTTCATGTGTTCCATAGATGCATCAAACAAAAATTCACTTAAAATAATTCAACTATTATAATGCTCTATATATTTTTGAAAGTTAAGTTTTGCCTCTTTCTGCTGGTGTCCCAAAAGTACAACGTCAAAACGAAAGTTTCTGCGGTTTGCAGAAAAGGTAAGATAAACATGCTGCTCGAACACGAGATGTTTTAACGAAACTGGTTTGAGCTATTTTTGAGAAAGTATAAAATAACAATCATTCCAAGTAAAGGGTTGCTTGAAGTAGGAATTCTAGAACATTTTCGCCCTGCATCCCTGAAAATTACCAATTTTGAATAATTATCTTATTTATCCGCGTTTCTTGTTTGAGCTTTGCTAGTCTCTCTCCACTTCTCCCTCTTCCCTCCCTCTCTATATCAATGATACACATAAAGGGAATATTTTTCTGAAATTGCAATATACTTTCAATGCATACCTCTATCTGCATTCCATTCAAAAATTCCTTATCGAAATTTCACAGGAAGTTCACGTTTTCAGATCTTTGGAACCCCAAAACATAAGACTTTTTAGGAAAAGTACTTATGTATCTGTGAGTGGCATACTCAAATCGAAAAGTGGATAAATACCAAGCTTAGTAATTGAGTTTCAGCATTTTCCAAGCATGTGGTAGAAAGATTTTTAAGCAAAACCAAATTGATTTTCTAAAAAATAACTAGTAAGTTTTTTTTAATAAAAATCATATTTGACATATTGACATAAGGAATAAAATATATATTTTGAATTTTATGTTAGCAGGCTGTACAACATGCCTTCATTCTAATTGAATTTTGTATAACTATGAATCTAAGAGACAACAATTTACTTCAGAAGAAAATGTAGGGATGATTAAAACAAATACGTTTTAAATAATATTTTAATAGGTTCAGCCGTTTATAAAATATTCCTAATTATGGGTGTAAAGAGTATTAAAAACAAAATCGAACATATATAGGGTCAGGTTCTTTTTAAACATTTGACTCGTACTAGCATCATGTGCGCTACAATAAAATGTGTATTGAACCCATTTCGGAAAAATCAACAAGAAGCAGAGGGGGAAAAAATTACGAATCATTTGTAGAATAGGTCTAATAAAATATGTGGGAGAGGAGGATTGTAACATCAGAATAAATTTTTCTGTGAATGCTAGAGATGAAACAGGCCCAGATATAAGAGTGCAAGACAAGAAAACTGAATGCACGTATTACATAATGCCTGGCGATGCAATGCGGCTCGCGGACTTCCTTGGATAATCCTACTTCAGCATCTTACCATAACCTTGCATAACCATCTTCGCATGATGCAACTGTTAATGACTTCCATCAGCGAAGTGGCTTGTGGTATGCCGAGTGCTTGATGAATCACATCCAACCAATGCTAAAATTAATTAGCACTGAAAATTACAATCTGCTTTCTTTAAGAAAACAAAAATAATCGGAAGAAAGGAAAGACCAAATTATCAAAATCCTTCACCGTGGCCGAGTGGTTAGACCGCTTGCCTCTCAAAAAAAGCGGCCCGGGTTCAATCCCAGGGAACCGCATGTGGGATTTGTGGTGGAAAAAGCGGCGTCTCGGCTGGTTTTCTCCGGGTTCTCCGGTTTCCCCCGCCATTCATTCCACAAATTGCTATATATAGCTAATTGCTATATTTTCATATATCTCCTTCCTCACTGTCATAGCAGGCTTCGGGCTGATCACCCATCACAACCAACGAGAACGGTAACCAGAACGAGAAATACATGTATTCAAATGGAAGCGTTCACAATCGACGGGAATCCTTCCTGGGCCCTGGGAACGGAAAAGAAGAGTTGTCCAACTTTTACCTTTCTCGTTCCCCGACACGGCACATTAGATCCATATTGTGTATATTAGACTCTTCGCTCTAGAGATTATTCTAGGCGGCCGTGACATGTAACAGCCGCTAGTGGTCTCTATAGTCGCAAGCTGGAAACATGAAACTGGAAGAAATTGGTAGTAAATGTGCTTCCTAACCTCATCTCGACACCCGAAAATCAATGAGCAAGCTGGAAACCTGAAACTGGAAGAAATTGTTAGTAAATGTGCTTCCTAACCTCATCTCGACACCCGCAAATCCAACGAGTGTTGGTTCCTCTGGTGAAAGGATCATTTGCAGTTTGTTTATATGCAACTCAAAATTGGCTATTGCCCCATAAACAATGGCAAAAGCTACAAAGAACAGCAAAAACCGGTAGAAATTAACAACAAACCATTTTAATGTATGCCATTAAATAAAGGAATGAAAGCTTGGCACAACTAGAGGGATCGGAAATGTAATGGATATGCATTTAGATAATGTTTACTCTATCGAATTTTGACGTTGGCTTGGCTAAATTGGAAGCAGGTGAAAAAATGTCATTGGTGAGTTAAAGACAAATGAAATCCCAATGCGCAAAATCGACTTTCACTTTGTGATCGATAAGCATTCCCGTTCTCGTTACAGTGCTGTATTTTGTATGGTGTATAGCTTCCCGTTCTCGTTTTCGTTCTGGTTACCGTTCTCGGGCGGTTGTGAACCAGCCTGTGCTGCCCGACAGGCGTCTGACCCTTTGCCCTACTTGTAAGGCCTGGGGGGTGGCGATTTAAGTCCTAACAACGGGGATGGTAAAGAAGGAAGAAGGATGAACAGAATTTAAAGAGCAGCACACGAGAAAAGTACCCAAATTATTCTTTTCCTCTATTTTGGTCTCCTTTTTCTTGCTGACCTAAATCTGCTCTTTCGACTTTGCATGAAAGTTAAGGGGAAACAGCTGAACATTTCTTTATTTTTCACTAGAATAATTGCAACATATCTAATATTGATCGAATTTTATAGCCATGCGATGCTTGAAAGTATACCTAATTACATCAAACTTAAATGCCTGTACACATTAAATTAATCTGTAATTTTTGATTTTGTATTTTTACTACTTTTACTCCCGTTCAAATGTTAAATGTATCAAGGAACCTGAAGCTTTTACTGCATGTTCTGGAAGCTGTATTTACAAAAAGCTACGGAGCCCTATTTTGGACAAAGTAAACGCTTTCAGAAAGAAAAAGAAACAAGATATGTCATCTAGGTACTAAAATTAATATTTTAAAATCCATTAGATTAATTAATTTTAAGGTATTACTTAGTATATGCAAATTATGGTTCTGTTATTAAGTTCTATATCTACGAGTCAAAGATGTTATACCATATTCTCAAGTCTGTAGATGCTATGTTTTATAGAAGTACATTCGTTTTGAAACAGTCAATGCTTTTTGTTTTCTTCAGAAATCCTCGGTTAGATTTTATATAAACTGATACCAGTAAAACTTGAGGGTGTTAATGACAAAAGGTCACTTTACATAATAGATTTTACTAGTGCTCTAGTCTTTTGTATAATGGAAGATGAGGTTACAAACGTTTGAGGATAACTTTGTAGAGTTCTTTTTAAAGGATTTGTAAGGATATATTTAGAAGTTCGTGGTATTGAAAGTTAACCAAGTTTTTACTTTTTGCATTACCCTTTGTGCCACTTACATATCGTATTCCATTTGTCGACATCGAGATTTCACCGGAAATGCTCATTAGTCTCTTGAACCAAAATAAGATCTTTAGAAAAGTTTGTGATTTTCTGTACTTGCATGCTGGTATTAGCGTAGCAACATTCCCGCAATCTTGGTGTATACGTGCTTTGCGGGATAAAAGGCGTATTGACTCTCGCACGCAAAACGCCAAAAAAGCTGTCTTTTCAGTCGCGTCTCCGCAGTCTGTTCCTTGTGAAAGATTAAGAGGATGATGCTTTTTTGGATTTGGTTGGAATGTGCATATTTCTCCATTACCTGACAATCGAGATTCTTGCATTTTCTTTGTTTTTCTCCAACTATTTTTCAGAGAGTGATCTTTTTAGTACAGAATCCTTATTATCTCCAGGGACTGTTTCCTTCATTTTGTTTACAACTTGTTCATAGGACTCCCTTTCTTAGTCTATCGCTATATTTGGATTTTAAGTTTCAAAGATAGAGACGTTCCATAACATACCAATAAACTCCTCCAGAAACTGCTTTGAACATGTTCTTTTGGTGCATAGACGCACAAAATCATGCATTGACACACTATAGTACAGCTTTTATAGTGATAATTGCATTTATTTACATTGCTCTGTCAACGGGAGGCCAGGAGCGCATGCGCAGTAGGCCAATGCGTTACGTAAAGCTGTTGGAGTTACTACACGGGACTGAGGTGTCGCACGCTTAGCATATAATGTCCAACCAGTTGAATATGTTACAAGCGTATTACTTATTCCTTATTAGACGGGCACGCATCTGCGTAAAGAGTGTATACGCCAAGGTTGAGGGAATGCTGCTACGTCTGATACTGGTTTTACAGATCTGCACTCTTGTCGGCCTCAGGTTTGTTAAGGAAACATAATAGCAATAATACAGTGCCTTCGTTTTATGCCAAGCCACAACCGCCTTATATGCATATCGGCCGAGATAGCAGTGACCTCGGTATTGTGCTACTGCGCAGAAGCGGCGCAGGACGTGTCAAGGGTACGTTTATCAGCTGTGAGCTGTCTCAGTCGTTGCTTTGTCTTCGTGTTTTGAAGTGTTTCGACAATACGTGTGTTTGTGATTTCCTTAGGAATGTTATTCTCTTATTAGTCCACGGAAATGGCTGCCAACTAATTCTTGCTTGAACAGTGTACTTTTTACGTACGTGAAAACAAGCATGTAGACAGGTGAGCAGACAATTTCAGCAATTTCCTGGTTTCATTTCCGGGTAGAGACACTGTGAGACGTTTGGTCAATAAATTTAGAACAACCAGATCGCTAAGCGCTAAAAAATAAAAGTTTATAGGAACAATCTCCACACCATAGACGAACTTAGGAACAATATAAAAGCAGAAATTATGAACATTACACAAGAAGAACTTTTGTGTGTGAATGGTACCTTCATCCAACGATGTCCAGAATGTCTTCGCGCAGAAGGTCACCATTTTCAACAGCAATTATAACAAGGTTAGTACTCATTACATATATGTTAATAACACTCATGAGTAAATAACGCGGGAGTTACGGAACGGAAAACCCCGCAGTGTAGTAGACTATGCGGAGCACGCATTCGCGCTGTATCTGTGGCCTTGGCATAAAACGAAGGCGCTGTAGTAATAACACTGTTTAAATTCCTGAATTGTAATATAAGTATGGGATATGCAAAGATTAAGGGAAATATGGTCAATTTTGTCGGTTTTATGCGTTCACCATTTCGGCGAAACAGCTAAGGGTCAAGTGGTAAGGCATTTACCTATTTTGGGCTGTAGTCTTCACGGATCGGACTCTACACAGTACATATTTTGCGCAAGCATCGACCTCTAGTTCCCGTGGTCGCGGGTTCAAACCCGGCGGAGGACAGTGGATTTTTTTTGGCGAAAAAAAGGGAAATGACCGGTCTTTCCCGCTCAATAAAGAATGGGGAGCTAAGGAGCATAGCAGTTAAAAGAGTCATAAATAAAACTCAGTTTAGTTTATCGACCGTTGGTGCCGAATCGGTCACCCAATCTTGTTTGCTTTACGCCGAATGATTCCCGCGGGATTTGATGTCGCACGCTTTATATTATGCTTCATGTTTTTCTTCCCCGTAATCATAGAAAGTCAGTAGGAATCACGACAACATACATCAGAGCTAGAAAACTTACCACCGCAGACTTAAACGAGGCAAGTACTGTATAAAATGCATGTAAATATGGTTATATCGGTGTATGGATAATGAAATCCAAAATTGCATCCGTATTCAAAATACAGTAAAAAACTGGGTTCAAAATCATAAACACACATCGTTGAGACGAGAGACAATAAATATCAGAGCACACAGGCGCCCTTACGCCATAAAAAGAAACTAAGCTTAAGCGTAGATGATGACCACGAAAGAAGACCTCGCTCCCGCCAATAGCAGCGAAAGGGTTAAGTCTCAGCTCGTGTAGACCTCTAGCTAGCTAGTCAGTCAGTCAACCTGGTGAGAGCACAATTCCAAAATGAAAAACTCGAGACATCAATTTTACACTTTTCCTGATTATTTTTTAGACAATCCCTTGTCCTCCCTTTTTAAGCAATAACTAACAGCAGAACAGATTGGAATGTTAACACAAAATTCAAGATACGAAACGTATTAGTTGTGTCTCTGTTTCAAATATATATATATATATATATATATATATATATATATATATTAATAAAAATGTAAACAGGTTTTTGTGAAAATTGGGAAATAAAAACTCTTCCCAGATAAATATTAATGTTTATTATTTAACATAAATGGAATTTAATTATAACCGAACACTTACATTCTTGAGAGATGCCTTGCATAAAGAATTTGATATTTATGCCATTTTGTTTTACAAGCCATCCATTTACTTTCTCTACCACGTACATAGTGGATAGAGAAGGTTGCATTTCACCCGAAAATTCGATACCGAGATTTTACCGGAAATACATGTTTTGAGTCCCCCTAAGTACGAAAAAAAGCATTCTTAGAAAAAGGTCTGTGTCTGTGAACAGCATAACTCAAAAACGCATGAAACATTTTTCGAAAATTTTGATTTCCTAAAAATGGCTCTAACTACTTTGATTAAAATGCCATATATTAATGATATTTATATAACAAATAAGATGTATATCTTTAAAACACAACTCGTTCCAAATAAGTTTGTTTTTTGTGGCATAAGCCTAAGCTTTCCAAGATATCAATTATCAATGGTTCGAATTGTTCATTTCTTGCTCAATTGCTCATTTTTTTAAAGTCAACTTTCAGTTGTTTCTTCCGATTGCATGGAAACAGTATGTAATTTTAAGGTCAGCCTATATCGTCCAGTTATTAAATATTTGACTATCGTTGTTCTCTTTATATCTATAACGAAATGTGTAGTGTAGCTATTTCTGCAAAGGTTCGTTTGAATTAAAACGTAGTAGACAGAAAAATAACCTTTAATAAGAATATTTTGCATACCCACTAATATATGATAAATGGTAGAGGTCATGTGAATGTATCACATCCGATATTTTAAATTCAGGGAGCTTCAAAGCTATATTTCCCTTCTCATATGCAATATTTCTATTAATGTATGTAGGTGTGCGATAGAGAAAAAACTGTTATTTTGTTGGAGATAGCAGTGTGTCCATATGGGAACGTGTGTGCTGGAATGCAGAACTACATTGTATTAAAAACACTGGGGATCTTTTTAGATTAAAATGTTGTTTTATCTCGACCAACCATACATATCTAAGACAGATAGAAGTCAAGGTCACTGAGATAACTTTGGGCCAATTTGTGTGCATGCGTTCCTGTATGTTTGCATGCGTGGATCCTTACTTCATTACGAGCGTGTGCATGGGCAATATTTCGCAGAACCCACAGCTCTGCTCACGTTTTAACGTTAATATGGAAACTATTTCTCTCTCTCTCACCCTCATTGTCTTTCATTCCCCCTCTCTCCCTACATCTCCGCCTTCACCTCTCCGTTTCTTCCTCTCTGTTTCACTCCTCGCACTCATTGTTTCCCTCCTTTTTTTCTCTGTTTTCAACATATATGTGATTTTTGTTAACCGATGTTAAAACTACTTTTGGGGGCCTTTAATAAACTTCGTGATAGAGGAGGGGGAAGGGGCGAAGAACGAGAAGGATTGGTCTGGGATGGACTGGACTGGATTGGCCAGACCTGGGATTTTGCTTGTCAGCTTCTATTTTGTTTAGCTGTACCTCATCTGGTTAACTTTGCTTTCGCTCATTGTTACTCAGAGAGAGAGAACAACGTTCCGGGGCGGAATATCAAATTCCAGTTTAGTTTTTTTTCTTTGTCAACGGTTACCTGTCAACATTTGGAATTTGGTTGGAATCGGTGCAACAAAGAAGCAAACAAATGAATTATTTAAAAAGAGCAATGCTTTTTGCTGTGCTTCTTGTTTCAATATGTACATTGCAAATAATTTATAGACGCTTTAGAATGCAAATAATTTAAAACTTGAGCTAAACAGAAATGGGAAGCAAGTCATGTAATTATTATTAGCATACCTATTATTCCACTAATAGAATAGTCATCAAATATACACCAGTCGTGCTAGAAAGTGTCAGTTAGCGAAGAATCGTGACCTTATATAGTATAATTCAGAACCATACTGTATTATCGCTAAATAATCAGTTGTTGTTAACGCACAGGTGTGCAACAAAAACAAGCGCTAAATTCAAAAGACCAAATGATGTTTGAAAGATTTGGCCAAGCTACGAAATGGGAAATAAACAAAGCGAAACGTTATGAACTGGAAAGGCAAACACAAGCACAGCAGATCGTAAATATTTTAATAGAATTGGGCACCTAACGTGAGAAAGGTAAACACAGATTATAAGGTTTAATTTATAATAAACAGCGCCACCTTTAATGTGTTCACTAAGTATGATAACATGCATAAAATCATAGCTGCAATGGCCAGTGTTTTGATGTTTGTTTATAATTTATTACAAACATTTGAAATGTCTCGTTTTATTGGTTTTGTTAGTTCTTTTTGTTCGTGAAATAGTCCTAGCAAAAACAACTCGTTATTTTAAAATCAGGTATATAAGTCCTTTTTTTATTATTTTGATAATCAATTGCTCAGCACGGCTAAGTACTATTCAAATTGTAAAGGTATTAAGACATAAATATGTCTTCAACAGAAGATAATACCTATCGTATCCTGCGGCTTCAGCCGTGGTCTAGTTCCCGAGGTCCGGGTTCAAACCCGGCGGAGGGCGATGAATTTTTTCGGGTGTAAAAATCCTTAGCATGGCTTCCTTCGGAAGGGAAGTGAAACCGATGGTCCCGTGTCGTAGATTTACGGCACGTAGAAGAACCTCAAGCCTGATAAAGAAGTCTCTGGGAAAAATTGCCGGTCTTTCATGCCCAATATAGAATGGACCATAGTAGTTAAGGAGCGTCCGTAAATAAATAAATATTTATGTCTTGACTCATCACCTGTACGGCATTCCAGTTCCAAGTACGTGCACCAGGTACTCGAGGAGAGTGAGCAAAGAACCTGCTATACCTTAATCAGAGAGTCGAGTTGCAACGTAAACAAATGCACGTGTTCTTGTCCGTAACACGCGTGTCGTATTCTTCCCCTTCTATAACCACAGGGGGAGCCAAAACACTACGAACCGGCTGCGCGGTGTTTTTCCTGTCCGCGTCCTCGGCGCTCGTTGGCGTCTGCCGCTATCATGGAAAGGCGCGGATGAAACCATACATTTTTAAAACTACTTTTAAAGGCTTTACTTACCAACTTTAGGTAAGGAGATGCTGAAACTGGCCACCGTCGTTGTCCATACATTTTTGACACCTCTTTAGGAAACTATCCATCACTCGCCAGTTGACGTCCGTACATATGTCAGAACAATTTTGCCCCCCCCTTTTTGAGAATTAACAGTCAGGGAGCGTGATTTTGCCATTTCAACAAGACTCTGCAGCTGCTTATACGGCCAATATTTCGATGAGAACAATTGAAAGTTGAGGACAATTATTAGCAGAGATTTGTGGCCCCCTTGGTCCCCCGACCTAACCCCCTGCGATTTCTAACTCTGGGGTAATTTAAAACAAAGTGTACAAGACAAACCCAAACCCACACACCCTGGAAGAATTAAAACAAAATATCCGCCAGGGAATTGCCAGCATTTCTCAACATGAACTACGGCGAGTGATGGATAATTTCCTAAAGTGGTGCCAAAAATGTGTGGATAACGACGGTGGCCAGTTTCAGCATCTCCTTTCATAAAGTTGGTAAGTAAAGCCTTTAAAAGTAGTTTTAAAAAATGTTGTATGGTTTCATCCGTGCCTTTCTATGATAGCAGACGGCAATGAGGACGTGGCCAGGAAAAACACCGCGCAGCCGGTTCTTAGTTTTTTGGCTCACCCTGCAGTTCTCAATACTTTAGTCCAGTTTAAGCTTGTTGGGGGGTTATTTAATGTTATTTATATAACTATAAAGTAGTTGCATAGCTGCATCAGTTAAGAGTTATTCCGAAAAGACTTTATTTATTGGTAAAATATTCTCTTTATGAGAAATACTACAGCCGATGCGGAAGAGGAAAGATGCCCGTTCAATTTTATTATACACGTGCCTTATTTCCCCGCCTCTCTCTCTCCCCCCAGGCGGGACACGCATTACTTGAGTCATTTTCGGGTAAGAGCGAGCCCGTTTTCGCATACCGGTAAGTTATTGCCGTTCAGTTACGGTATGGGCAGATAAGAGGTTAAAGTTGTGACAAGTTTAGAAAAGCCAGACCTTTAAAAAGTGGCGAAAAACAATTTTATTAAGCGTTTTCGACAAATCGTGTGAGAAAAATCCCCAATCGACTTTGAATGATGTTGCTAAATCCACACCTGAATTAACGGAAGTGTCATTTGCGAGTGTACCTAGGGAAAGAAAAGAAAGATTGGAAAAAAGCTCTACTGACTACACCTGGGAAGAAAAGACAAAGGGAAAATGTGGTGACAAGTGTAGACAGCTTTTTAGAAACTGCCATACATAAGCAATTACCGAGTTACAAGACTTCAAACAAAATGCCCCCTTTCCTTCCCCCATTCCTCCACCTGAAGGATATGTACATATCAACTCTCGCTGAACCAGGCATAGTAAACCTGTTCCATATAACTTTGACCCGTATCTCTTAACTGTCAGTGCATTAGTCACTTCATTGTCTGCTGTCGTGGAATAGCAACAAATGTGCGATACAAACAAGTTCCTTATTTAACATGATCATAAGTCTTAATCTATTCATAGAGAATTGTCAAATTCCCATTTTCAAAACCGTATGAATAAAACATATTACGTAACAGAGTTAATGCATCTTGAATGCATGTAAATTCTCATCAACAAATAGGTAGGAGTATCCTTCAGTTTAAACCTGTCTATCAGGATGACAAAAGCACATACATCTATCATGAACCTTTCTCAACATTTGTTTACTATTTTTTCAGGAAAATAATGAGTACAGCTTCTGAGTGTACAAAAACAAGCTACATGGGTGTGTACTGGAAAGATGTTCGGAAGGAAATAGTTCAGTCTTGAAATTTGATTTAATATTAGAAGTCGTCGAAATAAAAATTTTCTTATGAAGGCGCCACGTTGGGCAGGGCTACTCTAGTGGTAGGGCAGAAACGACCTGTCACGACGAAAAAATCGACCTTCCCTTGCGTGGACTCAAAACGCGTGGTAATGTCACCTAATCTCACGTGTACGCTCCTGCTGCTCTGTTGCTACTGAACCAATACCCCTTCCAGAAAATGCATGGAGTTGTCCAATTACTGCGCATACAGATAATCCTGTCACGGCGAAAAAATCGACCTGTACTGGATTTCGGAAGACCATTCCGTTTGGTATACGGAACGAGTATGTCTCATTTCCTGTTCGAATGCCCAGAGTGACCAGATCCAAGCGGAAGACTCATTCTGTTTACTCTGTTTACTTCACTAGTGTTGTTGCTCTCATAAGTAGCTCAAGTTCGCGTGATAATGGAGTTGAATAATACGAGTGAAATGTAAGCGCAATGTATACACTAACAATGAATTGCTAACAATAAAAGCTTTGTCGGCTGTTTTACAATTAGCTCATTATTTGGCTATTGTGTTTGTAGATTATGATTGTGAGGTTTATTCTTGTTTTGAAGCTATGGCAAAATTTCAACTTTCCTAGAATTTGTATTCGGATTTTTGTTTTTTTAATCATATAGTGATAGCTTGCATTGCCATTACTGCCGCACACTCTTCCAGTCCTAAAGACATCGGTAAATCATTCCCTAAACACATTACTCATCTCTTTATGATAATCACCACCACTTTTTGACTGAAACATTAAATATGCGCGTTCTATGAAACCATATTTGGTCTTTCTGGCACGACAGATTATTAAATATGATGCTTCACCTAATGGCATCTTCAGACCACCGTTTCATTTAGAATCCTGCCAGGTAAAACTTTAGCATGGTTTTGGTTTACCCGAGTTTCGTCATAAATAATAGAACTAGGGTGTTCCTCTGGACTTTCAAGAATGGTCATTATTGCATTTGATGCATTATAATATATGGTTTGTAATGTTTATTTAACTAAATGTTAATACAGATGACAGTTTTTTTTTCCTCTCACGGAAATTCCGAATGTAATTGTGTATGATATATGATGTTTATCTTGGAACACATCTTTTACTTAGGTGCAATGGTAAAATATGAAAATGGAATTTGTGTATCATAATGTAGTAAACGAAAGCAGTAGGTAGGAACAAAGTCGAAAACGCAGTAACTTGGCATAGGCTACTGTCATATCTTTGTCTTAATGTACCGAAGCAACAACACCGCTATGATGTGAGCTCTTCTTCTTCTTTATCTGTTTAACCTCCTCTTATGTAGGATACACCCCCCAGGACTTACAGGCGGGTGCCTGGGGTCAGAGGCCCGTCGAGGAGCAGACACTCATGGATCAGACAGAATATCCAGGATGGGTGATCAGCCCGATGCCTGGTATGAAGGAAGTAGATGAAACGAAATGTTGGTGAAATGGATGAAAGGAAAGGTGATGATGGAGCAGTTGGTGGAATGAATGGCGGGGGAAACCGGAGGTGGGAGGCGAGCGGTCTAACCACTCGGCCACGGCGCCGCCTGATGTGAGTTCTCGAACGGGTAAATGTCCATTTCCCACGAGAGGGCACGTGAACCAGAAGCTCGATCATAGTTCGGTGTATTCGCTGCTGCTTTTCGAACGAATTGGGCCGGAAGAAACGAGCGAATCTTATTATGTACCTACCAAATGTAACGAACGAGTAAAACGCATGTCCTTGACAGCTCTAGTGTGCAATATGTGACAGACCTTGGAGCCGTTCCTACTTTAGTGCTACCAAAACAATAGAAGAAAACACTCTCTAGAAATCTTCCGTCAAATCAGAATTATGTCGCGGCACTTGCGATGCAGACGATGCAGATGGGAAAGAGGCGTTTGAGAACTACGATGATTATGTACAGAGAGAGCCAAAAAGCTACGAACCGCCTGCGCGATGTTTTTCCTGTCCGCGTCCTCGGCGCTCGCTGCCGTCTGCCGCTATCATAGAAAGGCGCGGCTGAAGCCATACAAAATTTTTAAAACTGCTTTTAAAGGCTTTACTTGCCAACTTTATGAAACGAGATGCTGAAACTGTCCGTCGTTCATACATTTTTGGCGCAGATTTTTCTCGAGTCAATAGCTGAAGCCCGTGTATACATACAATTTTGCCTCTGTTTTTAGAGAATTAACAGATAGGGATCGTGATTTTGCCTTTTTTCAACAAGACTCTGCAACAGCTCATACGGCCAATATTTCCATGAGAACAATTGAAATTGCGTTTGAGGACAGAATTATTAGTAGAGATTTGTGGACCCCTCGGTCCCCCGACCTAATTGTATGCGATTTCTATCTCTGGAGTAACTTAAAACAAAGTGTTCAAGACAAACACACACACCTTGGAAGAATTTAAACAAAATATCCGCCAGGAAATTACCAGCATTTCTCAACGTGAATTATAGATAGTTTCCTAAAGAGGTGCCAAAAATACTTGGGCAACGACGGTGGCCAGTTTCAGCATCTCCTTTCATAAAGTTGGTAAGTAAAGCCTTTAGAAGTAGTTTTAAAAATGTTGTATGGTTTCATCCGCGCCTTTCTATGATGGCGGCAGACGGCAACTAGTGCCGAGGACGCAGACAGGAAAAACACCGGCAGCCGGTTCGTTTTTTGGCTCTCCCTGTATGTTGTTAACCTCTGTTATGCGAGTTAATTGAGCAATAGGTAATTATAGTAAGTATTTAGTTGTAGGTAACGAATATGTATTGTTGTTTACAGCACTAACAATTCGGGTGTGCGTTAGGGAGAGGAGTATCCTCTTCCAATTCCAAGCACGAATAATCACGATTTGATGCGAAGATAACCGAGGACCAAGTTACTTTTGCTCCTACGTTTATGCGCAAATGCTCCTGGAAGTGTTTGATTCTTTTGTAGCCTTTACGTGGAACCTAACAAGAGCCGGAACTGTTACTGAAAGCAATCTAATATCTTACATCACATGACTTCCTCCGTCCATTATCATTTACTTGTATATTACTTCTACAAAATATTCTTGCAAAAGTTTAATTTTCTCTCTGTTAATCGATATAAACGTTTCCAGAAATGGTTTCATTACTCATTTCATTGTAGGTCTTACAAGGGGTATACACCAGGCTGAAGCGATAGTCAGATCTTTAAAAAACGGGTCGCTCTGTGCTGGCTTAGAAATTCCATGCCCTGTGAATGACAATGGGAGATGAATTGTGATAGCACTTTAGTAAATGATATAGTATTAACAAATTCAAACCAAATATCTCGAAAATGGTTGATGTCTTAAAAAAGTTATTTTAAATAAATTGAGTGTTTTAAAGAAAGATGTTTTCTGTAGCGTAAGTTCTTGTCTAAGTCTATAGTTCACCAGTTATACAAAATTAATACCAAAGTAAGTGGATTTATAACATTCGTAAAAATTCAAAGTAGCTATACATTTTTTTAGTCATGTAAATGCCTTAAATGGTGTTTTAATAAAACGTTTTAAGGCAATTTCTGAGAAAATAAAAAATAATGAAAATTTGTTCATGCAAGGGATAGTTTTGTGTAAGGGTATTTTCTTAAAAATATTCGTGTTGAACCCTTGGAAGAGACTGAACTTTTGGAATGGAATGCGTATCGTAGGGGACTCCAGGGAATGCGAATATTGTATATACGCCCCACGAGGGGACGCCCCGGGAGGGAGGTATGAGGTGAGAGGAGCCCGGGCGGCCGGAGCCAGGAGTGACGGCACAGCAATGACAGGGTACTACAGTTTCCAGATATAGCGTGGGATCAGTCCTTATTGCCGACACTTCCAACTCTGAAACACACCAAACGGGGTGAAAGATGAGTGAAATGATGAATGGAACGAAATGTAGGAATAGGAAATTCGGGGGATGAAAGAAATCATTCCAATCTTGGCCTTACGACCTGGGAAAATCCGAAAAAAAAATCCATGGGTCAGAGTGGGGGTCGCCGGGGGTCAGACGTTACCGCCTGAGCCATCGCGCTCGGTTGCTGAACTTTAATCATAGTTTGGTATTTATCCGATTTTTCGTCCAGGTATGCTGTTCACACACACACACACACACACACACACACACACACACACACACACACCACTAGCTTTACCTCCCTTCCCAAGGAAGCCATGCTAAGAATTTTACGGCCGAAAAAATCCTTAGCATGGCTTCTTTCGAAAGGGAAGTAAAGCCCATGGTCCCGTGTCGTAGATTTACGGCACGTAAAAGAATTTTAAGCCTGACAAAGAAACCTCTGAGCAAATACTTCCTGTGTTTCACGCCCAATAGGACGCTAAGGAGCACAGCAGTTAAAGAGCGTCCATAAATAAAACTCAGAATTTATTTTAATTTTTTACACATACCAGTAACTGTTAAGGAGCAATTTTGCTACATCCTTTTATTCCCACCACCTCATTCTCACCCTGCAGTGCCCATCCCGACCAATACGGTAGGTACGCTTAATAACTCCTCAGCTGTCCCTGAGCTTGCCAGCACTTCCTCGTCGTCCGTCGACACACATACACCGCATGCGCGCAAGATTAAAAGGTGGTGAGACGTCTTTGCACGTATCCCGTGGGTTAAGACGGTGGGTAAGGAAGCGCACCTAGTCTGTTACTCAGGAGTTTAGCTTTGTCCTTGGGGTTGACGTAAGCGAATCTGAGAGAGCGTTGTGTTATTCTTTCCTATCGCTTTATTGTTTTACACCCTGTTCCAAAGGTACTTATCCTTTCTTTCAGTGACAACAAATATTAGGCGAAGTAACATCAATAGTACATTATTACCACATCCAAAAAAAAAAAACAAAAAAAAAACAATTATGATCATACTTTCAATAAGTGAACTTGTAAAGCCTGTATACATGTAAAACAGTATATTTATGACAACATAAATGTGGAATGTTATTTTACTAACCTGATTAATCCAAAGGATGTGCAAGATCTGATGCAGACGATTCGGAGTCCGAGTCATCGGATATCCCTTCTTGCTCATCAGAAGAACTGTCGTTTGCATTTGAAATAATAATCTGATCGACCACATCAGAAACCACACGATCCTTGGACCAGTAACCATCTTCTAATTTTCTAACATGCCGGTGATATCCTACCCAGTGTTCTGCAGGTACCGCAGAGATTCCTTCGTTGGTTAAACTCAATAAACGAGAAAACGAAAATTCGCCAGTAACATTGCGCTCCCTTATGCAGTGCTTTACTGTCGCCCATGCAAGTTCAATGGGATTAAGATCGCAATTGTAAGGCGGCAGATACAGAGTGGAGTGTCCATGTGCATTGAGGATGCGGTCAATCTTAAATACCTTTTCTCTTGGTCTGTTCATTTCCATCAAAGAAAAAAGTTGATGCTTTAGCATGCTTTCTTCACAATGAACTCCATTTTTCTGAAGCCATGACATCATGTTAACTTTAGTGTCGTATTTATTTGGGGGCTTATTGATCTGAATGGTGTGATAAGGAGAATTATCCAGAATGATTACAGATTTTTCCGGAAGGTTTGGAATCAAGTGTTCATTCACCCATCGTTCGAAGTTGACACCGTTCATTTGCCCATGGTAATACCTGTTACCGATCCTGCCTTGTAAATCAGCAATGCTCCAGAAATAAATCCGTTCTCGGAGCATGCGTGAACAACAATGAGTCGTTTCCTGCACTACCATCAGTAAGCACCCCTGTGATCCCATCAGCTTGCCAACATTTCTTGAATGTTAAATTACTGTCCATCCACGTTTCATCCAAATAAACGATATCCCTGCCTTGTCTTCGGTATTCCCTTAGCTCAGCTAAGTATTTGCATCTCCATTCAACAATTCTTGGCTTTTCAATTAAGATTGTTGGCTTACCTCGGCATTTGCGCCATCTAAATCCCAATTTCCGAATAACTCTCCTTAAAGACCGTATCCCCCAAAGAAATTTTATCTTACTTCTAACTACAGGAAGTAACCTTCCACGTGTCGGAACTATCTTTTTATACCTTCCACGTGTCGGAACTATCTTTTTATTGACGTAGAAGTCCATTACTGTCCGCTTAATGACGCACATGTCGAAATCGTCTATACTTATGTTTCTTTCTGGATTTCGAGGTCTTGTCTTGCCTGGAGTGCGTAAAGGGCACTTTCTTGTCGTATATTCTTAATTCTTCCCACAGACACGCCGCAGTAATTTGCTGTTCTCTCATCCGCTCGCGAAATCGGCAGAATTAGTTGTTTCTGCTCTGCTTCCTTTTTGCATTGCTCGTTTACATGGTTTATTATTTCGCGAGCCTCGTTATGAATGGTTTTTCCCTTTTTCCGAAAGTTAGCCATTTCACTAATGAATTATATTAATTCTACACTCGCGATACAACGCGTTTAACACTGTAGCATCCACTGACACTGCCTGCAGTAAGACTGCACTTGTTGACAATATTTTTGAACTGTTGGTGTTACACTATCTACACCTTACGCAAGAAGCTCCCCAGTCCACTGCACGCTTGCAGTTCAAGGACAAAGTCAATCTCGTGGGTCACTGACAGTAGGCATGTAGTTTCGTTTAACTTTTGTTGCTTACCAATACCATAAAGTCGTTAGAAACATTTGAGTTATACATGCCATTTGCTGTAAAAAGACACTGAGCCCTCCAGATCAAAAGTGTAAGAAATATATCAGATAGTGATATATAATCGGCGCAACAGTTCTAGACATGTGAAAATCTTAATGAGAGCTAAGAAGCGAGTTGCTTACCAGATCAGGAGGTGACCGGTCGTCTGCATTCTGCAGGAGTGCGTGGGACAGTCATTGTCAAATATCCGCACACCGGTTATGCGCTGCAATGATAAACTTAGTTATATACAGTATATTAAAATCTACGCAGTAAAAAGCGCTTAATATAAAAAACAATGTCAATCATTGCCTCCAATTCTTCCACACCTAACAACCCTCTCCTCTCTTTTTATTTTATTTATTTATTTATTTTGCTTTTCTGTTAGAGCTCTTCTATTTGATTTCGGTTTCTTCCACTTGAACCCTTAATCTTTAATAATTTTTCTGAGATTTGTAGCACCACCTTGTACGTTTCTGCTGTCTTTCAGCTTGATGAGCAATCTGCTTATTGTTAGCACAGTTTTTTATTCCACAGGAATTGTGAATCGTGCGCCGAATGACGCATTCGAAATTTCTGTAATACGTTTAGGGACCTTATGTTTCTTTCTATCCAGATGTGTCAAATGGTACTCTTTCATCCATATGTTTTTTTTCTCTTATCTTTAAGAACTCTGGAAACGAACTCGGTGAAACACCAGTTGCTTTGACTACTCTTTCTTTCACTCTCTTAAGGCTTTTGTGGAACTCGGATGAACATATATTTTCTTCCTTCATCTCTGCTTCTTGCTTCATGAAGTCGAGGACATTTGCAAGTATTTCCCTACTTTGACTACGTAACACCTTACCACTTAACTTTGAAAACATAGGAGCCATGGTTATAAATATAACAAATATAAATTAAGTACTATTTAGATACTGCTCTCTTTAAAATTACAACCAGATGCAGGCACTTTCTATGCAGACTGTATGTGTTACGCACTGTGAGTAAGTAAAGGTGTTATATCGCTTTCGTTGATTAAGCTAAACATAAACCATTCCTAGGCTCGGCAGCTGGGGTAGCAATCAAGGTCACGATTCCAGAAGTTTTGCGCGAGTAATACCTAAATAGGTAGTGTATTATTCGTATGCACCTATTGCCTCTTGCGATGTCGATGTCGAAAGGAGTTTCGCACAACATAGCTTTTGTTTTAAGTGAGAGACGAAGTTCACTTTCGAAAATCTCCGCATGTACAAACAGCACTAAAGAAAATCTTCGGCGGATTTTGTGTCGTTTTCTGGGGTCTTTTGAGACCTGTCCTTCACCTTACCTATCACAGAGTGTGGTGGCTTGATAACACGGCAATAAGGGGGAAAAGAGGGGAGGTTGATGCCTTTGCCTTCTTTTTTTTTTTTTTTTTTTTTTTTTTTGCTTTTGCATTTTATTGAAACCAAAACATGTTTATTGTCTCAGAACAAGTCATGCCATATACTAGCGAAATTACTCGTGGACATATCGTGGGTATGTGGGAGGCTGGTCGCACTGTTACAGCAGTTGCAACGGCAGTGCATTAAAGTGTTTTTATAGTACGTTACTGTATAAAATATTCCAAGTAAGTGGGGAAGACGGCCTACATACTCGTCAGAAAGTGGGCACTCCCCGTAAAACATCCGCAGACGATATTCGTTTACTAAATGAAATTACTGTTTTGTTTATAATGGGCTGATCATGTTTAGAAACTAGAGATAAATTTCTATATGTATATGGTTTACCGAATATGACACATATTATGGCAATAAAATTGGGTTATAATTTTGTCTATAATCCTGTTGTATTCCTATGATCAGCAAATGTTAGTAAAGGTGTATTAACCAATTATAATTTGAATTCGAGGGAAAACATGCTGCTTTATTTATTTATTATTTAATTATGTTTGCTTCTATGCAACAACAAGCATTGATACCACTGTGAGAATACAGTTCTGTTTATGTTTTGTTATAAAGTGCTGCCTTTCTATGTATTTAATGAATACCATTCAAGCTTTAATTTGCATTCCCTGAAAATCTTCTCACACTACACATTCTACATTTCGCTAACTTGGGCGCTCATCAAGTTTTCCCCTTAGCTTTTAACCCTTTCAAAGGCATGTCCTGCACTAACCGAGAAGATGTGGGCTACCAATCACGACAAACTGAATGCACTCAATCTACCTCTTCTTTTAGCCAATACGATCAAGGGCGTAAACATATATTTCGTTTCTACGCTATTTTGTAACCTTTATTGTGGTTATTGGTGCTACTATTTAGCAGGACTGGCGCATCCTTGCACCGTGGCCTAAAGCAACCAGTGAAATGACAATGGCTTCGCAAGGCCACGTACAACGATAAATAATTACATAGACGCGAAGTGCAGTGAGATATTCTTTGGCGCTCTTTGAACATGATTGTCAACTGCATTGCACAGACTATGTAGTATTGGCTTTACATATATGTAAAATGTATTGTTCTATATTGGAATGAAAACATTAAGATCGGTACTCTTATAAACTTTTCTAAGAAAAAAAATGCAAGAAAGTTGCTGCAGCCACTAGCTTCTCGCCCAGTTCTGTTCGCAGAATTTTGCGAAAATAAACATGCATAAACAGAAGCATATTTTGGGACTCTAGAAAAAAGCAGAACGTCCAGACAAAAGTAACAGAAATGGACGAAAGATGGGAGAAAGATGGTCTAAAGAAAGAAAGTTTGAAAGAATTATATGTCATTCAAGAGGAAGGGATGGAAAGCAGAGGCGAGGATGACATTGAAAGGGATTCCACAGAAGTCGTATAGATCAGGCATTGAACAATTAAAATGTGATAAAACACTAAAATTTTAACTTATTCTACCACGTACTAGTACATAGTCGGTAGAAAAGGTGTTGTATTTCACCCAAAATTCGATACCGAGATTTCACCTGAAATTTATGTTTTGAGGCACCCTGAACATATATAAAGGATTTTTATAAACAAAATGTATATCTGAACAGCATAACTCATAAACGAAAAGTCGGATAAACACCAAACTTAGTATTTAGGTTCAGCACCTTTTGAAGATGCGACTCAGAGATTTTCAAGAAATCCCCCCTATCCCAAACTACCCTATACATGAAATATTTTTTGAAATTTTTGATTTTATAAAAAATGGTTCTAACGATCTTAATTAAAATACCATATATTAATGATATTCTCACGAAAATAAAATGTTTATCTTGAATTTTCTGGGAATAGCCGTTGAAGTCCTCTTCATTCGGAAGGAATTTTGTATAATCTTGTATAACTAGTAAACGTTAGGCGATAGAAGAAGACTACACAAAAATTCTCTTTAAAACGCACAATTTATTTCAAAACGCTCTTTCTGTGGCATCAGCCATTTCCGAGATATCCGTTATTAATGGCTCCAATTCTTCATTACTTGGTCATTCTTTAATGTCCTTTCAACATTCAGTTGTTTCTCGCGATTGGATGGAAACAGTAAGGAATTTTAAGGCCAGCATATAGCGTTGAGTTCTTAAACATTTGACTATCGCAGTTCACTTTGCATCTAAAACGAACTGTGTAATGTAGTTATTTCTGCAAAGGTTTATTTGGATTAAATTGAAATAGAAAAATGTGCTTTGGTAAGAGTAGTTTGTATACCCACTAATAAGCGATAGAGGGTAGAGAAAGTCATGTGAATGTAACACGTCTGATTTTTTTTATTCAGTACGAAATGTTGGAACTGAAATCGTTGGAATTATGGTATTTAATTTGGTAGTGGTTGTACGAGGTCTCTGTAGACATGTGAAATAAACATTCCAGCTATGCTTTAACGGGTGACTTCATCACAAGGAGATATCGCTGCTACTGAAGGCAGGTAGGTGAGTCGCTACCAAACTTTCATTTAAATATTTCAGTATTCAAGAGCGATTGTGTGAGCTATACAGCACAGTATACGTATTCTTTTGACACAACCAGTAGAGCATTGAAGGCACGCGCCCGTTGTTTACATCTGGAATCGCCTTCTCTCCTTCAGTATAAACAGACTATGGTACAGTAAGCCAATTTCATAAAAACGGCCACTCTGGTCCGCCCCTTAGTCATTACCATTTCTCCCGCCTCTACAGAGCCTGTAATTCTAATCACTAAAGAGAAATGAGTATTTTGTCCCAAGAAGGGGCAGTATCTTCTGTTTGTTTATAGCTGAGTTTTCCCGTAATCATTACGCATCGGTTACCAAAACTACATAAAACAATCGAAATAAACAAGGAACGTTATCAGGGCACAGTGGGTTAGAAGGGACGCGTGAGAAGATAAACATTCCGTGAGAGCGTGCTTGTCTACTATATACTGTGCGTGATGAAATGCCACACGTGACACTCCATGTGTTTTGGATACAGGTCGTGCCTAACGGCCAAATCCCTTACGGAGATGCAGCTTGTGAAAGGGCAGTGCAGTGACTGCTGCAGTGAGTATTCTTACAATTTTTTAACATTTTCTCCAACTTTTGGAATGCTGTTCTTCTTTTACCCTGTTTCAGAATTTCTTTTTGAAGGAATCCAGGTCAATGTAATCTTCTTTATTTGGATTATCCACATATTTAACCTAATGTCGTGCTAAAAGTTGAAACTGTTTTGAGAGTATAGGTACTTAGTTCAAGAGAATTTATTTACTACTGCATGCTTTTTATCTACCGCGTGGAAGAAGTAGTGCATTCAACCCCATTCTTAGATTTTGCTATAAATTTAAGTTTTATCTATTTGTCGTATTTCTTCTCCTCTCGCTTTAGATGGTTGTATCCTTTGCGCCGATCTGTTTTTAAGTCTGTCTGTGTCCCTTCCTGTTTCTTGCAATTTGCTCATTCTTTGTACGTCTCGCTATTGATATCGGTGTTCTACTATTTTTACTTCCAAATTCGAAATATCTAATTCGTGTCTTATATCTTCATTCCTTTTCAATCTCTTCTAGAACTCCTAAGAATTTTCTGATGTTTATAGCCGAGATGGCTAAGGCTGCAGCGTCCGATGCTCGCATTCTGGAAGTCCCGGGCTTGATTCCCTTTGGACCGGCGACCCTGACCTTGGGTGTATTTCGTGGTTTTCCAAGGTTGGTAGGCGAATGCAGGAGGGGATAATATTCAACCGCGAAATATCCTGTCTCTTAGTTTCCACTTTTCGGTTCACCATGCAGGTTAACAGGGTTAGACATGGT
This sequence comes from Deroplatys truncata, assembly GCA_030765065.1. Classification (NCBI taxonomy): domain Eukaryota; kingdom Metazoa; phylum Arthropoda; class Insecta; order Mantodea; family Mantidae; genus Deroplatys; species Deroplatys truncata. Next base: position 113,563,107 of record CM060988.1, on the reverse strand, counting down.
GAGCGTGTTTTGAGGAGAGAACTATTTGTTCCCTTTTGTCCGAAGCGTGCCGAGGATGTTGAATCTGGAAACGTTAGGAACCCCATTGCGCTGCACCTGCTGCCAAGATCCGGCTGCCCTTCGTATTCTCTCGCTTCATCCCTTCCTCCCAGAAATTTAGGTTTCCAACTCATTTATCATATAACCTCTGTCCATTTCTATTAATGTCCCTAATAATCCATTACCGTAAAGACATCCTGCTATTGCCATGGTCTTGTGAAATAATTTCATCCACCTAAAAATTCGATACTGAGATTTCAGGTGTAATCTCCGCTTGCGCGCGCGGGAGGGGAGAGAGAGAGACAGACGGACAGACAGACACCCGTCTGAACAGCATAACTCAAAACGAAACTCCTTTAAGCACTAAACTTGGTATTTAAGTTCAGCGTTTTCCAAGGGCGTCACTTTAAGATTTTCAAGAAACACTCACTCCATCCCAAACTACTTTACATTAATTGTTTTAATTAGCTTCTTTTTTTAAAAAAAAAAATAGCCCATAATGATTTTGATTGAAATGCCATGTAATTGAGATACTTGCATGAAAAATAAAATATATATCTTGTTTTTTTCTGGGAATAGAAATAAGATGACTTCATAGCCTAACTGATAAACCTTAAGATATAGACATTTTGTTATAGGGGAAAAAATAGCAGATCTCGTCAAAGGACGCAATTTAAATCAAATTTATTTGTGATGTCAACCATTTCCGAGATATTCTTTGTTATTGGTTTGAATTTTCAAATGCTTATACCTTTTTCAAATGGTAAGTTCCTATTCGTTTTTCTTTTTTCTTCTTCTTCTTTTTTTTAAAGTAAAGAGCATTTTTAAAAATCTTGACAATCGCTATAGTCTACTGTAGATATTTTAGACCTACAACGAATGTGCAAATGTGTAATAAAAATGTGTCTCGATTAACAGGAAGCAGATGGAAGAATGAGCTTTTAAGAGTGAATAGAGAAAGTCGTGTGCATGCAACACATCAGATTTTTTTCTTGCGAAATAATGCAAACAGGATGGAATTTCAAAGGCGGCAGAGACCCCTTTTTACTTTCTCTGCCACATACGTATTAGATAAGGAGGGTATTGCATTCAAACCAAAAATTCGATCTGAGATTTCATCGGAAATCTGTTTTGAGGCCCCTGAATAAAATAACATTTTAGAAAAAGGTCCACGTGTGTCGGTGAACAGCGTAATTCAAAAACAAAAAGTCAGTTAAAAACCAAATTTGGTATTTAAGTTCAGCACCTTCCAAGGCTGAAATACGAGTATTTTCAAGAAAACCCGCCTCACCCGAACTAACCTTTACATGGAACATTTTTGAAAATTTTGATTTTCTCAAAAATGGCTCAAACGATTTTGATTAAAATAGCATATATTAAAGATATTTGCGTGAAAAATAAAGTGTATATCTAGAATTTTCTAGGAATAGCCTGTGAAGCCCTCTTCATTAGGAAGGAATTTTATATAATTTTGTATAACTGGTAAACGTTAAGCTATAGGCGGAAACCTACTACACATAAAATGTAGATCTCTCTAAAACACAGAATTCATTTCAAGCAGATTTTTGTGTGCCATAAGCCATTTTCGAGATATCTGTTATTAATGGTACGATTTGTTCAATACCTTTTCATTCTTTTGGGCCCTGTCGATTTTCAGTATTTGTTGTTGTTCCATTTAACTGCAATGTCATATCATCACATCGGCAGCGTTTTTACCTTTGGAACATACTGCCTTATCGGAAATGGTGTTAAATCTTATGCTTCTTTAGTTGGATTTCTGGATTTCCTTGGGAATTTGTACATTAGATCACTCACATATTCACACTCTCATTCATATTTCCAGACTCTGGAAACGACAGGGAATAATAATCTTGGCTAGAGAAAAATCCCCCCCCCCAGCCGGGAATCGAATCAATTTTCGTTAATCGCGATTGCATGGAAACAATATGGCATTTTAAGGCCAGCATATGGCGTCCAGTTCATAAGCATTTGTCGCTGTTCCCTTTTTATCCTAACAAAATATGCAATGTGGCTATTTCTGCAAAGGTTTATCGATTAAAATGAATTAATTAAACTTTCGTACGAATGATTATTTGTATACCCTAATATACGATGGGGTTTAGAGAAAGTCATGTGAATGTAAGGTATCCGATTTTTTAAAGATTTGACCTTCGCTTCAGGCTTCTTACCGCTTGCACGTACACGAAATGCGTAATGATGTCATTTCTGTTTATCTCGATTCTTAAAATCATTTTCATCTCGATTAACATGAAGTGAAACAAAAATAATTTTATGTAAGAATATTTTTAGCATAGATTTGAAAATAAAGGATAGTGTGTAGAGAAAGTCATGTGAATGTAACAGCAGATTTTTTAAATACAGAAATTACACGTGCTTTACACAAAGTTGATCGACGCTAACACAACAGGTAAGGCGGAAGTGAAAAGCCTGAAATGAAAGGAGATAGTGCAACGCTTAATAAAAATCGTCTCGACCCATAAAATGGGTAATGGTAAATATGGCACCGATGGAGCCGGCCAGACGCGAACTGAGGGTATTAAAGACAACTATAACTCCTTTAAGGAGTCACGGTAAACATCATTATCGTCGTGTTGATATCGCTCACCGTGTCGCTACGTGATAATATCCAGAGGAGAAAATCTCACATGTTCTGTATCTGACACTTCCGGCAGCATTTACGATTCCTACTGACAAACGCGCGTTGAGCAGGTGTAGAAGATAATGCGAGAAAATGGGGAAAAAGATGAGGGAAGAAGGAGCAATCCGTGTGTCCTACGACTTTGTGCCTTTTTACAGGTATCACTTATAGAGGTCGGCCCAATGAGGCGCTAAAAACTAAAAATAAGCAGGCAAAAACACTTTTCAACAAGTTCAAAGTAGCACTATCAGTAATAATTGTGCTAAATATTGAAGCAGGCATAATTATTTATTCATTTACCATTTGAAAGCATATTTTAACATAATAGAACAGTATAGAAAAATCAAATAGCCTTATATACAACTTATTAAATTCACCAAATTCTACTATTCTCTTAATGAAGTCTAAATTCTAAACATTATTTCTTAAATCTGCAGACTTCAGATGCTACGTAATTTTTACTTTCTCTACTACGTATAGTTAGTAGGGGAAGTATTGTATTCCGCCCAAAAATTCGATACCGAGATATCACCGGAAATATATGTTTTGAGACCCTGAATCCAAAAAAAAGCATTTTTGGAAACATGTCCGTGTGTGTGTCTGTGTGTCTCTCTGTGAACAGCATAACTCAGAAACGAACAGTCGGATAAACACCAAATTCGTATTTAGGTTCAGTGTCTTCCAGAGATGGGACACGAAGGTTTTCAAGAAAATCCTCCCACCCCAGATTACCCTTTACATGGAACATATTTCGAACATTTTAATTTTCTCAAAAATGGTTCTAACGATTTTGATTAAAATATCATATGTTTAAGATATTTTCATGACAAATAAAATGCATATCTCGAATTTTCTGGGAATGTCTCCAAAAGTATTCTTCATTGTGAATGACTTTTGCATAACTGGTAAACCATAAGAGATAGACAAAATTTTACTACACAAAAAATGTAGATCGCGTTAAAATACACAATTTATGTCATATACATTTTTTGTTGTTGAGTGAACCATTTTCGAGATATTGCTTGTTATTCCCTTAAATTTTTCAATACTTATTTTCTCAAATAGGAATTCGTTATTCATTTTTGTCTTGGATATGCAAAGAGTATTAATCTGTCGCAAAGAGAATGGTGCTGCACCTAGCAACCAGCTATTAAGAGATATGTCTATGCTTAAAGGCTACTGTATTTCTATATTGCCCTTGCAAATGCAAAACAAGGGGAACATAGTACACCTTAAGCGATAGTCAAATATTTTTAGAACTGGTCGCTATGCGTAAAATGTAATTCTCTTTGCATGTCAAAAGATCGTTTCTGCAAATGTTTATCTCGATTAATATGAAATAGATGTAGAATAAGAGTTTGTAAAAATATTTAGTACAAGATTAGAGAAAGTCATGTGAGTGTAACGCATCAGAATTTTTTTATGGAAAACTCCGCCAACTGTTAGCGCATCCAAGATATTTCTGTTCGTCTGTGCAATTTCAGATAAGTAATAATTTAGGTGGAGTAGGTAATTGCAATAAATTTCCATTCCAAATAAAAGTTTAAGAGAAAACGAGACGTTTTTAAAGTAAGTACCGATAATTTTTAAAAAATAGAACATTATTTTTCATATACTTTAGCATTAATATTATTATTGTTATACTTTATTATATATAATAAATTATAATATATATTAATTAATAATTATATATTGATAATATATATTATATCAATATTTATTATTATACTTTATCATATATACTTTACCTTACAAATAGAATTGAGTTTTAATTATGGACGCTCTTTGAACACTATATTCTTAGCGTCCCATTCTATATTGGGCGTGAAAGACTAGAAATTTTGCTCAGAGGCCTCTTAATCAGGTTTGAGCTCCTTTTACGTGCGGTAAATCTACGACACGGGATCACCGGCTTTATTTCCCTTCCACAGGAAGCCATGCTAAGGATTTTTACGCCCCCCCAAAAAAAAATCCATTGCCCTCTCCCGGGTTTGAATCCGCGACCTTGGGAACCATAGGCTATTATAGCGGGAAACCAGTTTTTGTGTGTCTTCGTCGAAGAATGATGCCGCCTGTGATGAAAGCCAAGTCTGCACTTCTTGTTTCACATCATCTTGAAATGTTTTTCTACCAAGGAATTTCTTCAGATGAAGAAACACATGGTGCCAAATCCGGACAGTAGGGAGGTTGTTCCCAACCAAATAATGCGATCAGGGAGTTTTTGGCTGTGTGTGGCCGGGCATTGTCACTCATTATTGTTTCTCCATAAACGTCATACAATTGGCGATGAATGTTTGCTGGCGTAACATTTATCGCATTCAAAAAACAAATCACTGATCTGATTTCACGGTCGGTGGGTCGTTCGATTGTTTTGAACATTTCGAATCGCTCTAACAAGCGACGATCGCTTACAGCTGCGTCTGGCTTCCTAATTAATGGGGGAAGTGATCGCACATACTCAAAATCGCGACTGCAGCGGAAAGAAACGGTACTTTACATAAAAGCACGCTTCTTATTATATCCCATTGACAAATCAGTACATTTGAAAAACAAACTATACCTTACATTCGATTTCCAACGTTTTGAAAGAAACAGTTAAATATTTTTCTGTGTTTTCACTGGAGAAACATGTGCGCGAAATATTATTGCAATTCTAAGGCTAACATCACATTAATGCGCAGATATTAATAAATAATCGCCACCAACAAAACTAATGAAATTACGGTAGGCAGAAATTTTGTTAAAAGTTATCATACCGCCTGAGCCATCTGTCTCAGTAAAACCGATTTGGTTAAGACATGTGTTAGGTATTACACTTTGATGCTTTTATGGTATAAAAGCACGCTTAAACTTAAAGACGTTTAAAAAGAAATTGAAAATTGGTTTTGCAGTCAAACTGAAAGGGGATATACCACACACACACACACACACACACACACACAAACACACACATAAACATATAAATCAATATTAAACAAGAATTGTACATAATAATATAATTCACCCAGAAATATGTTAGAAATTTAACAACCAAGAATTGTTCAAAAGCAGATTGTAACTTGGATAAGTAAGGGACGGGCGAACTAGCTAATTCCAGGTAAAAGATAGTTCTAGGTAGAGCCCACCTTTCACCAACCTAATGAGCAAGGAACTGTAAGCAATAAGGAGAAATATAAAGAGACAGAGAAATTGAATCTGCTTCCGGGCGCGTCACATGGACGCGTATGCGAAATCTCTTGGAGCAGAATACTCTCATACATAATAAGGTAACGCGGTCTGAGGATTAATTATAAATGTTACATTTTGAGGCGCGGAAGTGAGCGTTATTAGACTTATGTATAAAAAGGGGACGAAATCCCCAGATTTTCACTCTCTTATAGAATGTCGTCTACACACAGTGATACTCTTTGGACGACAAATGCACGTGTGTGCATTTGGGTGGAAGCGAGTGCAGTTAGATTAAGTTCCTAATTTATTATAATGATGGAATTGTTATAATTGGAAAACTAGCCGCCCATAAGTATTTATTTAATAATAAACCACATTTTTTAAGGGAAATGCAGTGTACTTTAATTTGCCTCACCTACGAAAACCCTGAAACCCGTGAAATTAGTTAGATAGGTAATTGATTAGGAATGGAGAAAACAACAGCCGACGAGCAGCAATAGCCAGAGACAAGAATACTGCAACAGAGGGCATCAACCAGAGGAACAACGTTTTCCATCTACAAATGATGCACATCGCTTTCCCGCTACAAAACCAAACGGGTCCGGTCCGCACATCTCACCATTGAAGTTTCCTCAATTTTTCACCGTTCAGCAGAGACATCTTCAGTGTTGCCAACCAAAAAAGCACTGAATCTTACTACAGGTCGAACAAAATTCCGCTACATTCCGTAACAAAAATACAAACGTAAAAAGCTATAATATTATACGTTTCTCTATGAGATGCCATTATCACTAAGACTACGATTAATAGTGATGGTATTTTTGTTGTACTTAAAGTTTATTAAAGGACTTAATAATAAAAAAAACCTGCAAGTCACTGAAGGAGTGTACAGAAGGCTATCTACAATATTTTAAGAGTAATCACTCTCGGAAAATTGTTTGTCATTCTAGAACTTCTTGAAAAATTGTACAAGAAGAATCTTAAAAAGTATATAAATAAATAAAAGAAATGAATCGAAATAAATAATTAATAAAAGAAAATTATTTGCAGTATTTCCTTTATTTTCTTAGGGATAGAGTGCCCTTTATCACTAATTATGATACAATTGGTAACACTTAAAAATAATCCACTAATTTGGTCTAACAATAACTTTATTCGACAGTGTAATGTTGTAACTTGAATACGGCTTGTGGGGAAAGAAGAACAGTAGTTAACTTCTGGAGTGGTCAATATTAATGAAATTATAAAAAGGGGAATTATAGACCATATACTTCCATTGACTGGTTGTTGGTTAGAACAACGGAGTTATGGAGGAAAAATTATTTGAGTAACATCATGTGAGTATCCGTTTATATGCGATTCACATGCATCATCTCACTGCATGAATACGGTGCAATGATATTGGCAGTGAAGAAGCTGAATTCCGTTACAATTTACGTACTGAATAGGTATTAACGGTAGTTTAAGAACATAAAATGACTAAATTAATTTTGTAGAATATCCATTAAAACCTTTTACATGCTTATTTAAGAATCACAAATAAATTAAAATTGACAAAATCGCTACTCCCACTTCGTTTTTCACCGCAATGTCTTCCGTAGGCTGAACTTTCACTACGCATAGCGGGATTCCGCTACTGTTGGCACCATTGCACAACTTTAACGTTGTTTACTTGCGGCCAACGCAGCAACTATCCCTGTTTTGTATAGCGAGTAAAGGCGACTTATGTAAACACGATAAAGCGCCACCAAACCAGCACTATTCCTAAATGTTCGTGTATTACATCTGACAACGTCGAAGAGAGGTATTCTACGTGGCTCAACCCTGACCTGCATCACACTTCAGTAGGTAATAGCGACTGCACTTCTTCTTTCTCTGTTTAACCTCCTCTTATGTAGGACTTACACCCCCCAGGACTTACAGGCGAATGCCTGGGGTCAGAGGCCCGTCGAGGAGCACGACACTCATGGATCAGACAGAATATCCAGGATGGGTGATCAGCCCGATGCCTGGTATGGGAGGAAGGAAGTAGATGAAACGAAATGATGATGAAATTGAAAGGAAAGGCGACGATGAAGCAGTTGGTAGAATGAACGGCGGGGGAAACCGGAGAACCCGGAGAAAACCCGTCCAGATGCCGCTTTGTCCACCACAAATCCCACATGCAGGTCCCTGGGATTGAACCCGGGTCGCCTCGGGTAATAGCGACTGCACTTTTCACCAAAATGAAAGTAATATAGCTAGGCGTAAAAGTTTGTTTCAAAGCTGAATATTGATAATATTTAGAAATTATCATGCAGAATTGAGACTTGGTAGAATTTATCAATTTAAATTTTCTTTCACGAGGTTCTCCAAGTGAGAACTTTGTGTTGAATGCAGAAACAGCAAATGCGAATCGTTACATCAGAAGAGAGAACGGCAAACACCACCCATATATTCTGAATGCAGAAAAATGTATTCTGGTGCTGAGGATAAAAGACGAAGACGGATACTTTGGATGCTTTTGGGTTGTTTTACGGACATATAAATGTAGATATTGGAAACAAGTACACTTGACATTACAAAGTTTGTCCTATCTTATTCAGAAAGAATTCTGACGGAGCGGGATGGCTTACCGGTGACGTCTGTGGCCCGCATTCGGGTGGTCGTGAGTTCGATTCCCGTGGCCGACCTTCCTGTCCCATGAATTTTTTGGGGGGTTTCCCCGAATGCTGCGAAGGATCCTTACTTCCCCCGAATTTCCTGTCCCTCCATTTCATTCATCCTTCACTCCGTTTGGTCTGTTTCAGGGTTGGAAGTGTTAGCGATGGAATTTCGGTGTAGCGTACAAGGAAAAATGTTGCTCTCTGTGAACCTTGTCCGCCCCGCGGCCTTCGGCTGGTTGCCGTGGTATAAGGCCGTCCCCGGTCTGCCTGTCCGTCTGTCGGGTTGTTTATATCTGGAAACTGTTATTTGCTTCCCGTCAGGGAATTGTTCGGATTGGGTTGGTCTCGGCGCGACAGTGGTTCCCGAAACCCGTGGGAGATTGGGTAGGTCTAAGTAGGTTTCCATGCAGGTGGGGTTGTGAGACGCCTCAATGCTAGACGGTAGACGGCATGCTAGATTGCTGTCGGCCCCACCGAGGTTATCGGTAATCGACCTTTCGAGTTGATGCGCGTAAGTGGCGTATCCACTTCCATCCTCGCGCAAGCCGGGGACCCTTTTTTAGCAATAAGGTATTTGCCTCATGGGAAACCCCCACGGTTGGAGTGCCTCTCGAATGTCGCCAGCCCTGGGTTTACAAGGGGACTTGGGCTTAGTCTCATGCCCTTAGGCTCAACCTGTGCCGTCACTCCTGGTTCCGGTCGCGCGATGTCTCCCTTCACCTCATCCCTTCCTCCCGGGGGGGGGTCCCCTTGTGGGGTGCGCACAGTACATGTCCGGACTCCCTGGATCAGTGCCGCATCCCCTCCGCTTCTCATTCCATTCTATAAGAGTTCTGAACTACGGATAGGATTTATGACAACCTACTTGCATCACAACTGAGAATTCGTTGATAAGATATTATTGAGAGATGAAAGGATGAGAATACGCATGTCTAACGGCTAATTTTAACTTCGTTTTCCCGCGTTCATATAGCCTCAACAATATGCCAGTATAAACACGTTCACTTAATAATGAATAATATAGTGTATTATAATTAAGTTCATTCTTCGGCACTAGTGATACCTACTTTTTCATTACTAGCACATCCAGATTGCAATCACTATGTAGTAGTTAGTAATAAGGCTTCTTGTTAATGGTAAAAGTATTTTAGTTCAGATATACCAGTACAATAATAAGACTGCAGGGACGCTATCTCATGAAACACAGAGATGTGCGTTCACATCTGGCAAAAATATGTCGTCCTAAAGCGGGAGGTAAATGTCTCTAGCCCTTTTTTGAAGAATAGCGAACGGGGTGTCTAATGAGTTGGTCAGTGCGAGGCGAGGACAGTGCCTCAACAGATGTTGAAACTGCAAGATGCGTTTTTCTGTGTCCGTGTTGGGAGACAATAACTGACCTACATACACATGACCGAGTGTAAAAAGGTTCCGAGATTGGTTATGACTACAGGAGGAAAATAAATATTAACATTAACATTCCATGTGTAGTGTTCCTTTAATAGGTTAGTTTGTCCGCGACCACGCCGAGATAGAGCAACTGCGTCTCATGTTATCATTGAGGAGAAGAATTAAAACGAACCAATACACCTAATTCCTGAAGGCGCGTCCCCACTGCCTTAACAATCAACACACAACACTAAACATAAACAACCATAACAAGTAATGCGAAACGTGTTGCATCATACGTTTAGTTGGAATTCCCATCAACATTCCGTCTCCACGGCACAAGGTGTAAACAGTTGCGTTTGTTAATACCAATAATAACATGGATTCTGATTATGAAGATTTAGCCTGTGTGGTCACAATGTGTGCTTGGTGGAAGAGGCGCAGGAATTAAAGAAGAAAGTTGTGGGCGCGTCCTTTTCTAAGCAATAGAAACAACGTAAATAACATCTTATCTGAACTGAAAGTTGAGTTAGATTCGACTAAGAATTTTCTAAGAATGTCGAAAGAAGATTTCAGTTTGTTGTGAACTATAATTTCACCAGCAATTGCAACACAGGAGACGAATTTTCATATCAGCCCTATCAGTTGAATTGAGGTTAGGATTTCTTGATTTTATTTCCATAACCTTTTAGGAATATATCCCAGATGACAGGTTTTGCATGACTTTCATTAATTAACTGCAGTTTTTTATATCGTCCACTCCATTTTTCTCGCTAGTAAGCAATGAATATTATGCATGGGCCAGTTCTGTCTGCCCGAAGTTAGTCGAATACATATTCACTCAACATGTTTACCACTGCCGATGGGAAACAGTTTTGTTTAGCCAAGACATGTTGAATCAACATTATGCGCAAGACTTGAGGCAGTGGAGACCTGTCATGAGATATCAATTCCTCCTCCCAATTACCTCGCCCACCGGAAGGACCTGTCTCAAGTGCTTATTATTATCTTAACAAGCATTTATTCTGCTTTAGAGTATACCTTTGACGTAGGGCTTTTTCAGTTATTGGTATAGATGAATTTCAAACGTAAACACTTCATACACGCTACCCGAGCAATGCCGGGTTGTTTACTTCATTCATACGACAGTGATCTATCATGGCAGGCCGTGCGACACATGTTTCGGTAGTGCTATGCAGCCACATAGTGCATTTCAAATTATTTATTTTTGATGAAGTATGTACCTGGAAATAGAGTAAGGGTAATGAAGAACTTTTTGCTCCCTTCAGGCCCTCTAATAATTTAAAGGCGAATCTATGCTCCCTTCCACCGCGTATAGCAGGAAACGGCTAGAGATATTTGAGGTCTGAGTGAGCCGAAATTCTTAGCTTCGGCCCAGCCCGGTCTGAAACGACCCGAGAATAGCCAAGTACACTCTATCACCCAGCCCGGCCGTGGTTATCTAATTTTGGTTCAACTAAAATTATTTTGTAGTTATTATTACTAGCAGTACACGAAACGCTACAGCCCGGGGTATGAATGTACTCGGGTTCGATTTCCAATATCGGAATAGGGATGCACTCAGGTCCTTGGGGTCAATTCAGGAGCCACTTTACAGAAATAGTGGGGCTGAGGTCCTGGAGTTCACATTTTCCAAGCGGCAAGTTGACATACTGTCTTATTGACCACATGCCGCCCCTATTACTGCACACTGCGCAGGATGTCCTGGTTGTGGGTGGATGGAGGAAGGCGGAGTTTGCAGCTGCCGTACTGTTGTAAGGTTATCCGTAATTGGCCTAAGGGGCATCTATTGTTACTACTATTACTACCACGATGAACGTGTGCATACTGTGAAAATGGTGTTATTCTTATCTTAACATCGCGGACCAAAAAACGTGATAAATTAACTTTTATTGAACCTTTAAAATGGTAAAGCTTTCTTATTTTTTATTCAAAAGTATGTTCATGTTTTTTCTTAACAAAATACTACGTGTTAAGATATTTATCGTACATAACAAATAAAATGATTTTTAAATAAAATACCACACATGTTTAAGATATTTACATAACAAATAAAACGTTTTTGCTAAAAATAACACATCTTTGAGATATTTACATAACAAATAAAATGCTTTTTAATTAAATAACACATGTTTAAGTTATTTACATAACAAATAAAGTTATTTTAATAAAATGTTTAAGATACTTACATAAAAATAAAATGCGTTTTAATAAAATACCACATGTTTAAGATATTAACATAGATAAAATGCACAAATAATTGTTTTTCATCTGTATTTCCAAGCCCGAGCCCGACAGGCATTTCTCAAATTCGGTTCGAAACTGTCTCCCGGTCTTAAATTAGAAGGGAGTCGTTTAAATGCGCTGTGAAAGACTGCGATAGAGAAGAAAGTATTAGAAGAACAAAAGATGCAAGAAAGTGTTTCTCAAGCGGCGGAAATAACACTTGCACATCCGCCTGTGCATTGTGCAGTGTTTGTCACAAAGCATATCCAATTCTCGACTCCTTGGGTACGCACGACCACGTATTGACTTCTAGGAACCACTCCTACCAACATTAACCTTGACATCTGAAAGTTCTGTAGCAAAAACAGGAAAAGGAAAGGTTACATTTGTGCCACTATTGCACCGAACGTGTGTACGTGTTCCTAACGTAAATACGTCAATGCAACGTGCTTCGTGACGCTGACCATGTCACGCTCTGCACAGAACAGAAAGAAGTCTCCCGAGATGATATCTGCGAGATTCAGTAACCCGCTGCATTCCCAACAAAGTTCAGCTATTCTCTACTTGCTAAATCTTCATTTAGAGTGCTGTAGTTAGGGTTATAAACCAAGGGAAGAGGTATGTTCGTTAAGCTGAGCACCTATTGTCGCTTTGGCCTATGCACGCATGAAACAATGCGCTATGGAGTTTAAATTTTATAAATAAGAATACTTGTTTTTCAGATTTTCTTTAACCTTGTTTAAGTTATTTATTCTTATGCTGAAGCACACAATATTTTGTGATTTCTGGGTGAAACCCTGCAGCAGCATAGTTGAAAAGTTTATCAACACTTTTACATATTTGGTTGAAGTCATTACAAAAATTAAGGGTAGTTTAGGAGATCCTCTTAAAAATCTGATATATAGGGATGTGATATGGATTAGAAAGGGAGGAGCATTCAACACTGCGGCCAAGCTAGGACTGTTGCGCCTACTAAACCTCTAGGAGGAAGGGATGAGGCGAGAGTGTACGGAGGGCGGTTAGAAGTGATGGCAGCAGGCTCAGCGCAGCAGGGTCGCTAACGTTTCCAAACTAAACATCACCGGCCGCCCTTTCGATGGCACCTCCCTCCGTATCTTCCCGAAGTGTCCACGGCAAGAAATATATTTCTCGAAATATATCCAGCGCATACCACCCCGACCTGCAACCCTAAACGTGAAGACGGATATGAAATGAGGGACAGGAACATTTGTAGTAGTATATAATCCACCCAGCATTCGCTTACCGACCTGGGAAAACCAAGAAAAAAATACCCAAGTTCAAGAAGGCCGAACTCCAGCCATAGACACTACCGCCGGAGTGTCCCGCTCGGTAATCTGATGTGCAACATGTACATTAATTTTATCGAGCGAGATGCCTCTGCGGTAACGTGTAAAGCTCACATTCGAGAGATCGGATCCTATTCCCGTCGACAGCCCACTCTGACCTTGGGCTTGTCGTCGTTTCTCCTGGTTGGTAGGTGAATGCTTGAGTAGTATCTCATCTATCACGATTGCATTTCTTCTCGGTTTCGGTGTGGTTCTAGGTTTCGTGGTGTCAGACGGTGCCGTACAGGCAGCGCGAGTGCTTGCTTCAAGGAAAACGTATTTCCTGTGCAACTAGAGGGCTGCTTGATTGAACGGGTCGTTCATCGCCCTCTCTAGGCAGTTCCAGTAGTGGGACGGGATTTCGGGTTAGGGATTTCCGCGCGACTCTGTGGCCTGTAGCCTCATGTGGTTGCTTTACTTCATCCCTTCCTCCCGGGGGGGGGTGGAAGCCGTAATAGATCTCCCGTAGGTCACATTGCACGAAGTGTCCCGCACCGTTGTATGTTCTGAATTTTCCACCCATAACCTTTCACAGGCATTCCTTATATACTTTGTGTTCATACAAAAGGAATTCTTTGTGTTCACTTTACGTTTCTCACAATAGATTATGTTTGTCTAATAAGGATTTCAAATCGGGTAATATGGACATACTTATGTGTAAGAAGAGGAAACGATATTCAACTGTTTAATTATAAGTCCATTTTTGTTTACAGCTCGTGCTGAGAGAGAATTGATCGTTTGACATCGTTCGTAGATGTCAACTAAATTAAACTTTCCCTAGGAAAACTTGTGCATGTTATAACGCGAATATTTCGAAAATTAATTTTACGTCTACTGTGTATTTTAATAAGCTGAGCTCTTTCCGGTCACATAAAATTCACTCAACAGTAAAGAGGAATTCATAGGCTGCTTACAGAAAACTCAAGATATATAAGTACCTTTCAAAAGTTACGTTTAAGTTATGTTTTAATAAATAAGATTTGAAAATAAAATCCTCATTGTATCGGGGATACTATGGAATTCGTGTTTTTGCTAAACATTAGGAATGCAACCACATTTCTCTTGATCGATATTCACAATTCTTTCTGCTACATATGCACACATTTTGCAGGTAATATCTGGAAAGTTGGCAATTTCTTGCGATATATCATTTTTCATTGGGATTAAGATCTGGAGATAGCATAGGCCATATTGTTGAAATGTGTCTACGGATAACACAATCGCCAAACATTTGTTCCTCAAATTTAATGGCTAAATTCTCATATTTCTGATCGGAAAATGGGTATGCTCTTACAGGCCTTGAGGACTCATGTCGCTTTCATAACAACATTGCACCAGCTGCATTCCAACATTTAGTGATAGACCCATGACTTGCAACTTACAAATTATTATCTTTATTGAACAAAACGGTAACTGTAATGGATTGTAAAAAAGGGAAACAAATTAAACTCAAGCTTCATTGTTTGCCCAACACATAAACTCTTTTCCTAACACAAATTTAAAATATTTTAAATTCTCTAAATTTAGAAATGGCTTTTGAAAGATACTGTACATTCCATATTCTATGCCAGTATCTGAAACTTTGATATTCTATTCAAAACACTAGAGATATAAACAAATCCACTAAAAAGAATTTATGCAAAACTTTGTAGCTTTGGGGAACTTTGAAAAGGTTCATATGTCATGTTTAAAAGACTCAAGAATGAAATTTAGTGATTATCCGAATTTTCGTTTTTGAGTTATGTCTCTCGCTCTCTCTTGTATCAGTTTCACTTAATATTTCCAGATATAGAAATGAAATTACTTTTTTTCTCTCTCTTTTTCTCTTTGGTAGAAATTAATTATACGTACTGTGTTCCTCTCACGAGAATGTGTTTGTAAGGAATGTGTTGACATTAAAAATTCTATCGCTATCTGAGAAAGATTACGGCTCTACTTTCAAAGGTAACTTAGTAAACATACGTTCGTCTGCTAGTAATGCTGAATGACCAGTTGCTTTTGTTTGCTTTCCTCGACACAGATTTTAACAACGTTAGCAACTATTTCTCGGGCCTGACTGTGTAGAGTTCTTCCTTTCTTACAGGACATTTTAAATAACTTTATAAATCACTAGAAAACACCAACTGCTTCAAATGAAACACGCTGGCATACTAACGATGCACGATGTCTTTAATATAGATAGTAGATCTACTTATGACATCTCGTGAGCTGTCACGTGGTACTATTCCCCCTCACTCTTCCGGAGGGCAGAACACCCCGCAAACGTTTTCTCGTCAGAGGCCTACAGTAGCTGTCTTCTTGTATGTAATACGTAAATTTTTAGAATAGAACGTAGGGGGGGGTAACGAATCCAAATCTCATGTCAGTGAAGAGATAGGAAATCTTTAGTGTTTCATGCCACAGGTGTATCAAAGGGAAGGGAGAGAGAGAGAGAGGGAGGGAGAGAGAGAGAGAATATCAAATTTATCCCTGACTTGTATTCAAAATATGCTGTTTTCACTGTTGACCGAAGCAATCATTTGGTATTTTTAAAACTTTTTACAAGCAAAAACAAATAGTGATTTAAAATTAGCACAATCCTCAAGTGCTCTGCCTATCGAACTTTGTAAGCAACAATTTACAGAAAAACAATATGTTATAAACTTCTGCAATGTAGTATTGTTTATACAAAAACAGTTAATACGATAGATATTTCGGTTTTTAGACAATGTCCTTTTATAATCTTACTCTTATTGGGGAAGTGATCAAGATGGCGTATAGAATAATCTGTAAGTAGGACGTATGGTTTGTTACATATATTCATAATCTCAGTGCAATCAGTTCAGGCTTATTTGAATGAAAAGGTAACATGCAGGCATACATATATTGTTTGTTCAAACATACATAAAAATATTTTTAAAATATGATTTGCGAATTCAGGGTGGCCCATTTGGTACGTCCAAGTCAGTTATTTTTTTCAAAATCTATAATTACCTGAAATATTCTGCTTATAGTTTACTAGCTGGCTTACTTGATGTTGCATGGGCATTTTTTAAACCTTGAATGACGATTTATTTCATTTTATTCATCCCTATATTTCTTTATGAAGTTGCTGTTAAATGATGTAGAAGATTTTATGGTGATCCTATCCCCCTTTACCTCTTATAATTACAATTTCGTAAAGCACTTGGATATTTCCCATAACGGACAAAACATCGAATATTCACGGAAATAGGTATGAAACATCTATGGATGTTGTGTTTTTAATTTTCTTAACTAACGCCTGATAGTGTTTTAAGTTCTGGAATGTTGTATAGCTTAAGTATCTTTTAACAATGAAAGAACTGTCGGAATGGTCGAGTAATTTTTAGACAATCATAGCAAATAAAATTGTAATGCGTTTTACCTTCTTTTTGATCGTAATTATCTAGTGACATAAATACTTCACAATTTTCAGCCACCACAGAAACCCCTGGCATCAATATTGAACGAAATAGGTGGGAAACTGTGAATATGAAGATGATTCTGCAATCTCAGGACACCAATGTCTGTAACACTGAGAAAAATTATGTCAGTTGTTAACTATAACACATGCTTCACTAATTTCTTTATATAATTTATTTTACATCCATTAGTTACAATATGCAAAGAGAGTACAGCAAATTTTTTATATAAGGGTTGTTAATACAGTGCGGGCGTTTTAAGGCGAGGCCACAGACCGGCTATATGCGTGAATACTTTTCCGATGCGTAACTGGTGGCGCATGACGCGCACAAGGTTTTCTTTTATCAGCTGTGCTTCAGTCACAGCTTTGTCTTTCGTGCTGTAAAGAGAGTTATGTTTTTATGCAAATCAAAGGTGAAAATTTATTCAAGACATCTGTGTTGCGTGTGATTTGCTTAAGTGTGTTAATGTCTTGTTATTAATCCACTGCAATGCCTGCCGACAAATTCACGCTTGAACAACGAATTTCTATGTACGATACATGTGTAAAAACTGAATCATGTAGACGGGTGTGTAGGCAATTTCAGGAGAAATTTCCTGGTATTCCAGTTCTAAGTAGAGAAACTGTTTGACGTCTGGTTAATACGTTTAGGACAACGGGATCACTAAATGCTAAACCTAAGAAGCGAAAACAGATGTTCTAACCGAGGAAAAATTGACGAAACCCTAAAAAAAAAGATAGGGAACAATCCCTATATCATAGACGAGCTTAAACATAATATAAAAACATTGTACTCATTATAGTGCATGTGCAGTCGTGAGTAAGCAACGCGGGAGTTGCAGAACGAAAAATCCACAGTGTAATACACAGTGTGCGGAGCACACATAGCGCGATTCGTGGCCTCACCATTAAACGATCGCACTGTAGTATATTGCGATACAGGTGTGGTAAGTGTATCACTGGATGTAGACCGTAAGTAAATATTAACAATAAAAAGGAAGTAAAGATCAAGGAAGATTTAAATGGCAAAATTCAGCTATCAAATATTATTATATTCCATGTTTACAATAATAACGTTAGATGATTTAATACATTTCACACATATAGGGGCAGTGAAAGAGAGAAAATGCGCAGATAGATTACTTTACCAGCACTGTATAGAGGAAATTCAACTTTCTACCATGACAGCATGAACGGAAAGGGTATGAAAAAACACTCGTCGAAAAAACGTTTTGACCTATGTCGTGTATACTGGTGTGCATAAAATGTGACGCATAGTGGAACGGAGCTGTTTATGTTGGTACTGACAAAATCTGACCCCAACCCTACAAGCGTGACTACCTCTGTTTTTCAGCATAATTCTAGCCACGGATTGGCACGGTACTTTACCTGTCCCAAACAGGGCCAAAGGCAACATTACAAATTAAACCTTATATTTGCATGCTACACTACCTTTTTCTTAATGCCGGTTTTCTTATTGCCGTTTAGTAGCAGCAAAACCTTAACCTTCGTCTCCAGTTGTTGTTGAAAGCTCTCAAACACATAAAATGTCTTAGAAGTGGTTCAGTTTAACTACACATGCAAATAATTCTTCTCCTGTTCCTCTAGAAGCCGAATTATTTGCAATGGAAAGGTTTAGCCTTTCATTGTTTGTCAATCGCAGCGAAACTCTTTCATAGAGGGTATCCAAACCACTCTTTCATTCCACATAGATTATAAACGTCGTTCATTGGCTAATTTTTTTACCCGTGAATTGTTTTTCAGACCAGTCACATAGAAAACTGCTACCGGCCGGGCGGAGTCAAAAGTTGGTTACTTGAAGCTGGAATGGCGACCTAGGGGAATGGGCCACGTATTAGCACGTCAGTGTACATGTACCGTTATAAACACATCCGGTTATGTTTTGCTTTGATTTTTTTTTGTGTGTTCTCCAAGTTGCTAAATCGTGATCAGCCTTATAATACACTACTGCTTGTAATAAAATACACCAGGCCTTTGTCTTTTTACATGCATTTTCTTTGAAGCTATAGATAACTATTTTCTATACTATGGCATTCTCAGTGAAAACTCGAAGTCACCTTCGCGAATAGATTCCATTATGGTTCCAACGTATTCTAGTATGCAGAATTCGTGAATCCTTTTTAGTGTTTTAACATTTAGGAACTGAAATTACGATATGACTTATAGTCCATGCCCGTGAGGAAGAACAGTGCTTTTCAACGGTGAAATAATTTTAGAAATAGTTTGAATGGTTTTAGATTATCCTATATACATACACCCACATATAAATTTACCCTTCATTGTAATATTAGTGTCCATAGGTTATCCATATTGACTCCAGTACGTTTCCAACAGCACATATGGTGAAACAGCATACCAGACCAGTTTATTCAATACCGAACTCATAATGTATAGTGGAGCTAATGACTTTCCAAGCATGCAAGCTTATAAGGAAATAAACTGCACTGTAAATACCGCTGGAGCAAGGCAATACCATACATCTTGCTGAGGTTGACATCCTCTTTATGAATGAATGCCTTACCGCACAAGCTCCCTCTTTTGTTTCTACTTGTTTTCTCTGTCGCTTGCCTGCCTATTCCTTCACCCTTCAACTACTGGACGTTTAAACGTACGCACCCATTCCTTTAACTTGAGATGCTGCGTGTAAGAGAGATTCATAAGTGTAGTAGAAGAAAGCTTTGTTCCATTTTCTTGGAATGGTAACTGGTCAATCCACAGCGACACACGTGATTTTTTAAACTAAAGGTGCATAATATGTATTGTTCTGACGTGCCATGTTAACTTGCCTTAAGAAATCGTTCATAAATACGTCACGGATTGAGGGGGCAGAGAAGTCGGGTCTGTGCAAGCATGAGGTAGCGAGACTTGGGACGGAGGGTTTAGCGTTAGCGGCAGCGTGCTGACTAGGGCTCGGAAGTTGAAGACCTATAAAATGCCCTAAAATGTCATAAAAAGCAGCTAATAACTGGAAGATATAACATAAAAATATGATGCAAAATAATGTTTTAATAATTTTAGTTTTAATTAAGTATTTAAATGAATATAATTCTTGCATTAGGCTGCAATATCATTATATAGCTATTAAAAGGGGCCGTGAGTCATTTTCGTCCAAACTGTGTTATTTGTGGTCTCTTGATAAACATACATATTTCAGTGAGAGATTGGTGCACTTATTCTATTATGTAATATCCAAATGTTATTCTTTGATATAGAGTTAAGCGATTTTGCTTAAAAAAATACCAAATCCTGGTGGTGTGAAACACACAGCGCGAAAAACTTTGAGTAAAATACCTATTCTTAATATTTTTAGACTTTTATGTTGTCTGTATAAATCTTGTTGCCTCTTCGAATCGAGAAAAGGCAGTAAAAATGTAGTCGAAAGAAGGTGAAGTTACAACAAAAGCCGCCAAGAACTTTAAAAAGGCTAACAAAAAAGGACCTAGAGACAGAAACGCTATATAGGTATATAGGACAAATAAAACCCACAATTTTCTGGCCTACAGTGAGCCAAAATGAACATATATTATGTTGGGCCTCGTCTTCGGACACTCGAAAAGAAAAGGAATTTTCCTCAACTTCCGAGTCTTCGTGATAATGACACATTTTAGTTTTGGTTTGTTTATTGTTTCCCTACCACTTACCTATAGAGGTAGAGGTGTTCCACCCAAAACAGTGGATAGAGATTACATTAAATACAAGCTTTGAGGTCCCCAGATTAAGAAAGAAAGCAGTTTTGGAAAAACGTCCGTGTTTGTGAACGACATAAATCAAAACCGAAAAGTCGAATAAATACCAAGCTCGGTAGGCATTTAGGTACAGACTTCCAAAGATGTGACACGAGGAGTTTTAAGAAAATTTCTCCGCCCAAGAGATTATTTCCCTTCGTACAAAATGTTTATATTTGTATGATTATCAAAATGTATGTCTTAAATATTCTGTGATCAGTCTTTAGTCCTCTTCATTCTAAATGAATTTTGTGAAGTTTTACACAACTGTAAATCATAGAGATCCTATTGTGACTGTCCAGTTTTTCAACTGCCACTTCTTTCAGTTCTCAATGTCACTGTTTTTATTTTACCTAGATCAGCTTCACTGGGAGTTCACATATTTTGAGTAACACTTCACTAAGGTGAACTAGTTCAGTTCTCCGTCACTTCACTTCCTTCGTGATGTAGCCTCTTCATACCGGACGGATCACTTCACTCGGGAGTCGAACTCAAGACCTCCAAAGCCCGTCGCTCCGCAGTAAACATTCACTGCACGTTACAACAACCGTCACCAACTCGCTCGCACAATTTCTCTCGATGTCGCACGGGAAACACGTTCGTTCACTGACCGACGTAACTCAACTCACATTCGGCTGTCTGCCGCAAGAGCGCTCGCTTATACAGCCAGTGGAATCTTTCTGCAAGGTTTTCGAACGTCCTAGAACTATTTCGACACACTTTCAGGAGAAAAAGAAGCTTTCAAGGGCTCTGGTTATCTGCCGATAACGCGCCCGGTGTTTACACTGGCGAGCTGCCGTTATTATTGTTTACTCCGACCGCTCGCCCCTAATCTTGGGCCGTCACACTGTATAAAAACTTAAGGTCGATTTTGTCGTTGTGACACGCTTATCTGTATGCACAGTAGCTGGACAAATCCATTTATTTTTTTGGGAGAGGTGTTCGGTCAGTAGCAATAGAGCAGCAGACGCGTATACGTGAGGTAAGGTGACATCACCACGCGTTCCGAGTGTAAGTTGTTCCACGCAAGGAGAAAACTGCCAACCGTTCTCCCCCGCCTTACTGTTTGCCAACGGAGAGAAAGTCCCTGACAGGAATGTGCTACCATTGTGTGCTACCCTTATCTGTTTGGAAACAGTGCGACAAGGACAGTGAACGCATGCTACGCAGAGAGTAGAGCTATTCAATAGGCTGTGACTGTGTCATAAATAAGAGTATCATAGGTAATTTTGCTCAGAGGCGTCTTTATCAGGCCTGAGGTTCTTTCACGTGCCCTAATCTACGACACGGGACCAACGGCTTTATTTCCCTTCCGAAGGTAGCCATGCTAAGGATTTTTACGCCCGAAAAAATCCATCGCCCTTCACTGGGGTTGAACCCGCGACCTCGGTAACTAGAGGTTAACATGGTAACCACCACACCACGGAGGAGGACACACACGGTTGTACAATACACGTTTGTGAAATACCTAACAGAATCTCTGAAATAACTATTCCTGATTCTGTAATAATGCATTTCCCCTACCCATGTCACAAATACTAATGCAGCCAATCGCAACAAATTCATATGCTTGTTCATATGCCCAAGATAAGATATTTAATCGATTATTTAAAAGATAACTTTCCGGTGTTTTCTTCGGTCAGCAAGGGAAACAATTACGAAGGGTTGCTGGAATTTACTGGTAATGTTATTTAATCAACTGTCGCAAATTATGGAGGAGAAACAGCTAATCCTATCAGCAATTTTTTTAGTCCTGAGTCTGCTTAGTGATCCTTTTTGTAAACTATGTCATCTTTTGTTTCAAAAGTTGCTCTTTCGCATCAACGGCCTTCGTTTTGTTTCTCGTTACAATGTGATAGCCTTTGGACGCCTTTCATAACGTCACTAGCCTTTAGAAATACGTACCAGGATTTGCGTCAAAAAGTAAAACGCAAATCAGTGTTCCCAGTTCTTTCCGTTAGTTTGTTTGGCAGAAAGTTTCATTGAATGCTCTTCCTGCTTATCGTATCCGCTTATAACCTGATATGATATTAAATACAAAATGTGTTGAAGAGATTATTTTACACGGTACAGGATACAGCTCAGCATTTAAATATGCCTGTTTTAGTGTCAGGTTTGCATACAGAGTTGAAGGAAAGGAAAGGTAATACAGAGCCTCCAACAGAAAGTAGAAGTTATAAAATTTAGAATTTCCGTCTATTTCCTAAATGACTAAAAGAATGCGAATACGTTGTAGTATAAAAGAATATGCTTCCGATAAAGGCTTTGACCTACCGTTGAGAATGCTATGGAGTAGAAGATATGCAGGTGTTGCTACTCCATAGAAATCTAATGCGTTGCTTTTACATGACTTTCTCTTCTTACTCTTCTACAAGCTATTTTTACAAAATTTTATTGCTGTAGCTATTTCTTGTTAATCCAGCTTTTTTGTACGATAGAGTAGCTAAAGCGATAGTCAGATTTTAAAAGAGTGTCACTAAAGTGGGCTTTGAAATTTCATGCTCTTTGCATGGCCACGAGAAAAAAAATCTGATGTGTTACACTCACATGACTTTCTCTACTCTTGTACAATCTAATTTTACAAACGCCTATTCTCCATATGCTTCATGTTATTCGAGATATCGAGATGTCAATCTTATCGCTAATTTTCTTGTAGATGCAAGGGGAATATGGTAGCTTTTAAGCGATAGTCAAATATTTTAACGCTGGTTGCTATGTGGCGCATTCCATTCTCTTTGCATGTCCAGGACATAAAAAAAATGAATAACGCATTTGAGAAAAAGTATAAGTATTGGAAAATTTAAGGAAATAACAAGCAATATCTCGAAAACGGTTCACTCAACAAAAGAAATGTATATGACATAAGTTGTGTATTTTAACGCGATCTACATTTTTTGTGTAGTAAAATTTTGTCTATCTCTTATGGTTTACCAGTTATGCAAAAGTCGTTTACAATGAAGAATACTTTTGGAGACATTCCCAGAAAATTCGAGATATACATTTCATTTCTCATGACATTATCTTAAACATACGATATTTTCATCAAAATCGTTAGAGCCATTTTTGAGAAAATTAAAATTTTCGAAAAATCTTCCATGTAAAGGGTAGTCTGGGGTGGGGGGATTTTCTTTAAAACGTTCGTGTCGCATCTCTGGAAGATACTGAACCTAAATACCAAGTTTGGTGCTTATCCGACTGTTCGTTTTTGAGTTATGCTGTTCACAGACACACACACACACAGACACACACACGGACATGTTTCCAAAAATGTTTTTTTTTTAATTCAGGAGGTCTCAAAACATGTATTTCCGGCGAAATCTCGGTATCGAATTTTTGGGTGGAATGCAATACTTCCCCTACTTACTATACATAGTAGAGAAAGTAAAAATGTGATGTGCTACACTCACATGACTTTCTCTACTCTTGTACAATCTAATTTTACAAACGCCTATTCTCCATATGCTTCATGTTAATCGAGATATCGAGATGTCAATCTTATCGCTAATGTTCTTGTAGATGCAAGGGGAATATGGTAGCTTTTAAGCGATAGTCAAATATTTTAACGCTGGTTGCTATGTGGCGCATTCCATTCTCTTTGCATGTCCAGGACATAAAAAAATCTGATGTGTTGCACTCACATGACTTTCTCTACTCTTGTACACACTATTTTTACAAACGCCTATTCTCCATATGCTTCATGTTAATCGAGATATCGAGATGTCAATCTTATTGGTAATTTTCTTGTAGATGCAAGGGAAATATGGTAGGTTTTAAGCGATAGTCAAATATTTTAACGCTGGTTGCTATGTGGCGCATTCCATTCTCTTTGCATGTCCAGGACATAAAAAAAATGAATAACCAATTTGAGAAAAAGTATAAGTATTGGAAAATTTAAGGAAATAACAAGCAATATCTCGAAAACGGTTCACTCAACAAAAGAAATGTATATGACATAAGTTGTGTATTTTAACGCGATCTACATTTTTTGTGTAGTAAAATTTTGTCTATCTCTTATGGTTTACCAGTTATGCAAAAGTCGTTTACAATGAAGAATACTTTTGGAGACATTCCCAGGAAATTCGAGATATACATTTCATTTCTCATGACATTATCTTAAACATATGATATTGTCATCAAAATCGTTAGAGCCATTTTTGAGAAATTTAAAATTTTCGAAAAATCTTCCATGTAAAGGGTAGTCTGGGGTGGAGGGATTTTCTTGAAAACCTTCGTGTCGCATCTCTGGAAGATACTGAACCTAAATACCAAGTTTGGTGCTTATCCGACTGTTCGTTTTTGAGTTATGCTGTTCACAGACACACAGACAGACACACACACGGACATGTTTTCAAAAATGCTTTTTTTGGATTCAGGAGGTCTCAAAACATGTATTTCCGGTGAAATCTCGGTATCGAATTTTTGGGTGGAATGCAATACTTCCCCTACTTACTATACGTAGTAGAGAAAGTAAAAAATCTGATGCGTTACACTCACATGACTTTCTCTAATCTTGTACAAACTACTTTTACAAACGCTTATTCTCCATCTACTTTATGTTAATCGAGATAAACATTTGCAGACTCTATCTTATTGCTAATTTTCTTGTATATGTAAGGGGAAAATATATTTACAAGGGCAATATAGAAATACAGTAGCCTTTAAGCACATACATATCTCTTAATAGCTGGTTGCTAGGTGCAGCACCATTCCCTTTGCCACAAATTATAACTCTTTGCATATCCAAGACAAAAAATCTGATGTGTTACACTCACATGACTTTCTCTACTCTTGTACAAAGTATTTTTACAAACGCTTATTCCCCATATGCTTCATGTAAATCGAGATATCGATATGTTAATCCTATTGGTAATTTTCTTGTAGATGCAAGGGAAATATGGTAGCTTTTAAGCGATAGTCAAATGTTTTAACGCTGGTTGCTATGTGGCGCATTCCATTCTCTTTGCATGTCCAGGACATAAAACAAGTTTGGTGCTTATCCGACTGTTCGTTTTTGAGTTATGCTGTTCACAGACACACACACACACACACACACACAGACACACACACACACAGACACACACACAGACACACACACGGACATGTTTCCAAAAATGCTTTTTTTGGATTCAGGAGGTCTCAAAACATGTATTTCCGGTGAAATCTCGGTATCGAATTTTTGGGTGGAATGCAATACTTCCCCTACTTACTATACGTAGTAGTGAAAGTAAAAAATGAATAACGCATTTGAGAAAAAGTATAAGTATTGGAAAATTTAAGGAAATAACAAGCAATATCTCGAAAACGGTTCACTCAACAAAAGAAATGTATATGACATAAGTTGTGTATGTTAACGCGATCTACATTTTTTGTGTAGTAAAATTTTGTCTATCTCTTATGGTTTACCAGTTATGCAAAAGTCGTTCACAATGAAGAATACTTTTGGAGACATTCCCAGAAAATTCGAGATGTACATTTCATTTCTCATGACATTATCTTAAACATATGATATTTTCATCAAAATCGTTAGAGCCATTTTTGAGAAAATTAAAATTTTCGAAAAATGTTCCATGTAAAGGGTAGTCTGGGGTGAGGGGATTTTCTTGAAAACCTTCGTGTCGCATCCCTGGAACATACTGAACCTAAATACCAAGTTTGGTGTTTATCCGACTGTTCGTTTTTGAGTTATGCTGTTCACAGACACACACACAGACACACACACAGACACACACACACACAGACACACACACACAGACACACACACGGACATGTTTCCAAAAATGCTTTTTTTGGATTCAGGAGGTCTCAAAACATGTATTTCCGGTGAAATCTCGGTATCGAATTTTTGGGTGGAATGCAATACTTCCCCTACTTACTATACGTAGTAGAGAAAGTAAAAAAAAATGAATAACGAATTCCCATTTGAGAAAATAAGTATTGAAAAATTTAAGGGAATAACAAGCAATATCTCGAAAATGGTTCACTCAACAAAAAAATGTATATGACATAAATTGTGTATTTTAACGCGATGTACATTTTTTGTGTAGCAAAATTATGTCTATCTCTTATGGTTTACCAGTTATGCAAAAGTCGTTCACAATGCGGAATACTTTTGGAGACATTCCCAGAAAATTCAAGATATACATTTTATTTGTCATAAAAATATCTTAAACATATGATATTTTAATCAAAATCGTTAGAGCCATTTTTGAGAAAATTGAAATTTTCGAAAAATGTTCCATGTAAAGGGTAGTCTGGGGTGGGGGGATTTTCTTGAAAACCTTCGTGTCGCATCCTTGGAAGATACTGAACCCAAATACCAAGTTTGGTGTTTATCCGACTGTTCGTTTCTGAGTTATGCTGTTCACAGACACACACACACACACACAGACACACAGACAGACAGACAGACAGACACACAGACACACACACGGACATGTTTCCAAAAATGCTTTTTTTGGATTCAGGGAGTCTCAAAACATGTATTTCCGGTGAAATCTCGGTATCGAATTTTTGGGTGGAATACAATACTTCCCCTACTTACTATACGTAGTAGAGAAAGTAATACAGTAGCCTTTAAGCACATACATAGCTCTCAATAGCTGGTAGCTAGGTGCAGCACCATTCCCTTTGCCACAGATTAATACTCCTTGCATATCCAAGACAAAAAAATCTGATGTGTTACACTCACATGACTTTCTCTACTCTTGTACAATCTATTTTTACAAACGCCTATTCTCCATATGCTTCGTGTTAATCGAGATATCGAGATGTCAATCTTATTGGTAATTTTCTTGTAGATGCAAGGGGAATATGGTAGCTTTTAAGCGATAGTCAAATATTTTAACGCTGGTTGCTATGTGGCGCATTCCATTCTCTTTGCATGTCCAGGACATAAAAAAATCTGATGTGTTACACTCACATGACTTTCTCTACTCTTGTACAATCTATTTTTACAAACGCCTATTCTCCATATGCTTTATGTTAATCGAGATATCGTGATGTCAATCTTATTGCTAATTTTCTTGTAGATGCAAGGGGAATATGGTAGCTTTTAAGCGATGGTCAAATATTTTAACGCTGGTTGCTATGTGTCGAATTCCATTCTCTTTGCAAGTCCAGGACATAAAAAAATGCTTTTTTTGGATTCAGGAGGTCTCAAAACATGTATTTCCAGTGAAATCTCGGTATCGAATTTTTGGGTGGAATGCAATACTTCCCCTACTTACTATACGTAGTAGAGAAAGTAAAAATGAATAACGAATTTGAGAAAAAGTATAAGTATTGGAAAATTTAAGGGAATAACAAGCAATATCTCGAAAACGGTTCACTCAACAAAAGAAATGTATATAACATAAGTTGTGTATTTTAACGAGATCAACATTTTTTGTGTAGTAAAATTTTGTCTATCTCTTATGGTTTACCAGTTATGCAAAAGTCGTTCACAATGAAGAATACTTTTGGAGACATTCCCAGAAAATTCGAGATATACATTTCATTTCTCATGGCATTATCTTAAACATATGATATTTTAAACAAAATCGTTAGAGCCATTTTTGAGAAAATTAAAATTTTCGAAAAATGTTCCATGTAAAGGGTAGTCTGGGGTGGGGGGATTTTCTTGAAAACCTTCGTGTCGCATCTCTGGAAGATACTGAACCTAAATACCAAGTTTGGTGTTTATCCGACTGTTCGTTTTTGAGTTATGCTGTTCACACACACACAGACACACACAGACACACACACACACACACAGACACACAGACGGACATGTTTCCAAAAATGCTTTTTTTGGATTCAGGAGGTCTCAAAACATGTATTTCCGGTGAAATCTCGGTATCGAATTTTTGGGTGGAATGCAATACTTCCCCTACTTACTATACGTAGTAGAGAAAGTAAAAATGAGTAACGAATTTGAGAAAAAGTATAAGTATTGGAAAATTTAAGGGAATAACAAGCAATATCTCGAAAACGGTTCACTCAAGAACAAAATAGTATATGACATAAATTGTGTATTGTAACGCGCTCTACATTTTTTGTGCAGTAAAATTTTGTCTATCTCTTATGGTTTACCAGTTATGCAAAAGTGGTTCAGAATGAAGAACACTTTTGGAGACATTCCCAGAAAATTCGAGATATACATTTCATTTGTCATGAAAATACCTTAAACATATGATATTTTAATCAAAATCGTTAGGGCCATTTTTGAGAAAATTAAAATTTTCGAAAAATGTTCCATGTAAAGGGTAGTCTGGGGTGGGGGGATTTTCTTGAAAACCTTCGTGTCGCATCTCTGGAAGATACTGAACCTAAATACCAAGTTTGGTGTTTATCCGACTGTTCGTTTCTGAGCTATGCTGTTCACAGACACACACACACACACACACACACACACACACAGACACACACACACACACAGACACACACACGGACATGTTTCCAAAAATGCTTTTTTTGGATTCAGGGAGTCTCAAAACATGTATTTACGGTGAAATCTCGGTATCGAATTTTTGGGTCGAATACAATACTTCCCCTACTTACTATACGTAGTAGAGAAAGTAAAAAAAAATCTGATGTGTTACACTCACATGACTTTCTCTACTCTTGTACAAACTATTTTTACAAACGTTTATTCTCCATATGCTTTATGTTAATCGAGATATCAAGATGTCAATCTTATTGGTAATTTTCTTGTAGATGCAAGGGGAATATGGTAGGCTTTGAGCGATAGTCAAATATTTTAACGCTGTTTGCTATGTGGCGCATTCCATTCTCTTTGCATGTCCAGAACAAAAAAATCTGATGTGTTACACTCACATGACTTTCTCTACTCTTGTACAATCTATTTTTACAAACGCCTATTCTCCATATGCTTCATATTAATCGAGATATCGAGATGTCAATCTTATTTGTAATTTTCTTGTAGATGCAAGGGAAATATGGTAGCTTTTAAGCGATAGTCAAATATTTTATCGCTGGTTGCTATGTGGTGCATTCCATTCTCTTTGCATGTCCAGGACATAAAAAAATGAATAACGAATTTGAGAAAAGTATAAGTATTGGAAAATTTAAGGAAATAACAAGCAATATCTCGAAAACGGTTCACTCAACAAAAAAAATGTATATGATATAAGTTGTGTATTTTAACGCGATCTACATTTTTTGTGTAGTAAAATTTTGTCTATCTCTTATGGTTTACCAGTTATGCAAAAGTCGTTCACAATGAAGAATACTTTTGGGGACATTCCCAGAAATTTCGAGATATACATTTCATTTCTCATGACATTACCCTAAACATATGATATTTTCATTAAAATCGTTAGAGCCATTTTTGAGAAAATTAAAATTTTCGAAAAATCTTCCATGTAAAGGGTAGTCTGGGGTGGGGGGATTTTCTTGAAAACCTTCGTGTCGCATCTCTGGAAGATACTGAACCTAAATACCAAGTTTGGTGCTTATCCGATTGTTCGTTTTTGAGTTATGCTGTTCACAGACACACACACACAGACACACACACAGACACAGACACACACACAGACACACACACGGACATGTTTCTAAAAATGCTTTTTTTGGATTCAGGAGGTCTCAAAACGTGTATTTCCGGTGAAATCTCTGTATCGAATTTTTGGGTGGAATGCAATACTTCCCCTACTTACTATACGTAGTAGAGAAAGTAAAAAAAAAATCTGATGTGTTACACTCACATGACTTTCTCTACTCTTGTACAATCTATTTTTACAAACGCTTATTCTCCATATGCTTTATGTTAATCGAGATATCGAGATGTCAATCTTATTGCTAATTTTCTTGTAGATGCAAGGGGAATATGGTAGCTTTTAAGCGATGGTCAAATATTTTAACGCTGGTTGCTATGCGGCGCATTCCATTCTCTTTGCAAGTCCAGGACATAAAAAAATGAATAACGAATTTGAGAAAAAGTATAAGTATTGGAAAATTTAAGGGAATAACAAGCAATATCTCGAAAACGGTTCACTCAACAAAAGAAATGTATATGACATAAGTTGTGTATTTTAACGAGATCTACATTTTTTGTGTAGTAAAAATTTGTCTATCTCTTATGGTTTACCAGTTATGCAAAAGTCGTTCACAATGAAGAATACTTTTGGAGACATTCCCAGAAAATTCGAGATATACATTTCATTTCTCATGACATTATCTTAAACATATGATATTTTAATCAAAATCGTTAGAGCCATTTTTGAGAAAATTAAAATTTTCGAAAAATGTTCCATGTAAAGGGTAGTCTGGGGTGGGGGGATTTTCTTGAAAACCTTCGTGTCGCATCTCTGGAAGATACTGAACCTAAATACCAAGTTTGGTGTTTATCCGACTGTTCGTTTTTGAGTTATGCTGTTCACACACACACAGACACACACACAGACACACACACAGACACACACACACACAGACACACAGACACACACACGGACATGTTTCCAAAAATGCTTTTTTTGGATTCAGGAGGTCTCAAAACATGTATTTCCGGTGAAATCTCGGTATCGAATTTTTGGGTGGAATGCAATACTTCCCCTACTTACTATACGTAGTAGAGAAAGTAAAAATGAATAACGAATTTGAGAAAAAGTATAAGTATTGGAAAATTTAAGGAAATAACAAGCAATATCTCAAAAACGGTTCACTCAACAAAAGAAATCTATATGACTTAAGTTGTGTATTTTAACGCGATCTACATTTTTTGTGTAGTGAAATTTTGGCTATCTCTTATGGTTTACTAGTTATGCAAAAGTCGTTCATATTGAAGAATACTTTTGGAGACATTCCCAGAAAATTCGAGATATACATTTCATTTCTCATGACATTATCTTAAACATATGATATTTTCATCAAAATCGTTAGAGCCATTTTTGAGAAAATTAAAATTTTCGAAAAATGTTCCATGTAAAGGGTAGTCTGGGGTGGGGGGATTTTCTTGAAAACCTTCGTGTCGCATCTCTGGAAGATACTGAACCTAAATACCAAGTTTGGTGTTTATCCGACTGTTCGTTTTTGAGTTATGCTGTTCACAGACACACACACACACACACACAGACACACACACACACACACACAGACACACACACACACAGACACACACACGGACATGTTTCCAAAAATTCTTTTTTTGGATTCAGGAAGTCTCAAAACATGTATTTCCGGTGAAATCTCGGTATCGAATTTTTGGGTGGAATGCAATACTTCCCCTACTTACTATACGTAGTAGAGAAAGTAAAAATGAATAACGAATTCCCATTTGAGAAAAGTATTGAAAAATTTAAGGGAATAACAAGCAATATCTCGAAAACGGTTCACTCAACAAAAAAAATCTGATGTGTTACACTCACATGACTTTCTCTACTCTTGTACAATCTAATTTTACAAACGCCTATTCTCCATATACTTCATGTTAATCGAGATATCGAGATGTCAATCTTATTGGTAATTTTCTTGTAGATGCAAGGGAAATATGGTAGCTTTTAAGCGATAGTCCAATATTTTAACGCTGGTTGCTATGTGGCGCATTCCATTCTCTTTGCATGTCCAGGACATAAAAAAAATGAATAACGCATTTGAGAAAAAGTATAAGTATTGGAAAATTTAAGGAAATAACAAGCAATATCTCGAAAACGGCTCACTCAACAAAAGAAATGTATATGACATAAGTTGTGTATTTTAACGCGATCTACATTTTTTGTGTAGTAAAATTTTGTCCATCTCTTATGGTTTACCAGTTATGCAAAAGTCGTTCACAATGAAGAATACTTTTGGAGACATTCCCAGAAAATTCGAGATATACATTTCATTTCCCATGACATTATCTTAAACATATGATATTTTCATCAAATTCGTTAGAGGCATTTTTGAGAAAATTAAAATTTTCGAAAAATCTTCCATGTAAAGGGTAGTCTGGGGTGGGGGGATTTTCTTGAAAACCTTCGTGTCGCATCTCTGGAAGATACTGAACCTAAATACCAAGTTTGGTGCTTATCCGACTGTTCGTTTTTGAGTTATGCTGTTCACAGACACACAGACACACAGACACACACACACACACACAGACACACACACGGACATGTTTCCAAAAATGCTTTTTTTGGATTCAGGAGGTCTCAAAACATGTATTTCCGGCGAAATCTCGGTATCGAATTTTTGGGTGGAATGCAATACTTCCCCTACTTACTATACGTAGTAGAGAAAGTAAAAATGTATATGACATAAATTGTGTATTTTAACGCGATCTACATTTTTGCTGTAGTAAAATTTTGTGTATCTCTTATGGTTTACCAGTTATGCAAAAGTCGTTCACAATGAAGAATACTTTTGGAGACATTCCCAGAAAATTCAAGATATACATTTTATTTGTCATGAAAATATATTAAACATATGATATTTTAATCAAAATCGTTAGAGCCATTTTTGAGAAAATTAAAATTTTCGAAGAATGTTCCATGTAAAGGGTAGTCTGAGGTGGGGGAATTTTCTTGAAAATCTTCATGTTGCATCTTTAAAATATACTGAACCTAAATACCAAGTTTGGTATTTATCAGATTTTACGTTTTTGAGTTATGCTGTTCAGTCACACGCATGGACCTTAGATGTCTTTTTTTTATTTAAGGGGCCTCAAAACTTGTATTTCCATTGAAATCCCGGTATCGAATTTTTGGTTGGAATGCAATACTTCCCCTACTTACTACATGTAGTAGAGAAAGTAAAAAACTAATAACGACTTTCTATTTCAGAAAAGTGAAAAGTTATTTGAAACTTCAAACCAATAACAATGAATATCTTCAAAATGGTAATTCCAGAAATAATTCGACATAAATTTTGTTCTTTAGCGAGATCTACATTTTTTTGTGTAATAGGTTTTTCTGTGTCTTACGGTCTATCAGTTATACAAAGGCCATTCAGAATGAAGAAGACTTCTGACAAGTAAACGTTCAGGAGGGGCAGACAAAAATCTCTCATATCTGTTAGGAAATAGGTTTAGAACGCCAAGAGAAATCCTTGCATTCCTTGCTTTCCACCAGGGCCGCCACTTACTGTGAGTTTGGCCGATAATTTGAATAATGAGGATGTAACTATTAGATAAACGAGAGAGCATCTTTGGATGTAGAATGCTATTGCGATTACTGTATACAGTAACTTTACGTCGAAAAGTGTGATTAAACGTTGTTCGATGTTAAGGAGCACCAGAAAGTAACCAGTTTGACCCTCTCTGCAAATGGTATTTCTCTTGGTTTCTTTCCCGGAAGGCTCCAGATGCCGCGAACTACCGGTCCCAGATTTTCGAGCAGTTCCGTAGACATCATCTTCGGATTCATTGGGACTTGTAAACGTAAGCATACCAAGATTCTCCAATGAATGCTTTTTATTATTTTACACACTTGTTCTGCTAGTTCTATTTCTTTATGCGTATAGGATACATATAGTACATATCCTTCCGGTTCAAATGTCCCAACAGGTGCTTATATCACATGGAGCAAATTAATTTTTAATTGATAGACTGGACAGTCCGTCAACAGCTTGCCTGCCATGACTCGATGAGTAACGGACGGTTACGTGTAATACATGGCAACTTACGATGTTCTTGGATTACGAATTGTAAATGGCCGTGACGCATACTGTAATGCTCCGCTTGTACAGTTCTGCATAATTAATGAAGAGGTGTTTTGTTGTATTGTTATTTGCCCCACGTATGGAAGCCAATTTGAAGTTGATAGTATCTTTAAATTTATTTGCACCACGCTTTGGGCGCCAATTTGAAGTAGGTTGATTCTACGTATGGAAAATCAGTTTGAAGATGTATTGTAGTTCAACTGTTGGGGAGCCGAACTTGAAGTAGTTGCAACCGCATATATGGTAAAAAGTTTCCGGTAGCCTTCGCCCCAAATGTACTTTCCGGTGACCTTTGCCCAAAATGTTTGAAAAAATATTAACTTTGTAATTTGACTGTTTCAGTATTAATTTTAGAGACATGAATTTCTTAACAGGGCGTGATACGGCTGAAGAATGTAGGCTTACACAGATTATAATTTTTAATTCACTCCTTTTTTTTATTAATTCTTGACACGATTTAAATAACACTTCACTGATATAGAGAGAGCTGTGAGATTATTTTATTAATTACTTGCACTTTTTAACACGTAAAACTATTTTTCGCCTCACACGAATACGTATTAAATCTCTCGAGGACTCATCTGCATCCGGTTACAAACACTGTCTGCAAGCAACTGAACTCTAAATTTGTAAATTTTGCTATCTTTCAGTTTCTGATTGGCTAATCCTACTCCAATAGAATACCTTCATTTAACTAAAGCTTTTTTTCTGGTTGTTGATTGGCTATTTTATAAACTGTCACTAAAATTACATCACTGCTTCTAAGAATCATAAGTAGTATTGTTAAACTTTCAAATTCATTGTTACCTCATTGTTAGCAACTTTTAACCTATTATTCTCACAGCTCCTTCATTATTAAATTACGTAATACATTCACATAACATTATTGAACATGGAGACAATATTATAAACATATACAATGACTCTTACATACATTTTTTATATATTGTTACATACACATATTGCTTTAAGGCGGGCTGTTATTGAATTTATACATTATATAATTAGACTGAAATCATTTAAGTGTTAAAAATACTGCCTCATTATACATTAGCAAATTTAATCACAACTTTAGAGCCATTTTTGAGAAAATAAAAATTTTCGGCAAGTTTTCCATGTAAAGGACAGTTTGGCGTGGGTGATTTTCTTTAAAATTTCGTATCGCATCAGTGGAAGAGACAATTAAAATATCAAGTTTGGTATTTAACCAACTTTTTGTTTTTTAATTATGCTATTCACACACACACACACACACACACACACACACAAACCATTTTTGAAAACCTTTTATGGATTCAGGGATTCTCAAATGTGTATTTCCGGTGAAATTTGGTATAAAATTTTTGAGTGAAATACCCTAGGTACTTCCTCTACTTGCTGTACTTGTAAGTACAATACTTCAACTTATAAAGTAACTGAGAAAGTAATAATACACAAGCCGCGGTTGTTTCATACTAAGCAATATAGGAGGTGGTCACCATTTAGCATTTGAGGAAACAGAAGTCACAGCAAATCAAAAGTCAGTCAGGTCTGCCAATCATGGTACCATATGCACACGATACCTACTGCCAAAATATTTTAAACCATTAAGTAAGAACATTTTGCTGCATTTCTCCGAAATGTAATAAGAGCCCATTATCAGCCTATGCTAAACAATTGCATAAAGAGAGACAATTGTGTAATATAATCTACTTAAACCGATATTTTGTAATTTACTATTGAGAAGATAATTATTTTCTTGGTTACAGACTGTGCTCCATTTTCAAAATATTTAATGTAGGAGAATGGGAAATCCTCATATTTATCTGTTGAGTTCTATATCGACGTAGGTATTTGTTTCTGTATTTTTTTAAGTTTCATTTCCGCCTTCAACTGTAATGGTCTTATCGGCGGCCTTTCCTTTGGAACATATTGCCTAAGGCAAATTCGCTTGTCGTTGGATTTCTGGTAAACTTTGGGTTTTATTCATTAGATCGCACACACATTCACACTCTCATTCAGATTCTGAGGAGGACAAGGAAAAATCTTTGGTAGAGAAAAATTTCCATCCCCAGCCGGGAATAGAGACCCCTCGCGCAATAGGCGTTCTCTACCGATTGAGATAAGAGGCCAGCCGTTTCTGTATTGTGTGTAAGCCTCTATGGTATTAAGTAACTACGGAGTCAAATGTACAGAGTTGTAAATATTCAATGACTGATTATCAAAAAATAACTTGTCGATCATGCCGATATTTGTTTCACCGCATGTCATTTCCAGAATTTGGAAGACTGTCGGGGAGAGGAAATTATAAATACAACATACGCCGATATTCATACTCATTACCGTGAATATCAAGAGCTTTTTCTTTCGATATATCACGGTGTTGTATGAGATTATAAATATTATAGGGAATGCTTTGCATAAAAATCTTCAGATCGTTGGACAATAATTTCATAAATAATACGGGAAAAAGTAAATGGAATTAATTACATTCTCATTTAGAGGTTTAAAAAGGCACCCTCGCATAAGCCATCTATAATAATAATAATAATAATAATAATAATAATAATAATAATAATAATAATAATAATAATAATAATAATAAATCTGCAATCAAAAATATCTAATAATTTTGCTTTCAAATAACTGATCTAACATATTGTTACATGCTGGGTAGAGGCCTAAAGGTTCACATGAAAAATTAAATTAATTTCTAGGGGACGTATACTCACTTGTCTGCGAAGGACCGAAACGTAGTGTGGAGTTTTAAGAGGAAGCCGTAGGTTTTACTGCAAAATCCATAACACAAATCTACGTACACATTCCTGGATTTATTTCCCAACCGTTTGGGGTTCCTACGTTATTTAACATGAAAGGTAAGGGGCTCGTTCACCGATCCAAAAGGCCGGTTTGGACGCGCGATCCGTTTCATTCGGAATTCTAAATAATACAGACGCTATATCCCCATCACTCGTGGCTAGCAAAAGCAGCCAGGAGTGACGTAAGCAACAATGTGTCTGCTAATGACAATGTAACCCCCCCAAATTACCAGTACCCGCAAAAGCAACATCTTAAATAGTAGCAGGAACAAGAGCTGCTCTGGAGTAATCACCTGTTTTTTTTTTGTTTTTTTTTTTGTTTTTTTTACTTCATGGCATTCTTTTTGAAAGCATGTTGCTTTATCACTCCAGCATGCTCATATTGTAATATCCTGGCTTGTATATTTTGATCATTTAGAAATTGGGATTATAAGTTATCGGAAAGGACAGTGCTGAAATGATTGTCAAATTAGGTTGAATGTTTTCCGAGATTACCTCCCCCCACACCTCCACATAAATTTGTCTCTTTATAATACTAGTGTAAACAACAGTAGGTATTAACACCTAAATTAATAGCGGCTTTAGAATCCGGTAGGTTTGCAGAACTTGGTACTAGATTTGGTTTAAAAGTGGAATTAAGAAAAAAATCACTTCCTAATATTGTGTACTGTAAATGTGACAACGATTCGAGATGTGGATCTTCTGCTCTGTGCTGGAAACAAAACCATAAAGTCCTGCCACGGCTCGTAAGTTTTTAATGAAAGTAGATGAAGTCATCAGGAATCATGTTGGACGACATTTTAGGGCCTCATTAACGGAGATGGGGATGTAAGAGTCAGAAGACTTAGACTCTGGTATTAATGACGTTTACATGCTCTTATTGTGTTTAATCTCTCTAGAAAGAGATGTCTCTTCCGATCAAGATTCACAAGTGTATCACCGTATCTTGTATACGCCACAGTCCACACTAATCAAAATTGCCTTCCTGGTTCATTCTATAGCTGTATATGTAACGCTTTAACACTAGCAGTGCAGCTTATAACGCATATTTCATCGAGTGTGTAGATTTAAAAACAACGCAGTAGGTACAGAGAGAGAGAGAGAGAGAGAGAGAGAGAGAGAGAGCAAAAAAAAAGCAAAAAAAAAAAAAAAAAACTACGAACCGGCTGCGTGGTGTTTTTTTTTTTTTTTTTTTGTCCGCGTCCTCGACGCTCGTTGCCGTTTGCCTCTATCATAGAAAGGCGCGGATGAAACCATACAACATTTTTAAAACTACTTTTAAAGGCTTTACTTACCAAATTTATGAAAGATGCTGAAACTGGCCACCGTCGTTGTCCACACATTTTTTATACCTCTTTAGTAAGCTATCCATCACTTGCCGTAGTTCACGTTGAGAAATCCTGGCATTTTCCTGACGATATTTTGTTTTAATTCTTCCAGGGTGTGTGAGTTTGTCTTGTACACTTTGTTTTAAGTTACCCCAGAGATAGAAATCGCAGGGGGTTAGGTCGGGTGACCGAGGGGGCCACAAGTCTCTACTAATAACTCTGTCCTAAACACAGTTTCAATTCTTCTCATCGAAAAATTGGCCGTATAAGCTGTTGCACAGTCTTATGGGAACAAAAAGGCAAATCATGCTCCCTGGATGTTAATTCTCTCAAAAGGGGGCAAAATTGTATTCACATATGTACGGGCCCCTACGGAGAGTGATGGATAGTTTCCTAAAGGGGTGCCAAAAATGTATGGACAACGGCGGTGGCCAGTTTCAGCATCTCCTTTCATAAAGTTGATAAGTAAAGCCTTTAAAAGTAGTTTTTAAATGTTGTATGGTTTCATCCACGCCTTTCTATGATAGCGGCAGTCGGCAACGAGCGTAGGACGTGGACAGGAAAAACACCGCGCAGCCGGTTCGTAGTTGTTATTTTTCTTTATAGTCGCTTTGGTACTAGGTCATATTGCGACTTATATCCATACATACGAGTACAACAATAATACATTGTATACCTTACATTGATTAAACAATACAATAATTGTGCTACATTGTTTTTTTGGTTCTCCCTGTACCAACAGGGGCGGCATGGGCCCAAAGGTGTTGTACAGAACTCCGCCACCTAACGTTCTCCCCCTTTTTTCTATCTTCCCTCCTTAACTTCTCCTTCCTAACACCCGTTAAAAGAAAACTCTGATGTGTTGCACTCACATGACTTTCTCAACTATTGTACAAACTATTTTTACAAATTCTTATTTTCCACCTACTTCATATTAATCGAGATAAACATTTGCAGAAACTATCTTATTGCTAATTTTCTTGTATGTGCAAGGGAAATATGGTAGGCTGTAAGCAACTGTCAAATATTTTAAAAGCTGGTTGCTATGTGGCGCGTTCCATTCTCTTTGCATGTGCAGGATATTAAAAGAAAAAAGAAAAGAAAAATAAGAATAAGGAATTCCATTTTGAAAAAAGTAGGTATTGGAAAATTGAAACAAATAACAAGAAATATCGCAAGTGGTTCTCTCGGCGAAAAAGGGGGAAAAAAAGAAAAAAAAATGTATAGACATGAATTGTATGTTTTAATGAGATCTTCTATTTTTTTTTTTTTTTTTTTTGCGTGTGGTAAAATTTTGTCTATTTCTTACGGTTTACCAGTTATGCGAAAGTCATTCAGAATGAAGAGGACTTTGGGAATATTCCCAGAAAATTCAAGACATACATTTCATTTTGCCATAAAAGTATTTTAAACATATGAGTTTTAATCAAAATGTTCAAAAATGTTCTATATAAAGGGTAATCTGGGATAGGGGAGTTTTTTTGAAAATCTTCCTGTCGCATCGCTGGAAGATACTAAACTCAAATACCAAGTTTGGTATTTATCCGACTTTCCGTTTTTGAGTTATGCTGTTCGCAGACACTCACACACGGACATGTTTCCAAAAATGCTTTATTTGGATTCAGGGCGCCTCAAAATATGTATTACCGGTGAAATCTCGGTATCGAATTTTTGGGTGCAAAGCAATACTTCCCCTACTTACTATACATAGTAGAGAAAGTAAAAAAAGAATGAAAAAAAAGTCACGAAGACACGAGTGTATTCCTGCCTAACAGCAGGGAAAAAATCCCTATGCCGAAACTTGAAATCGAACCCGAGTTCCTTCGCTACCGCAGCAGCAGCAGCGCAGCAGCAGAGTTTCGGAGTCTGCTAATGTAATAATAATAATAATAATAATAATAATAATAATTAAAGCAAAATTAGACAATCAGCGACGGCCGGGTGGTACAATATAACCTATTATCGGGCTCGGGCCAGGCCGATCTTATAATTTCGGCCCGCGCGCAGCTCTATTATACGTACGTACATACACCCTGAAATATATGAAGGTTGGAGAGACATGTGTCCGGTTTACAGCCTTGAGTGTGGGATGACATTCCATTTTCAGACTTTAAAAAATATAACCTAAATGCATGTAAGTTAATTTGCAAAACACTGTATTTTGAAAAATTCTGATGTGTTATATTCACATTCGACCCTCTATCGCTTATTAGTGGTGATACAAATTATTATTACGAAAGTTTATTTTCTATCAACTTCATTTTAACCTTTTCGAAAATAGCTGCATTACACATTTTGTTATACAGGATGTTTCAGAGTTCGACCAATTAACTTTAAGGAATTATAGAGGGGTGTTGGCGGACCAATTGAGAAAGGACACTTATGGTCCCAGAGGTCATGATTTTTTTTTGCAATAAGCCAAATATTGAGCCAGTACGCCACTGATACCACCTCAATGGTATATGTAAGCATTTGCTGCACTGCCAAGAAGTGTTTGTATATGGCTCAGTGGTAAGTAGGCAGTTCTTAAGCCAGCGACACCAGACTCCCGCCGATTGTCTCTCTCTTTATTTTCTTTTCTTTGTTAAAATTGTTGTAAATGATTTGGATACTGCACTGCTCCATTTGTTAGTACCGCTGCTGTTAGATTTTGAACAGGGATGTACAACATAAGGTACTGTAATGTTCTAAACTTACACATGATATGTAGTCAGAATCCTTTATGGAGGACATGGGATTAATACACTATTTTGCGTGCGAATTAAAAAGAATGTGCTGTTAGCTCTGGAAAAGAAATAACTAGTATGCAAGGCAAATCAGTCACATTCCTGCTTAAGCTTTATTTATTCACTTCCAGGAACTGTAGAAAAACGTTTCTTCTTCAGATATACGGAAACGGCTAACATTCCCACTTGTGAGCTCTGATTTTCTGAAATATTTTCCTTTTGGGAAGCGCCATTGAATCACGAGATTGCACTGGTATACATTTGAAGAAAGTCAAATATACCGATGAAAGCGCCAGTTGCCACTTGCACAGAGAGCTCACTCGGTAACATGGTTGACTATAGTGAAATAGTGCTGTGTTCGATTCGCTCAGTAATAGCTTTTGTTTTTCTTCTTGTAAGATGAGAGGTGCATGCATACGCAAATAGCACTGATAATTTTAATTCCTGAATAATCCAGAAGAAAGAACGTTTAGCTTAGAGCAATAAAGTAATTTTTAAAGAGTGTTTATTATACTGCATAAATCTATTGCGTATGAACACCTGCAATGGTTACAGGGAGGAGACCTAGAAGGCTCATTGTCCGACTTTCTATATGAAAGCAACAGTTAGACTGGACGGCAGCCTAATGCCATCTGCACGGCACGAAACAGAAGATCCAGTTGCTATGCATTAAGGGCTCTGTGGACGCCGACGAATAAAGATGGAATGGTTACAGGGATGAGACCTAGAAGGCTAACTGTCCGCCTTTCTATATGAAAGCAACAGTTAGACTGGAGGCACCCTAATGCCATCTACACGGCAGGAAGCAGAAGATCCAGTTGCTATGCACTAAGGTCTGTGGACACGTGACGAAGCAAGTCGTTACAGGGATGAGACCTAGAAGGCTAACTGTTTGCCACACATCGATCTAAGGGTTATCCGCTAACAGATCCGCCGCGATATGACCATGTAGTTAAAGCATGGTAAAATAAATATAGTAATAATAACATTCCTGTTCGCATGGTGACGCCTGCTCCTTTGTGAAGGTCACTAAGGCGATATTGGTGCTATTTAGTTAAATGTAGAAATTAATTATAGAAACGTTGAACAAAAGAAGCGGCAATAAATATGCCGTTATGTAGATATAAGAAATAATCAGGGAATGATATAGCGCATGTGTTTTAAACAAAGCAACGACAATAACATAGCGGTGGTTTTATGCAGGTGTGGTGTAAATTTATGTAAACGAAGACGAAATGTTAGAGAGAGTGAATGAAGAAAGAAGTGTAAGTTATTAATTTCACAGTAGGCCGTAAGAGGCACACAAAGATAATTCGGTAGTAATACTTTACACGTAAGTAGATGCAGTAATCATAAAAGGAATAGGTGTTAATGTTAAAACGCATTGGTTATTTGGTATGTAGTCCCTTATACGCCATGGATAGAGGAAAAGAAATGCCCATCAAGTGATTACTCTGTGCATTCCCTCATGGATGGAGAAGTGGAGCTGTTGAAGATGAATAACAATGGAAACCATACATGCTCATTCTTCGTATAAGAATGGAAGAAATTAGAAAACGAAAAGAGGAAATTAAGAAAATAAGCCTTTTATTTAT
Source organism: Deroplatys truncata (assembly GCA_030765065.1). Taxonomy (NCBI): domain Eukaryota; kingdom Metazoa; phylum Arthropoda; class Insecta; order Mantodea; family Mantidae; genus Deroplatys; species Deroplatys truncata. The sequence goes on along the minus strand of CM060988.1, from coordinate 113,520,365 downwards.
ACCGCAGGCTGGAGAAAACTGGGTGCAAACAATAACGAACAACCAGGAAAATTAAAATTATCTATCTTCGGAGTGGAGGAAGCTTGAAAGTGATAACAAGGAAATCGGGGTGGGGGGGGGTGGAATGTGTATTCAAACCTCGGACTGGAGGAAATGGAAGCACATCACAAATCCAGGAAGATCATGGGAAATTAACGTTCTTACGTATCCTTAGAGTGGAGGGGACTGGAAAACATTAAGGACAAATTAGGGAGAAAAACTGTTTATTCGGACCTCGTAGTGGAGGAACATTGTAGAAATCGCGGAAGATAAAGGAAAATAAAAGCTTTTATTTATCCTCGCATTGGAGGAAACTGGAAAATAATGAAGAGTTAGGAGAAAAACTGTTTGTTCACACCTCGGTTCGGAGAAAAGTTGCAGAAATTGAGGATGAAAGAAAATTAAACTTCTTATTTAACCTTAGACTGGAGAAAAATGTTATGAACCAATGAAATTAAAGCTGCTATTTGTCTTTAGGATGGAAAAAATTTATAAAAACAAGGAATATCAAGCACAATTAAAGCTCATATTTATCATGGGAGTGGGCAACTTGAAAATTATAAGAAAAAGTAAAGGAAACTAAACATGCTATTCATGCTTCCGTGCAAAAATCAGTTCAAAGGAACTGTTGAAAGTGATGTTTAACTTTCAAGAGTTGCAACGACGAAGAAATGCATCTCCTACTCTCTCGAAGATACCCGGGTTCGGGGATTACATCACAGGCAGCCATTCTCGCGAGCAGCCTCTGCTGAGTTTATTGAGGTATCGTGTACAAGGCTCATAATGTGACTCATAAGAAATAATCTGGAGGAGTGAGGTCAGGAAAACGTGGCGGCCAAGCAACAGTACCACCACGCTCAATCCATCGTCCTGGGAAAGCATTATTTAGATAGCTTCTAACGTCCCTGTCAAATTGGGCGGGAGCTCCGTCATGTTGGAACCACATATGACATCGGAGGACAGGCGGAACATCCTCCAGAAACCCAAGTAGAACGTTAATCAAGAACTGGTGATACACCTGTCTATTTAGCCGAGATGGAAGAAGAAATGGGCCAACAAGGTAATTGGAAATTACGTCAGCCCAAATGTTGCCACCGAACATGTACTGACTGCTCCTCTGCACAGTGGCACGTGGATTATCATGGCTCCACACATGGCTATTTCTCTGGTTGAGTGCCATTCCATCTCTTGTAAAACAACACTGTCAGTGAAGAGCACTCGGGAAATGAAATCGGGTTGTTCTACTTGTTGTTCAGAGACCCAGTGACAGAACTACATTGGTCGACCCAAGTCTGCTGGAGATTGGAGTCGGTCTTCCTGCACCACCGTCATACAATCGAATGGTGTGAGCTCATTGTACGTGCAATAGCAGGCGTACTAGCTGAAGGGGTCTTCTGAAATCTGAAAACGTCTTCTCCAAATACCGGAATGCGACTATTCGTCTCTCACGGCGCTTGGTCGATGCATCTTCAGGGATCCAGTTTCCCTTAGACACTGGTGAACGAACTGAACAGTTGAGGAGTATGGATGAGGTCTGTTTGGGTATCTTCCTCAGTAAAGTCGCGCAGCTGTTGCCTTTAGCTTCCCCGTAAACAAAATGCATGTCTGCTACCTCCTCAAAATAAACATTAGCCATTATTCCACTGAATACCACCAATACAACTCCAGTGACACAGCAAGACTGTCAGCCGTATTGACCTTCAGAGCCGCGCATGCGCATAAGTATTGCAGCTGCACTGCGCGAACATGAATATTGCAGGTGTTCCTACGCAATAGATGCAAACAATACAATAAACATTTTATAAATGACTTTATTACACTAATGCTAAATGTTTTTTCTTCTGGATTGTTCGTCAATTAAAATTACTATTCCTATTCGTGTGTGCATGCGCCTCTCATCTTAAACATAAGAAGAAACAAAATTTATTTTACAGAGGGAATCGAACACAGCACTATTTCACTTAAGTCAAATCATGTTACCGAGTGAGCTATCCGTGCGAGTGGCTAACTGGCATTTTCATAGGTATATTTGACTTTCTGCAAATGCATAGCAGTGCTATCTCGTGACTTACTGGCGCTTCTTCCCAAAAGGAAAATATTTCAGAAAATCAGAGCTCGCAAATAGGAATGCTCACTGATAGCTGTTTCCGTATATCTGAAGAAGAAATACCTACGCTTTTCTACGATTCCTGGAAGTGAATAAATAAAGCGTAAGTAGGAATATGACTGATTTGCCTTGAACACTAGTTATTTATTATCCAGAGCAACAGCGCATTGTTTCAATTCGTATGCGCAATGTGTATTAGTCCCAGGTCATGATAATGCCATCTTTAAAGTTGTCTCCATAAAGGATTCTCATTACATGCATGTATAAGTTTAAAACATTACAGTATCTTATGTTGTACATTCCTGTTCAAAATTCATTCGTTTAATTTGCTTGATTACATATAACAGCAGTATTCCATACCCTTCACAACCAACAATTTGAAGAAAGAAAAGAAAATAATATAATAATAATAATAATAATAATAATAATAATAATAATAATAATAATAATAATAATAATAATAAAAAGCAGAGAAAAGCCTTCGGCAAGCTTGAACTTGGAATCTGGTGTCGCTGGCTTGATAACTCCCTAATTTACCACTGAGCCCACATGTATGTATACCTCTTGGCAGTGCAGCAAATGCTTACATACCATTGAGGTGGTATAAGTGGCGTACTGGGTCAAATTTATTTTGGCTTATTGCACAAAATTATGCACTCTGGGACCATGAGTATCCTATCTCCAACTGTTCCCCAACATTCTTCTATAATCCCTTAAACTTAATTGGTCGAATTCTGAAACACACTGTATTTACAAGGAGAATAACGATAGTCAAATGTTTAAGAACTGGGCGCTATATCTGGCATATTCCATACTCTTTCCATGCAATCACGGGAAACAACTGGAAATCTGTACAACTTAAAAGGAAGGGCTAAGTATTAAACAATTCAAACCATTAATGACGGATATCTCGGAAGTGGATGAATCCCACAAAAAATTATTGAAATAAATTGTGTGTTTTAAACATCTACATATTTTGTATAGTACGCTTTTGTCTATCACTTAACAGTTATCAGTTCCACAAGATCATACAAAATTGCTTCCCGAATGAAGATGACTTCACAGGGTATTCCCAGAAAATTCAAGATATGCACTTTATTTGCCAAGTGAATATCTTTAATATGTGGCATTTTAATCAAATTCCTTAGAACCATTTTTGTAGAAATTAATTTCGAAAAATAGTTCATGTGAAGGTAAGTTTGGCGTGGGGAAATTTTCCTGAAAATCTTCGTGTCGTATCTTTGGAAGGCACTGAACCTAAGTATCAGGTTTGATATTTTTACAGCTTTTCGTTTTTGAGTGGGCTATTCGCAGACATACACAAACACACACCACAATTTTCTAAAAATGCTATTTTTTGATTCAGGGGGCCTCAAAACATATTTACAGTGACATTTATACATCGAATTTTTGGGTGGAATACAATACATACTTCCCTACTTAGTACACGTAGTAGAGAAAATAAATGTGTAATAATAAATATAACTTTTCAAAAAAATACAAAGTACTGAAAATCTCCAAAAACGATTTATTATCGTTTGCTCTTTTTAATATAAAATGGCAATGTCCTGTACATTAATTTGCCTGTTAGAATTTTTTAAGAGTGTTGAAATACTTTGTGTTCTAGTGTTAATTGGCCAATAAACAATAATACAAATACCCATCGAAAGCAGGGGGAAACAGGTGGTATTCTGAAGTTCACGAATAGGTTTAAGGACCTTTCTTTGCAGCTAATGACGGTTTGAGGTAATCTAGAATATAACTCTCATCATTGAGGGTTGAACAGCTGCCTTTTATAAGCCAACCCCTCTTTGCACGTGGTTTCTATTCGAGTACCACCTCGAGTACTTTGCGTAATAATGGGGCATAATGGGGAAGAATAATACGCTGATCTTCTCAAACTCCGTACAGCCATTAACACTTTTATAGGCAATACTAACAAATGTGAAATCTCATATTGCAGTGAGTAATCTTTGATGTAGAAGAAAGAAGCCTTTCTTCAAGAGACTATGCATAAATATGTAACTTTGTGCACTGCAAGTAGAAATAAAGCCTTTTCGTTTTATGTAGTTATTAGAAACAAAGTTCTTTTTTTCTGGATTATAATTACTGACAAGGTTTTTAATCTATGTAGTTTTGCAATTGCTCGTATCGCTAGGCAGGACAATGCAGTATTACCAGTTGCTTTACATAATCCTCATGGCCATTGGAATGCATTTCTATAGCGTGTTCTTAAATTTTCAAAGAAGGTTGCTTCAAATTTCTATATTGTAAACACAATTTTAAAGCAATTACTAAATACAGCATTGCTGCTGGTAACGACTGATCTATTGGTAGGGGAGCACTCATGTAGTCAACATTATTACCCACTGATTGTAGAATTCCAGTTCTGAACCTAGAATAAAAAGTTGCTTAATAGTGACCGTCATAATGACTTTCCTCTGCTATGATCTGGTTTTAAATTTCCTGACAATATTTTCTAATTAATATTATTAATTCAGTCTCACGATTACTCCAAACAGACCTTCGGTTGTCAGCCATTGCCTTGTACCCCATTGTGATACGTCCTAAAGGGGTATAAGCTCAGGAATTGAGGCAGTATTTTTAACATTTAAATGATATCAGTCTAATTATATAATATAAAATAAAATAACAGCCCGCCGTAAAGCAATATGTGTATAATAATAATAATAATAATAATAATAATAATAATAATAATAATAATAATAATAATAATAATAATATAATTATATATAAAGTGTATGTAACAGTCATTGTATTATGCTTATATTATTATGTACATGTATAATAATGTTATGTGAATGTATTACGTAATTTTAACAATGTAGGAGCTGTGAGAATAGAAGCAAGCTGCTTTCCGTAGCAAACAGAATTACAAAGTAAAAGCCGCAAGTTGCTAACAATGAGGTAACCTTGAGACAACAATAAATTAAAAGGTTTAATAATGGTACAAATAATTCTTGGAACAATAATACAATATTTAAAACAGTTTATAAATAGCCAATCAAAAACTAGAAAAAATTTAAGTTAAATAAAAGTATTCTATTGGAGCAGCCTTAGCCGGAAACTTGAAATAGAGGAAATGCACAAATTCAGGCGGCAAACGCTACAAGATTGCGTACCCGATCGGTACGGTACGTGTTCAATGTGAGACATAAAAATTCATTGTGGTGAGAATAATATAAAGTTACCGTGTTAAAAAGAGCAATTAAACAATAATCTCACAGCTCTATAGAACGATATATCAGTGAACTGTTATTTAATCGTGTGAAGGGTTAATAAACAAAGTACAATACAATTATAATTTTTGTAAGACTTGTTCTTTAGCCATACCAGCCCTGCTAAGAGATACATGTTCTGAAAATTACTACTGACGCAGCCGAGGCATACATATATAATATTTAAATAAACATTAAAATACAAAGTTGATTTCTTAAACGTGGGGCGAAGGCCACCGGAAAGTTGGTACCGTACTGGGGCGAATACTCCAAGAAACATATCTCCCTCAATACGTAGTGCAACCACAACAATTAAACAACTTCAAGTTTGGCTCCTATACGTGGGGCAGCAACTACTTCAAGTTTGGCGCCCAAAGTTAGGTGCTAATAACGTAAAGATATTCTACCGCAGAATCAAGACTTATTCAGCCATAGGTTTGGAAGTAACAATGAAAGGTCAATAGTGCAATTATACAATTATGGTTGTTGCATATTTTACAACTATATTTAATAATGCTGGATGGTAATCATTTATCTGGATTACTTCTGGGCCTCCTTTCTGGAGAAAACTAAATAAGCCAAAACTCAAACTTACCGAGTAATTAAGCCAACTGAACTTAAAAGGACCGTTGGGATGCTACTTTAAAATTATGCTCCGCGCATGCGCAGCGTTCTGCTGTTCATACGAAACGGTATTCGGGAAGCACCAACGGTCACATTATTGCTGCTGCTGTTCTCCTCCATGACCTAGAATTCTTAATAATTTCAAGAAAAAGATAATTTAAAGCCAACTGCACACTGCGATATTAAGTGCACTTAACTGACGTCCGCATTTTTAAGGCTGAACCTACTATAACAGCGCAGCAGCAGCCATTTAATTCGTAGCCTCTTAATTTTATGCCGACTTAATTATAAGAACGCCGTATGACTTTCTGCACTATCACAATGCCTTATTTAACTCTAATTTTAAATATGCATGAGACGAGCAAAAGCAGTTTAAGCTGGAGTGGCTGAAAGTGGGTTGTAGCCAGACATCTTAACATTTTGCTTTGATTGGTTACCCGGTTTATGCGCTTTAGGAAAATGCTACCCTCGGACACAATTGTACTAAAAGAAGGTACCAATAAAAGTGTAGCTTTGGTTTTTAGACTCATGACTAGGCAGTTTTTTATTTGACCATAAACATCCATACTGAATTACATACAAGCATGTTATACTTAAGGACAGAACGTAGCGACTTCCCTTAGTAAACTAGGCATCCCGTATCCTGCTGGCCACACATCAAGGATCCCTGTGTGTCTTAACAGGGTTGTCACATCCTTTTTTTGCTCAGCCACTGTAATCAACCGTTACACACGGCTGGTTAATGTAGGGCATTTGTATTTCATTATAGATTTAAAGTGACATGGGTGTAATAATAAGATGAAAATGATGATCTACTTCTGCCGATATTGTTGTGATCATTTTTGCTTATGGGAAACCCCCGATGAACAATCATAAGCATTGTATTTGTATGAGATATTGCTATTATTATTATTATTATTATTATTATTATTATTATTAATTTGTCTGAATTACCGACAAATAGTTACAAAGGGGTGTAAATAAAATATCTCGATTACTGTTAGATGGTAAAAGCAGATAGGTGAGCATATTTTTTTTGGCTGATTAATTATTTAAAAATATGAATATTTAATGAATTACAGCATATGTCGGAGTAATTTGCAAAGATTCTGGAATATATAACATATTTGGGAGATGTATCGCCACTGAACCACGGCCGAAATATAGAGACATGCACTTTCATCATCACATCCTCACATGAAAGCATACAAGTACCAGGCTTGTTTTTAAACTAAGTGCCGTTTTAACGAGATCACTTCCTCTATTCATTAGGAAGCCAGACGCAGCTATGAGCGATCGTCATTTTGTGTTTTCCTGTTGTTAGAACGTTTTGAAATGTTCAAAACAATAGAACGACCCGCCGACTGTGAAGTCAGATCAGTGATTATTTTTTTTTCAATGCGAGAAATGTTAGGCCAGCAAACATTCATCGCCAATTGTGTGAGGTTTACCAATGGGGAAACAAAAATGAGTGAAAATGCCGGTCACATATAGCCAAACGAACTCAAGATTTAATCGCATCATTTGGTTGGGATTAATTCGATCACCCTCCCTACAATCTGGATTTTGTACGGAGCGATTTTCATCTGTTTCCTCATCTGAAGGAATTCCTTGGTGGAAAACACTTCTACAACACGATTCTGTGAAACAAGAAGTGCAGACTTGGCTTTCATCACAGGCGGCATCATTCTTTGACGAAGGCCTGCAAAAACTGGTTTCCCATTACAAGTGCCTGAATAACGGCGGTGACTGTAAGGAGAAGTACTGCAAGGTGGTGAATGATAATAAAGTATTTAGGAAATAATGTTCTGTAATTTTTTTTTTACAAAATTATCGGTACTTTGAAAAAACGCCTCGTAGGAGCTGAGAAGTGATAAAGTGCTGTTAAAATTGCTGGATCCGACAACCGCGTTTGTTGAAATCTGGCGACGTTTCTCATCAAAACAAATTTTCTTTGGCGACATAAAATTTACGAGTAGATTGGAAGGTCGTCTCCGTTCTCCTAGGTAAAAAAGTCGCTATGCTCTGTCCGCAATTGTTTTATGGTATTAAGTGTTTTGACCAAGAGGAATGCCTTTTAACAAGCGGTTAAACCCTTAAAAGTAGGTAAGCTTATAACCAGGCATAGGAATTTCTAAGCATTATAGCCAGGACGGAAAGAAATAAGGTTTAACTGTTACTGAACTATAGGCAGGGACGTTGGAGCTAACAAACCACCCTCATGCCTCGTACAGTCTTTTGTCGTTTGCAGACAGCACTCAGACCCGTTTTTACTTGCTCGTCAGTGATCCTTGGCCGCTGTTATTTGCATTCAATGTAGTGATAATGATTTGAATGTAGATAACTTGAGACCAACTACTTAAGAATTCGACACTCTCGACCGGGTTCTGAGTCCGACAACACCGCACTGGGCTGAGTGCCTTTTGTGGCTTGGCCTAAAGCGCCCCAAATGTTTGCAAAACAAAAGCGGTGAAAGCTTAAAAAGGGAGCGGAGCCATAACTTTGAAAGCGGTCTGCCTGTTGTCAAGGAAAAACGTTTGTTTTAGCTTTGTTGTTGTTATTATTATTGTTTCAATTGTTCAACACCGCTAAGTGCCTATACAAACTGCAGATATGCAGAAAATTGTAGAGTGGGAATACCTAAAGAATTAAATAAAAAGGGGATGGTTTGATTCTAGACAATTGTAAAGTAGGTAGCCCTACAAACTTCTGAAGAACATTTAGAAAATTTGCTTTGCAAAAATGGAACGTCAGTTTTGTTTACGGAATGCAGGATATGCTCACAGACTATGTGGATGACCTGTAGGGGGCAGAAAGGGTACCCCCAAATAATTGTTTTAATATAGTTACTAAGTAATAATTATGACATGATCTTGAACACTGAACACAAATGTGCCAGTATTGAACATGCCCATAGAAGCGAAGGCTGAACAAGTTTGGAATATAAGTGTTTTGCTAACTTCGAGCCGTTCTGAGCTTAGGAAAGACATGTCGGTAAATTTGCAGAAAGGAACGCTAGGGCAAGCCGCCTGCCAATTTAGGTGCTATCCTTGAACCTTAGCTGAGGACACTGTTGGTCATAAACCACTCATCTTTAGAAGTTTGCAGCCCTTGTGGCATTCTGCTACTCGATAAACATTGGCTGCTATTTCGTCAACAATGGTCATGTTTGGCACTGAAGGCAATATCCGCTCTGTAAACCAGTGCGCATACAGCTGGCTGGCTTGCTTGCGAGCACTTGAAGTGCTACCGTCCATCAACAGACCGACGTGTAAACAAAATAACGCGTATGCCTTATCAAGGCTGCGAATTAAAAGCGAATATGCGGATTGGTGCAAGTTGGGCATTCCCCATTATTTCTAATCTAGAATTTTATTTTGAGCGACTTTAAGTAAAACCATAACATATTTTCTATTAAATTAATAGTTTTCAGTTAAAATATCTGTATGGACTTCTTTACACAATTAACCAAAGCGATCAGTGGGTATTTGTTGTGTAACATTAGCCATTTTCGAAGTATTCATTATTACATTAAGTTTTCCCAGACTGAATTGTCATGCGGATTTATAATGCAATTTTTTTATTCTCGTATGTTGTCATTTGTAACAAAGAAGACAAGATATGGGACCAACTGTATTGTTTTGATTTCCGTATTGTGCATGCAATCGAGTCCATGTTGCTTAATTTGAGATTATTTGTAGTAAAAATTTTATCATGCAACTTAAATGAATCACTTTTTGCAGAACATTGTAGCAAATAAGAAATGATGTGAAGTTATCATAAGTCGTGCGAGTGTATGCATCAAATTTTATGTACTTGTACATGTTTAGTTCAGCTTCTTTAGCCAGATGAATGAACGAATGAATTGGCAGATATTTGCAGTATTAATACGCCTAATTGTGCATCTATTCTAACTTCTCTGTAAATAAACCATGGCGACCTTTATTTTTGAGTTTAATATAACCGTGAAAAATATATATATATATATATATGATTGAAACCATTGCTGACAACATTTATTTACATTGGAAAGCAACTTTTTATGTGTAATTTGTAGAACAGCTCTGAAAGTATATAAAACAAGTGCAAAAAATTGTGTGATTGTTACACGGTAAGATTTTTTTTCTGGTAACATGGTTACGGTTTGTATTTCGTGAAAATTTTTATTTCCATATGCTTATTTAATTAAGAACATGAAACGTCAAATTTTGTTGCCTTCTGGTTTAAAAAAAGAGTCTTGAGGTAATTTCTTTCATGGGTCATGCGTATTTTTACTGCAGATTTTTGGATTTTAAATTTTAGAAGAGCTCAGTATTTCGCTTGGTCCCAGAGGTGGCCATAAAAATCCAATTAAAATACAGTAAAACCTTCGTAGCACTAAGATAAGATAAGAAGTGGCACTTCTCGCCGATTTTAACACTTTTCTTTAAGAGCTTTCGACAAGATCACAAGTAGTTAAAACGGGCGACAATGTTTGAACTCCGAAAGTAGATAACTCGAGTCCTCCCTCAGTGCGTTTTATTACACTTATCAAAATTCTGGCCAGTCACAGTAGCACGAAGTGATAATGTGAGGTTTATAATCCTGGTGCTGCTGACTTTTCATTAGGGAAGATAAAAAGTTATCTAAAGCAAAATAAAAATTTCAATGGCGAAGCCGACCGAGTTATGCAGTCATATTATATCGATACCTTCTTTTGGTAAAACAATAGTTCTCTTCTACGGTAAGAGACAGGTGTTTGCTGTATCACGGCCTTTGTTCAAGGTGAAAAGAGTCCTTACTAGAAGGTTGTGCGGGATGCTAGGAGATGCGGCGCTTCACGCCATCACTTCGCTCGGGAGCGGTGTTTTAAAGATTTGATCCCTCCCCCCCAAAAAAACATTGTGGTGTATATTCTTAGTTCTTCTATTTTGGGTAAACGTAATGCCGCAGAGACTTCAAATATAAGAAAGCTTAACACGACTCTTTCTGGGAAAACGCGTGCCTCATTTAAAAAAAAAAATTGATGTGTTGCACTCTCATGACTTTCTCTAATCTTGTACAAACTATTTTTACAAACGCTTATTCTCTATCTACTTCATGTTAATCGAGATATCGAGATGTTAATCTTATTGATAATTTTCTTGTAGATGCAAGTGGAATATGGTAGGCTTTAAGCGATAGTCAAATCTTTTAAGACTAGTTGCTATGTGGAGCATTCTCTTTGCATGTCCAGGGCATTAAAACACGAATAACGAATTCCCAGTTGAGAAAAAGTACAAGTATTGGAGAACTCAAACAAATAACAAGGAATATTTCGGAAATGATTCACCCCACAAAAAAAGTATATGACATAAATTGTGTGTTTTAATGAGATCTACATTTTTATGTACAAAAATTTTATTTATCTCTTAGGTTTACCAGTTATGCAAAATCCATTCACATTGAAGAGGACTTTTGGGGACATTTCCAGAAAATTCAAGATATAAATTTAATTTGTCATGAAAATATCCTAAAGATATGACATTTTCATCAAAAACGTTAGAGCCATTTTTGAGAAAATAAAAAAATTCCAAAAATTTTCCATGTGAAGGGTAGTCTGGGGTGTGGGGAGTTTCTTGAAAATCTTGTGTCGCATCTCTGAAAGATACTGAGCCTAAATACCAAATTTAGTTTTAATCCAACTTTTCGTTTTTGAGTTATGTGGTTCACAGACACAAACACACACGGACCTTTTTCTAAAAATGTTTTTACTTTCTCTACTACGTATAGTAAGTAGGGGAAGTATTGTATTCCACCCAAAAATTCGATACCGAGATTTCACCGGAAATACATGTTTTGAGATCCCCTGAATCCAAAAAAAGCATTTTTGGAAACATGCCCGTGTGTGTGACTGTGTGTCTGTGAACAGGATAACTCAGAAACGAACTGTCGGATAAACACCAAACTTGGTATTTAGGTTCAGTATCTTCCAGAGATGCGACAAGAAGGTTTTCAGGAAAATCCCCCCACCCCAGACTATCCTTTACATGGAAGATTTTTCGAAAATTTTACTTTTCTCAAAAAAGGCTAACGATTTTGATTAAAATATCGTATGTTTAAGATATTGTCATGAGAAATGAAATGTATATCTCGAATTTTCTGGGAATGTCTCCAAAAGTATTCTTCATTGTGAACGACTTTTGCATAACTGGTAAACCATAAGAGATAGACAAAATTTTACTACACAAAAAATGTAGATCGCGTTAAAATACACAATTTATGTCATATATATTTCTTTTGTTGAGTGAACCGTTTTCGAGATATTGCTTGTTATTCCCTTAAATTTTCCAATACTAATACTTTTTCTCAAATTCGTTATTCATTTTTTTTATGTCCTGGACATGCAAAGAGAATGGAATGCGCCACATAGCAACTAGCGTTAAAATATTTGACTATCGCTTAAAACCTACCAATTCCTCTTGCATCTACAAGAAAATTAGCAATAAGATTAACATCTCGATATCTCGATTAACATGAAGCATATGGAGAATAAGCGTTTGTAAAAATAGTTTGTACAAGAGTAGAGAAAGTCATGTGAGTGTAACACATCAGATTTTTTTATTCAAGGTGCCTCAAAACACTATTACAATTATATTACTATACGTAGTAAAGAAAGTAAAACACGAATGAGTGTTACATTTTGATTTCTTTATTTCCATTAGAACCCTCCTTCCTTTTGGTAGATAATAATACTAAAATGGCATATGATCTATTTTCTAAATGGTATGCTCGTAAGCTATAGATATACCAAGTTTCATGAACATAAGTTTGACTGCCTTAAAAGGTAACACGTAGGTAGGTACATATACACATTCACCAAACAAAAATTTTAAAAATGTTATTTTTGCCTTCAATGTAGTCTATTAATATAAATTATTTATAAAAAAAGAAACAAAATTACCAGAACAGTTTCAGTTAGTTTTGGTGTATAGGTTATTCAACGGAGGGGAAACTCGCGCACTGCGACCTACAGAGATCTATTATGGCTACCATCCCCAGGAGGAAGGGATGAGGTGAGGGAACCATAGGAGGCTATAGCCGTGGGCAAACAGGCCACAGAGACGCACGGAAATTCTTTAGATTTCCGTTTCTGCTACTATTTCGTTCTTCCAGGTGTTTTTTTTTGAAAATCAAGAAGAGTAATTTACGTTTTTGTGCCCATTAATTGGCGCATATTCAGCATTAATTTCACTTGTTCCTCCCTAAAAAAAATCGAATTGGGGTAACTAATTAACTCACGTTTGACAGGTAGACCGGAGTTGTGCGTTGTAGTAACTTTGTAAGAGATAACTGACTTGTCTTTGTAGCATACAAGCTCTGCCAAACACCTTTTAAATCAGTGGTTGCTAATTGATAATAAATCGAACTAAAAGTAGAAGCTTCAAATGGCTTTACTAGGAATTTCGTTTATATCTTCACATGCCTTCCTTCTAACATTATTTGATACAAGCTGCCTATGATGTGAGTGCGCCCAAATGTCAGCAACGTTTCGTCCGACTCGTCAGTAGACAGGAAGGATTTGCAAGTTTTTACTGTGCAACGTCACCTTACAAGAATATGGTTGAATGATGATTTTTATAAACGGTGTCTTTCGTATACTTTAAGACGTTTAGCTTTTTTAGTAAACATGGAAAACGTGTTTCTAACAGGCCTATCAATCATTGTCTTGACATTCCGTTCCGTCTTGTGACGGTGTCAAGGAAAGAAGACCAAAGGCAGCGTTATTACCACCCTCAATATCCACCGTCCTGCCATGTCATACAAGAAAGGACATCTTTCTAACATGCTCATTTTTTTTTGAATTTCTCTACTACGTATTAAGTAAGTAAAGCAAACATTGTATTCCACCGAAATTTCGATCTCGAGATTTCATCGAAATACATGTTTTGAGGTCCCTGAACCCGAAAAACGCATTTTTAGAAAGAGGTGTGTGTGTGTGTGTGTATGTGTGTGTGAACAGCGCAACTCCAAAACGAAAATACGGTAAATAACAACCTCGGTGTTTATGTTCAGTACCTTTCAAAGATGCGACATGAAGATTTTTAGGAAAAATTCCTCTCAAACTAACCTCTAAATTTGTTTTTGGTATTTTTATTTTCTGAAAAATCGGTAAATCAAAATCATGATTAATATACCATAGTTTTAGATATTTATATGACAAATAAAATGTATATATTGAATCTTCTATGAATAGCCTGTGCATCCCTCTTAATCCCGAAGCAATTTTGTATAACGGGTTAACCATAACAGACAAAACCTTACCAAACAAAAAACTTTAGATCTCTTTAAAATAGAATTTATTTTCAATAAGCTTTTTGTGGCATCAGCCATTTCCGTTACTAATGCTAGAATTTTTCAATACGACTGTCATTCTTTTAAAGTGCTGTCGTTCAACAGTTTTTCGGGAAGTCATGGAAATAATATGGAAGTGCAAGGCTACAATATAGCGACCCACTTTTAATCGTTTGACTCGATTTGGTTCCCTCTATCTTCCTTGTGGCTACAACTAAATGTGTAATGAAAGGATTTATGCAAAGGTTAATATCGATTAACATGGAATAGATAGGAAAAGAAGCTTTAGTTAGAATAGTTAGTAGATGTTGTATAAAGTAAATGACAGTGGGTAGAGAAAGGCTATGAATGTAACGTATCGCTTTTTCTCTTTTTCAGTGGGATTTTGTAAAGTTGAACTATTTCTAGGCAAACGAAGAAAAGAGTTCTTCAAAGCCTAGTTGAATCGATATTAACATTTGGGGCAGAGGGATGGACACTTGTTGAAAGTCAGATAGGTAGGATACAACTGGTAGAAATGGATGGGATAAGAAGGGCAGTCAGAGTATCTAGATTGGAAAGGAAAAAGATCAAGGACGTAAGAAAATTGATGGATATAGAAGAGTCTGTGATAGGATTGAGCAAAGAATCCTATGGTATGGACACGTGGGAAGAATGAAACAAGGAGGATGGCCAAGGATTATACTGGGGTGGTCACTGCGAGGAAGAAGGAAACGTGCGCGGCCAAGGAAAACGTGGAAAGCTGGAGTAAACCAAATAATGAGGGAGCGAAGTATGCAGATGGATGATTGGAAATATCGAGAAAGATAACAGGAAGGAATTAAGGGCAACCGCTGAAAAATCTGGGGAAGCCCACAAAAGCAAAAGCAAGACGCTTTCTAACTCTGATACTTCGTTCCTAACTTCATTGATAATCGCTTCAGAAGTCTATATCCCTTGAAAACGACTTCTTCTCAACTGTTTTTAAAATTCGGCAAAGTGCTTATTTGTTAGGCATGGTGCTGTGTGTTCATCTGCAGCTTGATTTATGGCAGACACCACCTGTTAGCATTTGTTAAAAGTTTAAAAATGGTAGTGTTTGCTTAACAGGACGTTTTAACACAAAGGTAACGTATGCGACTCGTATTCGGGAGGTCCCGGATTCAAACCGGGCCGTCCTACCTGAACGAAGGTTTTTTCGCGATTTTCGTCTGTCGCTAGACGAATGCTGGGTTGAGTAATTTGATCCGCGAATTTTTCTATTATCCCTTTCATCATATTATTTCATTTCCTTCTTCAAGGCATTCGGTTGATCAGCCATCCTGGGCATGCTATAATACAGAGCTTGCTTGCTCGTTCCTCGACAGGGTTATTCTGTTAAAGAAGAAGTTTAAACAGTTGATGTTTGCTTAAAAGGAGGTTTTAACACGAAGTTATCGTCCGGCAGTGAAACAGAGGTTCTCTTACTCTCAGAATGCTAAAGCAGTTTAACTTTTTAGAAATGTTGATGAAGCCGGACCTGGTTGGACTGACTGGAAAGGAAGAGGTTGCGACACGAATTGCGGTGACTGGTTTGGCGACTCCCGTTGAGCGAGCGGAAGGAAGCGCCGGATGCTGGCCAAGTTACCAAGTTTTGCACTTTACTTGGGACACGCGCCCCTACATAACAAATGTATTAGACACACTTCAGCTCGCGTGCACCTTGTTCCTGCTTGACCTAATGAGACCATAGCTACTGTAACGTCACCCTCAGGGTCGCTCTCAGGATGCGCGGCCATCCTAGCGAACAAGAACGTTGAAGTGAACACATCCGCGGATAAAAGCTGAATAGGGAGTGCTATCCAACCTGCCCTCTCAGGCATCGAAATCGGTCTCCTCATGTGCTAGCGTGCATTTATATTTCGTAGGAATTTCTGGATGGCATTTTGATCAACTTGAGAAAACGAAATCGACCCCTTCCAGTAGTTCATCGCGAAAACGCGATTGCGAGAAAAAGACTTGGATATTCTTCGATTAATGGAAAAAATGAAACCTATAGTAGGTAATTAGAGGAAGTGTTGAGTTCTATTTAAAAAAAATCGATATTGAGATTTCACCGGAAATTAATGTTTTGAAGTCCTCTTCATTTTGAATGACTTTTGCATAACTGGTAAACCGTAAGAGATAGACAAAATGTTACTACAGAAAAAATGTTGATCTCGTTAAAACACACAATTTATGTTTTATATTTTTTGTTATCGAGTGAACAGTTTCCGGGTTATTCCTTTCTATTTGTTTGAATTTTCCAATACTTTATTTTTTCTCAAATGGGAATTCGTTATTGGTTTTTTTTTCTGGACATGCATAGAGAATGGAATGCTCCACATAGAGACCAGTTCTTAAAGGATTTGCCTATCGCTTAAAGTCTTTCTGTATTTCCCTTGCATTTACAAGAAAATTTTCAGTAAGATAATTTCTGCAATTGTTTATCTCGATTAATATGAAGTAGAATAAGCGTTTGTTAAAATAGCTATACAAGAGTAGAGAAAGTCATGTGAGTGCAACACATCAGATTTTTGTAATAGATAAAGATATGTGTAAATTTGCTATCGGAAGAGAAACTCATGTGAATGTGTGACTTAGTCTTCAGGATTACATATAGACAGAATTGGTTAGAGAGTTGTCCCAAAAGTAACATACCAATAAAAAGAAAACAGAAAAGTTACACGTAATAGGGATGTGTAAGTTAGGGTATATAGAGAAGATTATGCCTTTCGTTGTCTTTCTTGTTCTGTCACTGAACTTGAGAATGTCGACTTATGCAAATAAGTATACCTTCAACAGGTTCACTGTGACAGGGTGCAAACGAGGTGCGAGACTGTAATAGTATTCGAGCTTTTGGTTGGTTAACTTTTAACAGCTGCTGCATGTACTTTTATGCAATGTTTTTTAATCCTTTCTATAGAATTCTATTCTGGAAGCTATTGCACGAATTCATGCATTTTCCACGTGTTTTCAAACCAAGAGTTAATAGTGTTTTGACATATTTTGGTCATAGATATTCCCACATGGTTCCAAATGTTTTATGTTTCAAATCAAGAGTTAATAAAAGTGTTTTTTTAAGGTTTATTTAAGGTCGTTTTGACTACATGGTCATATCACAACCCGTTATCATAAAAATACATTATGAAATGCATACATATATTAATTTACAATTGCATAATAATGGGATTAGGTAAACATTTACAGTAAATAAGAGAGTTTTGTATCCATTAGAAACTGTAGCGTCTTCTTGGGCATATTGGGTCTGTTAACTGCATTAGAAAGATTGGAAAGTGCCGGACATCTACTGTACTGTGGACAATCTATAACGATATGCAAAATGCTTAGACGAATGTTGCAGCTGGTACAGTTTGGAGATTGGTCCTTAGTGAGAAGATAACAGTGCGTTAGTTTGAAGTGCCCAAATCTAAGCCGGGTGACGATAGGTTGATCTCTTCTTCTGAGAGTTTGGTAATGTAGAAAAGGTTGTGTGCAGCTTGAGCAAGCTTCATGACGTTTGCTGTTGATTGATAACCATTTCAATTTCCATTTTTTCATGTACATGTGTTTAATGAAACTGATGACGTCTTGGTGTGGAGAGGCGATCGATGTTCCTAAACCAAACGTTATTAAAGGCATTCTGACACATTTTGGTCATAGATTTCCCCATGCTTCCAAACCAAGAGTTTATAAAGACGTTCTGACACATTTTGGCCATAGATATCCCCATATGTTTCGAAACCAAGAGCTAATAAAAGCGTTTGACATCTTTTGGTCAGATATACGCATATGTTTCAAAACCAAAAGTTACTAAAGGCGTTCTGACATATATCCCCATGTTTCCAAACCAAGAGTAAATAAACAGTGTTCTGGCATATTTTGGTTTCTCTATCAATTTTTGGTTGGAGTATTTTTTTATGTAAATTAAAAAAAAATATAAATTTTTGTGAGCCAGAAATATACGGGTGGGTGCAAATAACGCTACTAAATGCTTGATTTCTAGGAGAGGGTGATTGCGGCACGCGACATGGGCACGCACCATGTGGTAGTTGGTCTTATCGCTGAACAAGTCCAATAAGACATTACCGTTAAGTTGGTTTACACAGGAGAGGGCCTGTTACGGAGCAGCACGCGTATGACCAGCGTCTTCACTTAGGCAGGACCAAACATTTCCTGGCCGGAAATGTAAGAGCAACAACTCTGGCGTGAAAGTGGGTAAAGGGTCGCCGAGTGCTTCCGCCAGGTTGTCACTACCAGCTGCTTTACGTGGGGTTTAAGAAACGAGAAAACCAGCTATTTTAGCACTCTAATTTGGCCAAAGCAAATACGTAAGGAAGTTAATATCATTTGCTCTAAATCTAACTTTTGCCTAAGGTATAAGTGCATATCAGAAGGCCGATACAGAGATTTCACCAAAAGTACACGTTTTGACACCCCTGGAATTGTGTGTGTAAACAGCATATCTATAAAACCAAAAGTCGATAAAATACAAAATTGCTTGCTTATGTCAAGCATAATAAGGATTTAAGGCGAGTATTCTTAGGATGTTTCTCTCTCCTCCCAAAAACGCCATTGTATAGAAAATTAATTATTTTTTATTCTCTGAAAATAAAAATTTTAATACTGTGATAATGCTTTGATTATTTCCAAAGTTTTGGAGTAATAAATAATATGCATTTGTTGAATTATCTGTAGATAACGTTTGAAGTGTTTTTCATTCTGCTTGCGTTGTATATAAGTCTGAAAATCGTGAGAGGCAAGACAAAAGGTAACAATCCTAAAGCTGTAGATTTTTTTAAGATAGTAATGTGTGTGAAACTTTTTCAGCACTGATCATTTTGAAATATGGATATTATTCCATAAGGCAGACCTGCACCATATGCAGGAACTAAAACTTACACTAATATCTAGTGAAACAAATCAGTATCTACCGAAACAGGAAGCTGAGATCGGTAAGGTACGAACTCGTGAACGGGAGGTCTGCGATTCAAATGCAGTCAGTGCCTGGCTCGATGAGGTTCACCTCAGTCCTCAAAACTGGAAAATGTTGGAGAAGTAACCTAAACTTAGGCCTGGAAACATTTCCTTTCCAAATTTCTTTTACCAATTATCGTTTCATGCATTACCGGTGTCGCCCCATGTGGTGCCGTGCGTTAAACAGTGTCAATTATTAAATCAGTTTCCAGAAACTGACTTACTATCCTTAAACATCGAACGAAACATGATATTACAGAAGAATAAGGGAGGTAAGGTATCTATGGTTGATAATGTGTATCGACATCTGTCCCCGGATGTACGGGCAGGGCTTAAAAGCGTGCTAACGTAGTTGGTCTTTTGATGGCGATGATCTGAGAAGCTCAGAACAGTTTTAGTTCTCTCCAACGCCTCGAAGTATTTCTATAGAAATAATATGTCACGGAAGAGAATGAGTAATATTATGGTTTGTTACGTACGTCAGGATTTACTTGACGTGCTCATCCTGGAAGAATTGGCAGCCAGTGATCATTGCAAAGGATATTCCCTCAGAGCTGCTTCTGCACGACCCGTACATCTCCGCATTTTTTTTTAAATCCTTGGTATTAATAAAGAACTTAAATTATATTCAATCACTTTCTTATTCGCTTTCTCAAGAATTTCATTGAACGCCTCTTCTTCCGTTGCAAACGTTCCCCAAATCAGAGACTCCAATGCAGGCAAAAGAACCCAATCGGAATGGAATGCTCCTGTTTTATTTTTTTGCTTCTTTCTTCCACTGCAATCTGTCAGAAGCCACAAGTGTCCATTAATCTATCTTTTGGTCGTTGCTGTTACTGGATTTTGCTTCCAATATTATATTGGGATCTGTTGGTTTTCACGTTGTATAGACATGACCAGCCCACTCCATGTACATTGTATGCATACCAGTGTATTATTTTATACAATTCCTATAGTTCATGATGATAACGCGCAATATAGGCAAAAATAGAATGTATCACATTCACATAACTTTTTCTACACACTTTCGCTTATTTTTAATTAGCTTCTCACAAAGGCTTATTTTTCTACCAGGTGTCAATCAGATAAACGTTTACAGACATAGTTTCATTACACATTTCATTGTAGGTACTACAGGAAACCCAATGGTTGTAAAATGTTTTAAAAACGGGTCGCCGTTGAAATTCCACACTATTTTCATGACATCGCGAGAATGACGACTTAAAAAATATCTTGTGTTACATTCACATGACTTTCTTTACCCTCTATCGTTTGTTAGTGGATATACAAATTATTCTTACGAAAGTTTATTTTGTCTATCTACTTCATTTTAATCCAAATAAACCTTTGCAGAAATAGCTACATTACACATTTCGTTATAGATATAAACAGAACAGTAATAATCAAATATTTTAAGATCTGAACGTTGACAGGACTTCAAGAGAATGGCCAAGTATTGAACAATTCGAAGCATTAATATGGGATATCTCGGAAATGGCTGACTCCACAAAAAAATTATTTGAAATAAATAATGTGTTTTAAAGAGATCTACATTTCTTGAGTAGTACGTTTTCGCGTATCGCTTAACGTTAATCAGTTTTTCAAAATTATACAAAATTCCTTCCGAATGAAGAGGACTTCAAAGGCTATTCCCAGAAAATTCATAGTATACATTTTGTTTGTCACGTAAATACATTTAACATATGTCATTTTAATAAAAATTGTTGGCCATTTTTTTAGAAAAAACAGATTAGGGATAGGAGAATTTTTTTGAAAATATTCGTGTCGCATCTTTGGAAGGTATTGAAAGCAAATTTGGTGTTGATCTGACTTTTTGTTTTTGAGTTATGCTGTTCTCTCTCTCTCTCACACGCGCGCGCGCACACACACACACACACACACACACACACACGGGCGTTTTTCTAAAAAAAAATGATTTGTTGTATTCAGGTGACTCAAAACATATATTTGCGATGAAATCTCGGTATCGAAATTTTAATACCTTCTCTACGTACTAAATTTTTGTTTCAACTAAACTTTTTCATAGCGATAACTGCTTTGGAAATATTCAATATTGCATATCTGCCTATTTCCAAGTAGGTTCTCTGACGAACGTACTAGCTGGTTTTGGTTTTTTGCTTTCCATCGCAAGAGCTTGTTACTTCGGTCTAAACATTTGAGAGCTGTATCGGCAAGTTTCTTTTAATTATTCATTTATTGCTTAATCTTTCCTAGGTAAAATATATACAGAAATTAACTTTTTATTTTTTTTTTTTAACTTTTTGCTTGAATACTATAATACGAGGGCAGTCCCAAAAGTACCCACTGACGTATATGTAGCGGTTGTTGTTTTAAACAAATGACTGGTAAAAAGTACCATCCTTATAAAGCTGAAGTTTGACGATGCTGCGTTGTTTAGTAATTGTTTGGCAGCCATCAATAGTAACACTCAGCGAATTTGTAAACATGGATAAAACTGGCCATCGTTATGTGATACAGTATTTCATGTGAAAGGTCTTAGACCAACTAATATTAACGCTGAGCTAGATTCTACTCTGGGGTCTGCTCCTTCGTTTACAGCAGTAAAATATTTGGTGACAGTTTAAGCGAGGTCGTACGAGCTGCCAAGACGAACATCGCAGTGGTCGACCAAATAAGGTGACCACGCCAGAAATTGTGAACAAAAATCCACAAGATGGTATTGGATGACCGTCGACTGAAAGTGCACGAGCTAGTAAGACATCCTAGGCATTTCAAAAGGTGCTGTACAAGTTTGGACATGAGAAAGTTGTGCACAAGATGGGTGCCGCGTTTACTTATAATTGAACAAACACAGCGTAATGAGGATGTTTCAGTCGAGTGTTTGTCGATGTTTCGCTGCAATAAAGCCGAGTCGAGTCATAACCAAGGATGAAACATGGGCCCATCACTTCACACCTGAGACGAAGAAACAGTCAAAACAGTGGATTGAAAGGGGTGAATCGGCTCCAAAGAAGACAAAGACAGTTCTATCTGTAGGCAAGGTCATGGCGTCAGTTTTTTGGGATGCGAGTGGGATAATTTTCATTAACTTCAAAAAGGAAAAACAATCAATGGCGAATATTATGCGAACTTATTGCAGCGTTTGAATGATGAAATCAAGCAAAAACGCCCGCATTTAGCAAAAAAGAAAGTTCTGTTTCATAAGACAATGGTAATGCACCAGTTCACACATCCATTATTGCCATGGCCAAAATCAATGAGTTAAAGTTCGAATTGCTTCCTCATGCACCCTATTCGCCAGACTTAGCCTGATTATTTTCTGTTTCCAAAGTTGAAGAAATGGCTTGGTGATAAAAGGTTTGCCAATGAAGAGATGGAGTTTGCAGTTGATGGCTATTTTGCAGAACGCGACGGTTCCCACTATAAACAGGGTGTCGAAGCTATTGAACATCCCTGGAAAAGTGTATCGAGCTGAAAGGAGACTATGTAGAGAAGTAAAGATGTTTTTTCCCAAAATTTTTGCGTTTTCTTTGTTAAGTCGGGTACTTCTGGGACAGCCCTCGTATATAAGGAATTATGTGAAACTGTAGAAGAGTTCCTCTTTTCCATTTATACCAGCCTTTAACATACACGGTCATATCGGCGGCTTTACGTTTGGAGCAACTACTCATTAGAAATGATGTTAATTCATACACATGTCGTTGTGCTCGTTGGGTTTTATGTTTCGGTTTTATATTTTGAATCGCATGCATGTTTTGCGATTCTAGGGAGGGTAGGAAATAATCGTAATGAGAGGAAAGTTCTCCTTGCAACCAAACCAGGGACCTCCAGATTTACAGCCTAGCGTGCTAACAGCTAGAGCAGAGAGTTAAGAATTGTGCCTTTGTGTTCAAACTAAACTGTTGCGTTGGACTTGTCCACTGTTGGTGCTACTTATTACCCCTAAATTTTCTAGTCTGATTTAGCATTTTGGTTTTACTTATGTAATAGACCAATCTTATCGGCTAGTATTTTTAATTGTTGAGTCATTATCATAACATGGAGAAGCAAAAGGAATTATCCCCCACCCCCAATATTTTCAACTTAAAATTGTTAATTACTTTAAACAAAAGCATAAAATTGTATTTTATGTTTAGATTAATAAATATTCAGCTAAAAGTTTTGCATTATGCTGTTTTTCATTACAATTATCCTATTATGACAAAGGGATTGACGTTGGGGATAGGGCGCTAGCGTAGATATGTTTATATTTCCCTGTCAGTAAGTTGCGAGTGCCCTAATTATCATCACTTATTTTCCTTTTTCCGCGTAATTTATTTTTACGACGATTGTGGTTTTTATCCACTTCCCGTACACGCTGCTATGGTGCAAAGTTGAATTTCCTTCATTCAATGCTAGTAACCTAAATAACCTACCTGCAGGTTTTGCATATTTTACTGCTATATTAAAACCTCTAATAAATTTTGATATATTTATTATTGCAGATATATTAATATAGGTTTGTTAGTTGGACTTTACCATTTAAATTTACCTGGAATTTTTACTTTTATTTGTAAATATTTACTTGCGAATTAATTCATGCAGCAGTTAAGCATGAGCTGCGGGTTATTTATTACTTTTTTACGACGTACATACGTAGGTGGAGAAGGTATTGTATTCCACCCAAAAATTCGATACCGAGATTTCACCGGAAATATATGTTTTGAGATCCCTTGAATGTGCAAAAATAGAAAAAGCACCTTGTGTATGCCTATGAACAGCATAACTCATAAACGGAATCTAGGATAAGTACCAAACTTGGTATTTAAGTTCAGTACTTTCCAAAGATGCGACACAAGATTGCCAAGAACCCCCCTCTCCTATATTATCCTTTATATGGAAGATTTTTTGAAATTTTGTATTTTCTCTAAACTGCCTCTCTACGATTTTGAATAAAACACTACATATTAAATATATTTACATGACAAATAAAATGCATATCATGAAATCTTCAGGAATAGCCTGCAAAGTCCTCTTCATTCGGAAGAAATTTTGGATAATCTTATATAACTGAAAAACGTTATGCAATAGACGAAAACTTACTAAACAAATGCAGATTTCTTTAAAACACACAGTTAATTTTAAATAACTTTTTTGTGGCATAAGCCATTTCCGAAATGTCAGTTATTCAAATTGTTCAATACTTCGTCATTCTATTTAAGTCATCGATATTCATTTGTTTCTCGCGATTGCATGGAAACAGTATGGAATTTAAGGCCAGCTTATAGCGTCTAGTTCTTAAACATTTGACTATCGCTGTTCTCTTTGTATCTATAACAAAATGTGTAATGTAGCTATTTCTGCAAGGATTTATTCCATTAGAAGAAGTAGATAGTAAAATAAGCTTTCATATGAATAGTTTGTATACCCATTAATAAAAGATAGAGGACAGAAAATTAGTATGCGGATAAAAGACATCAGATTTCTTTTTTGAGGTCAACAAATAGACGTGAATAATCGATCGCCAGTTCACCACCAAGTGGCGACCTCGCCACTGGAACCAGTGTTCAATATCTGTTAGTAAATTATTGATTTTACTTTCAAGCACCTGCAATTTTTATTACTATTGTACTATAGTGTGGAACACGCACGCGTTAAATGCATCATTGGAGAACGAGGAAAAGCTTGAAAACATACGAGAGTAAGTCCGAAGTGGAAAATATTTGTCTTTGTCTGGTATTTTCAAGCTTTTCCTCGTTCTCCAATTATGCATTTGTATCGCAGTATGTATAGTCTGTATTGACATGTTCTGGACAGGCAGTGTCGCAGTGGACGCAAGTGGGATTGCAAACGAACTACACTGCCGTTTGTGAAAATTGAAACACCAAGAAGTAATTCAATGAATTTAATACCACAGGTTAGGTACATGACAAGTAATAAATGATAAACTTCTCAAATCTATACATGACCTTTGAGCCCTAATATTCAATATTTGGTGTGACCTCCATGCGCTGCAATTAGAGCTTCTATACGCCGAGGTATTGAATCAAAAAGGTTGTGAATAAGTTCCTGAGGGATTTCCCTCCACGCAGTTTGTATTCAAGGCCACACATCCGTGACACTGGTTACTGGATGACTGTGACGCACCAGGTGCCGACCAACCATATCCCAGACATGTTCGATGTGCAACATGACGGGCGAACGTGCAGGCCAGAGAAGCAATGGTACCTGGCGCTCTTAGAAGAAGACTTGTACATTCCTCGCAATATGTGGCCGGGCATTGTACTGTTGAAATGTGGCCTGTGGAGATGCCCGAAGCAGGGGGAGCACCTCAGGCTCTACAACCACCGTTAGGTACCGGTTGCTGATCAAAGTGCCCTCAATTCGTAGGAGGCGAGATCGGTTGTTGTAACCAATGGCGACCCAAACCATCACAGTTGGTGTTTGTCCGCTATGCCACTCCACAATGCAGCCCTCGAGGTTGCGCTCTCCACGGTACCGCCGGACACGTATGCGGCCATCGCTGTAGGACACGTTGAAGCGGGACTCTTCCGAAAAGACTACATTTTGTCACTCAGCACCCCAGTGACGATGTAATGGCATGCATGCAACCAGTCCAACCTGCAGCAGACGGCTACGAACCGTTAATGCAGACAAGTTCACACCTGTTGCACTGCTCCGGCGTCGAGCCAACACTGTGGATGAAGCTGTACGATCACTTATGACCATGCGGACTAGATGATGGTCATCCCGTACTGTGGTCATGTTCCGTGGTCCAGTACCCGCTCTTCGCGGCGTACGACCTTCATTTATCCACTGCTTCCACAGACGCATCACTGTCGTAGCAGCATGCCCTGTACGAGCCGAAATGTCACGGTATGACAAACCCGCTTCCCGGAGACCGATCATTCTGCCCCGTTCGAACTCACTCACATCGATATGGTTCCCTTTGACGTCGACGAGGCATTTTGCAATAATTTTATTGTTTCCACCTTGTTTACAGCTCTGCACTGACTACATAGGCGCAACACTGACCTAGTCGGACCGACACGAGAGGGCTCTGCTCGGCCTACGTATACCTCATCTCTCTGTAAACCTAATCACTTATTGCTTGCACACTCTTCTACACTTCCACCAAGTTTGGAGTTATTCGTGAAATTCTTTCTTGGTGTTGCAATTTTCACAACGGCAGGACATTAAGAGGTCATTCCCTTAGTTTCCCATTAGCTCATACAAAAGACATCATGCCTATTACAATTACATCGACTTGCTTTTTGCAGTCTCAATGTACAAGCTTTGGTATTAACTATTTGAAACCATTACTTACGAATAGAATAACAGGAAGAAGATAGAAAAATAAAATTGAGTTTCATATGAATAAATGTTAAGACTAGTTATAAAAATAAATTTAAAGTCGCGCGAATGTTACACTCCGGATTCTTTTCTAAAATTGTCTATTGGCAGAAACGAGGAAATAAATCGATTTGACAATCGAAATAAACATGTTTGTGTTGTTGCATTATTATTATTCTTGTTATTAATTTTCAAAACAATTAATTTTTTATCTCCGTAAAGTGATTGTAAACTACCTTTAAACATATTTTATACTGCGTTTCATTATGTGGCTTTCCTCCCCCCCCCCCCAAAGCTGAGTCCCATATTACGCTGCTGGGTTAGGTATCTCTTTTGTTGCATGGAATTACCAATCTATAATATCCAGATCAGCATTTCGTATTATCACTACAAAAATTTTGTTAGCGTCCATTCTTTATTGGCGTGAACGACAAAAAGAGGTTTCTTTATCATGCTTGAGGTCTTTTACGTGCCGTAAATCTACGACACGGGACCACCGGCTTTACTTGCCTTCCGAGGGAAGCCATGCTAACGATTTTTACGCCCGAAAAAATGCATTGCCATCCGCCGGTTTGAACCCGTGACCTCGGGATAATATTTGTATCTGTATTTGCTTGTTTTATTATCAAATCCAGTGCCAGATTAAAGAGCACAAATGCAAGCTATCTACTTGCTTTAGTTCCGTTCCTATCCTAAAGTAAGATACTGGCAGCTAAAAGAATGAACATTAATTTATGATACAAGAAGCTTTACATGCAAAAGTTAGTAAGAGATGGCATCAACATGGAGGAATTATAAGGAAGACTTGTAGAGACGGCCGGCACAAAACAATAGAGAGCGGGCGTAGCTGCTGCCCACTTGTTGATAAGAGTAAGTAGTGCAAGAATGTTACTGTGCATCACGTCAGTTGGAGTACAGCGATCCACCTGGAAGCACAGAACAGCAAACTATTAGAAGTGCAACTCCCGTGTTAAATGTTGGAAACACGAGGGCGATCGCAGCGTGAGTAGTGATCTGGGGTTGAACTAAACTATGAAAAATCGTGCTCTCGGATGATGACGTCACTCGTAGCTACTACAGCTGTATTTTTCATACCTGCCTAGCTGTCTGCTCAGCTGATCATTTGTTCCAATATTGTATCGCTACTGACGACGTACAAAGTTAATTACGTGAGCTTCAATAATCGTGATTGCACTTGGAGTTATTCATATTTCTTTTTAAAGGAGTCGATTAAAGCTCACATAAAATAACTTGTCACAGTCATCTGTAGCAATACAATATTAGAACACAATTATGATCAGTTGAACACTCACAGCTAGGCTAGTATGAAAAACACAACTGTTTATTCCTGTGTAACTTATTAAATTATCCAATAGTCGGCACATACATTGCTTTTTATATAATATTATTGGGGTTAATAGTGGTTGCTGAATGTTTCTATGTCATAATACATAATGGTCACATTTAAATTTTTGAGAGTGAATGAGATCCAGCACCTTGCAATAATTTCTTCTGCATGCTTCATAGTAAAATCTTTTGCACTTAAACTGCCTCCATGGTTTGTTTGAACTTCCAACCAACAGTAGGATGTGGAATTTGACAGGAAAATTGGAAGAATAACACAGGTTTGACACTTGTTATTTTATTCTACTCTAGATAGCGCAATACAATTTGACATGAATAACTTAATTCCATTTCCTACAAAGAAACTTCTGCACACATTATATGCAATAGTGTAGCTATTGTTTGTCATTCACTAAATTGCTATTAGCAGTGCAATAAATGTCATTAGCAAGTTTCACCACACCATTTAACACTATTAATGTCATTGTCACTCTCTGTGCTCTGACTTGAAGCACCATCACTGGACACAAATAGCCACAACTTAACTCCAACTTTCCATTGTGTATATCCTAGAATTAAATAGAACACACATGTTTAAACTACCCTTAAAAGTAGGTTTCTGAAAAGAGAAATTACTTACATTAAGGAAAAATTTGTGGTTACAAACAGCTTGTTATTATATTACACACTATCCACTGTAAACCAGAGTTCTCTCTGATGTAAACAAAGCATATGCTTCCTCTTGTCTTGAAACTAAGCACTACACTTATGCCAATGTAAATAATTCCTTAAACGTATTGTGTCATGAAACATTGCAGTAGGAAAGGTATAGAACTACACATTTTATTGTGGTTATCGTAAGAACTCATTGTTACAGGTAATGGATATATAAAAACTGTTAAGAGATTACAAAATATGATTTTCTTAATTCTACCTGCTATTGCATTAACAATCAAAGAGTATCTTTTTGTTAATTATCAACTGTATGGATGACTGCTATTCTCTTGCCTATATGAGAAATACAGCAATGAATTCTCAGCATTGCTATCTTGAGTACCAAATAAACTCTTTGCATAACACAGGAAATATGATAAGCAAACAGTCATTCATAATACGCTAGCACTCATATGCTCAGCTCAAGTCAAATCTTCGACTTTATCAGTTAGTGTTTGAGTTGCCATGACAAAGGAAGAAGTGCATAGTGTGAATAAGCTGTTTTAACACAAAACTGGGAAACCGTTAAAAAGTGGCAAAAAAGTTTGGTTGATAAAGTGCTAAATGAGAAGGAAACAACACTTTTTATTGTAAAACCACCACCACTTTGTGTTACTTGAACAAAATAAAATTCAGTATATGCAAAGGATCCATGGATCTTTTCATTGAAGGTTCAATGAATCAGATCTTTTGAAGGATCCTTCGAACTGTTATTTATAGTGAAATTTTAAATACTTTTCATTAAAAAAATTACTAACCTTCTGTGAATTCAGAAAACTAAGCTTATATATATAAATAAACAAACCTAATGCTAACCTTCCATAAATTCAGAAACCTAAGCTTATATAAAAAAAACCTAACCTCCCATAGTAACTTGGATGCAATGTGCTGTATATGAAAAGTGTTTAAAATACGTAGTGTGTTAAAATGTTCACTATAAATAACAGATCAAAGGATCATTCAGAAGATCCAATTCATTGAAGAGATTCATGAAACCTTCACTGAAAAGAGCCATGGGTTGTTTGCATATACACAATAGTGGATGAGTATATACAATCAGACAAAAAATTCAATGCCATGCCTGGGATTCAAACCAGCAATCTTTAACTTGCGATACCACTGCTCTTCCATCTAAGACTTTCTCTACTCACAGTAAGCTATTTTCATAAGTATTCTACAAATGATTCATCATATATCGTGATCAACTTCATGTTTATCATGTGTGTTAACTTAAAAGGCTTCAATACATTTAAAAAATATTAAATGCCCATTACTTCAAAACCTTTGATTTTTACACAAAAACAACACTATCATTTAAATGCCTATACATTTCTTATAATATCCTGCAACTTAATTACTACTGCACAATGTATCTTTAAGGGAAGGATTTTGTATCATCAAAATTGCTACAAAGTTTAAATGGTAGAAAACAGACACGAAAGATTGGAACCACTTTGGAATTTCAAAGCCTCAGAACACATACTGAAGCCGCTAATTTCACTCAAAACAAACACTTCAGTTATTCTTGGAAACAAATGCTTTTGAGCATCTGTAATAACACATTACAAGGACATTAATTGTCAAAAAAGCTACCAGAATTTCTATTTTCATACACCATGCCCAGTTCAAAAAAGGACATATGGGCAGTTAGATAAAAATGCCCAAAAGAGGGTGAATTACTAAAATATATGTGAATGATATCAAATATCTTTCTTCCTTCTGTATTAGAAAATTTCATTTGGGCACTGTCTTAAAAGAATTATAGTATCATTGGCATGCTATCCTTGACAGTTAGTGTGTCAGTCCACCAATAATCCTACATTTTTTAATTATACAAGAGTATCACTCGCATGATCTGCATCTATGTGTTTGAATATTAGCACAGTAACATGCTAATTAATTTGCATTAAAGGTTGATTTTACCTTACCTACTTTTGGCTGTGATCTCCACCCATCAATTATGAAGTGCAAACACGAAAATTAATCGTATATTCCACTGTCTGGATGACTCACAATATCTGAAAATTAAATCAGGACAATATAAAATTCAGCAACACTAAGAAGCTCTTAAAAACTTAACCTTTCATCTAGCACTCTCATGCTGGAAACTTAATAACATACCTTCAGATTCTATGTCACCAATCGGGACTCGAACCACAACACTGGAAGGAATGTAAATCGTAGGCGTATCCCCTCTGTCTGGACGGCTCAATGTATCTGAAAATTAATTCGTTATATAAAAATGTTGCAACATACAGTAACCTATCAGTTTTCTACCTCATTCTACGAATATCACTGAAGTTAATAGAAAATACCAATATTACAACAAATATACATTCAATCAGAAATAGCGTAAATGTATGATTACCGTCTCGGCTTTGTTCCTGATGAAAAAACTTCGGGCGAAAACTTCCAGCTATAAAAATCCAAGATGGTCCCTTTCGTCGTGCCTCTGCCATTTAGTTCGTTACGAACGTCCAAACTTGAAACAGCCAATCAGAAGATTCGCCTTTCCCGCAAAAGTACAACTAGTGACACACCGTGTCCATGTGGGGAGTTAGTGCCCTCGGTTTCCACTTAGCCAATCCAACAATCACCCCTGTGCCTGGAAGTGACCAGTGTCGTGTGAGCGTGTGCCATTTGATTACAGCGAGGTTAGGACTCGTCATTTGTTCGTGTGTGTTTTGTTTTCAAGTGGTGCCATCCGTGCTTCATAGAGAAACGTTTTGACAGGTGGCAGAACGTACGCTATATTGAGTTCATAATTGTCTTTTACTAACCTAATCTAACCTTAGAACTTTAACCTAAATACGATTGTAAAAGCACTTATAACCTTAAATTTCAATTGCGTTTATAGCCGAAATAATACCTTAGATACAGTCTACTCTCACTAACATTTTAGACAACAGTAATAAAAAATGTGACGTTCTTATCATTTTCAATCAAATTTTAAATGCGTCTACAAATTTTCTTCAGTTATACTATATAAAACCTTTGTGTCGACGATAGTGTTTTTAATACACTTCCTACTCATGGTATCCTGCTTGGGAAGTTCAAATTCCTGCACTGCGATATTAATAAAATTTACTTAATTCTCCCACTATTGATATGTATTTTTATTGTGTGAGACATGCAATATAATCATAGTTGGCAGTTGAATTCTATCTCTTACATCTTATCATCCGTACTTTCCTTTACTTGTTTATTGACGATTTAATTAATGTGGCATTAAAATAAATTCTTTCGGCGCACGCAGCCATCTCACCTTCAGTTGTTGACTTGGTCAGCTCTACCGTGCGTGACTAATCGATCACCAGTTCGCAGAGGCTATCGCAGTCGACCTTGATACTTCTTTTGAACAGCTGATAGTTATTAATTTTACTTTCGCGTAATCATTTCCATTAATCACAACCTTTGAAAAAAATAGTATGCGATACACGTGCATTAAATGCTTTGCAGAAACACGGAAGTGAAAATACGAAGTCGAGTATTTTCAAACTTGTTCCTCGTTCTGCAAATATGCACTTACCGCACTTGGATCCCAATATAATATTTCCGTTTAACAAATGCATGACGGTTTGCCTTACTGCAAATACCCATGCACGTTTGGCAACTGATGTAAATATAATTTTCACTCAACGAATGTGTCTCCTTAGGAAATGGTTCGTTAACAGGAAACGTTTCCTTCGTCAAAATATGTAACAGTGTCACTTCCAGTGCAGTCACTTTTTAACATTATAACGCGGCTTAGATCACAGTTTAATTTTACTTGATTAAGAATTACTGGATTTCAGATTAACACTGCAATTTTTAAATAACATTTCGTAGGTTGGTATTTAGGGACCTATTTCGCAAAAGTACACGTGGTGAATTTACAAAATTGCGGAAATTATTTACCGTAGTTACAGGAAGTATTTTATAATTAAAAATCTGACTTACATGACTTTCTCTACTCTTGTACTCTTGTATTTTACAAACGCTTATCTCCATCTACTTCGTGTGCTAATCGAGATAAATATTTGCAAAAACTACCTTATTGCTAATTTTCGTGTACATTAGGTGCAAGGGGAATATGGTGGGCTTTAAGTGATAGTCAAATATTTTAAGAGCGGGTTGCTATGAGGAGAATTCCATTCTCTTTGCATTAGGGAAAAAAAATAACGAATTCCCATTTGAGAAAAAGTATGTTTTGAAAAATTCAAACAAATAACAAGGGATATCTCGGAAACGGTTCACTCGGCAAAAAAATGTATGAGGCATTAATATCTGTTTTAACGAGATCTAAATTTTTTGTGTAGTAAAACTTTGTGTATCTCTTACGGTTTACCAATTACGCAAAAGTCATTCTGAATGAAGAGTACTTTTGGGGACATTCCCAGAAAATTCAAGATATACATTTCATTTGCGTTGAAAATAATTTAAACATATACTTTAATTAAGATCGTTGGAGCCATTTTTGAGTAAATCAAATTTTCGAAAAATATCCCAGTAACAGGTAGGGGGATATTTTGAAAAATCTTCGTGTCGCATCCTTGAAAGACACTGTTTGGTATTGATCCGATTTTTCATTTTAGAGGTATGCTGTTAACACGCACACACAGGCATTTTTTAAAAAATGCTTTGTGTTATTCGTAGGACCTCAAAACATGTATTTCCGATGAAATCTCGATATCGAATTTTTGGGTGGAATGCAATACTTCCTACTTACTTTACGTTGTAGAGAAATTAAAAGATTTATTTACCAGATACGCTTTTATTCACATTTTGTGGGCGTGCCTTTTTCAGTAATCATGTTTTGCACAACGAAACATCTGTATTCGTACTTTGGTGGAATGGATCCCAGGAGTTGTAAAAGTGTATTAGTAATACCATAGATGATGATAATTCCCAGTGCTAAATTAATCACCTACTTAGATACTCGACATCCAGAAGGCAGTGATGTGCGCGCGTGTTCCGACTATAACATTTCTCTTAGCGCAATACACTGTTACAGTGATCAGCAACTGGTGTCGTATAGTTGGATAACCTAATGCAAACAATCAACTGATTAATTATCAGCATTCTGATTGTGGTAACCAGAACACAAAAATTAAATTATGTTTGCGTCTAACAGCCACTGTTCCGAAATGTACTACAACAAAGTCAAAGTTTCCACTACAGCAGTGCAATGATTCACATAAAAATTAAAAAGAAAACAAAAATCTGATGTGTTACACTCACATGACTTTCTCTACTCTTGCACTAACTATTTTTACTAACGCTTATTCTCCATCTACTTCATGTTAATCGAGATAAACATTTGCAAACTCTATCTTATTGCTAATGTTCTTGTAGATGTAAGGGGAATATATATTTACAAGGGCAATATAGAAATACAGTAGCCTTTAAGCAAATACATATATCTTAATAGCTGGTTGCTAGGTGCAGCACCATTCCCTTTGCCACAGATTAATACTCTTTGCATATCCAAGACAAAAAAATGAATAACGAATTCCCATTTGAGAAAATTAGTGAGAAATTTAAGGGAATAACAAGCAATATCTCGAAAATGGTTCACTCAACAAAAAAATGTATATGACAAAAATTGTGTATTTTAACCCGATCTACATTTTGTGTGTAGTAAAATTTTGTCTATCTCTTATGGTTTACCAATTATGCAAAAGTCGTTCACAATGAAGAACACTTTTGGAGACATTCCCAGAAAATTCGAGATATACATTTTATTTGTCATGAAAATATCTTAAAAATATGATATTTTAATCAAAATCATTAGAGCCGTTTTTGAGAAAATTAAAATTTTCGAAAAATGTTCCATGTAAAGGGTAATCTGGGGTGGGGGGATTTTCTTCGTGTCGCATCTCTGGAAAATACTGAACCTAAATACCAAGTTTGGTGTTTATATTCGACTGTTCGTTTCTCAGTTATGCTGTTCAAAGACAGACACACACACACACACACACACACACACACACACACACACACGGACACGGACATGTTTCCAAAAATGCGTTTTTTGGATTCAGGGGGTATCAAAACATGTATTTCCGGTGAAATCTCGGTATCGAATTTTTGGGTGGAATACAATACTTCCCCTACTTACGTAGTAGAGAAAGTAATTATCTTCAGTAATGCCACGAGTGCTGATAGTTTTCCGGTAGTTTAATTGAGGTGGACAGATTCTTGTTATGATAATTATATCGATAAATAGTTATCTAATGGCAAGCATAATTTTTAAAGCTCAATTAATTTATCTTAGAAAAACTACAAGCAAAAGGAGGATCCGGTAAGATAATTACAATGTAGAACGATGTCATTTGTTGCGCTTTTAGCATAATCACTGAAGTGGCTTCTATTATGCGATGTTAGACCTTATACGGTTCTTTTATATTTTGAATTCACAGATATCCGAATCTCGCCATTTTTACAGTTTGTACCAACTGCCAATAGTGAACAGGAAAATACTCGTATATGAGATTAGGCTTCCCCAGTCGAATGGAAGCAGAGATAATAGGGATAAAAAGATTAATGTAAGAGAAAAAGAGTTATTAGTTTTTGAACTCTATGTTTTAAAACTATCGTTTGTTTGATTCTGATTGATGAGACTGTACATTGACTGTAATTATACATTAACTGCGCTTATTTCCTTTCCTTATATCTTCCAAATGAAATTTATGTACAATGTCTTCTAGCTCATATATACACTTTAGAAATTTATGAGGGTAAAGGACGCTTTAAATGAACATTGTGCCTGAATGCAGATCATAAAGGAAGTTATTTACTACTGAATATCTGAGGTGTAAGATTTTTTTAGGCTAAAGGAAATATCCTTTCAGGGGATATTACAAAGATAGACAATTATTGGGGAAACAAATAAGTGAATGTAAAGTAAAAAATCTGATGTGAAGCATACACATGACTTTATCTACCCTCTGTCGTTAATTAGTGGGTATACATACTATTCTTACAAAAGTTCATTTTTCTGTCTAGTACATTTTAATCCAAATAAGCCCTTGTAATAAATAGTTGCGTTACACATTTCGTTGTGGATACAAAGGGAACAGCGATAGTCAAATATGTAAGAACTGGACGCTATACTCTTCCATGCAATCGCTAGAATCGAGTGAATGTTGACAGGAAGAGAATGATCAAGAAATGAACAATTCGAACCTTTAATAACGGATATCTCAGAAATGGCTTATACCATAAAAAAATAAGTATTATTCGAATTAAATAAATTTTTTGTTATAAAAATTTCTTCCAAATTCCAGACTATTCCCAGAAAATTAAAGGTGTACATTTTGTTTGCAATGTAAATATCCTTAATATATGGTATTTTAATCAGAATCCGTAGAGCCAAATTTTGAAAAATCTTCCATGTAAACGGTAGTATGGGGTGGGAGATTTTATTGAAAATCTTTCTGTCGCATCTTTGAAAGGTACTAAACCTAAATACCAAGTTCGTATTTATCCGACTTTTCGTTTTTGGCTTACGCTGTTCAAAGACACACTCAGACACACATACAGATCTTTTTCTAATAATGCTTTTTATTAATTAAGAAGATTCAAAACATGCATTTACGGTGAAATCTTGGTATCACTTTTATGTTGAATGCAATACCTTCTCTACCTACTATGTACGTGATAGAGAAAGTAATCAATGTTTAGAAATATTAAAACAGATATAATTAATAAATTAATGCTGGAAATTATTTATGATTAACATTTAGTAATTAAATTTTTTTTAATTTTAATTCCGGCATACCAACAGTAATTGGTGTACACAACTCACAGGTTTCACCAAAAGCAGGTGCATTGTAGAATATGTAGTGCCTCCCGAAATATTCCAGTCGACTTTAACAACTTTTAGCAACTAAATGAGTGAACATTTTAATTTTTGATATGAGAAGAACAAACAATATTATGGTTTACCGTTATGGGGCTTTTCGTGATTTTATAACCCTTTGAATATAGCACTAATTTTTCAGAATTTTGTGTCTAGTACTTCCAAAATTATCTTAGATGGATTTAGTATAGCAAAGGTTTTGGTATAATATCTAAAACTGCGATGAAACTGGGTTTTGATTCGACGAAGGAAAAAAATCTCAGTTAGACATCAATATTTTTACTAAAGTTCTAAAATGTTACGACTTCACACATTTTTTCTTCACTAGTTTAACTCATATATCTGTGACATTATCAGGTATTCAGAAAAAATCCCTAAATAATGCATATAAAAAAGTTGAAAAATTCATGCAATTTTTAAAAGATTATGACACCAATAAAACGAAAAACGTGGAAAACACCAGGAAACGTAAACTATAATTTCGATACTTTCTGGAGTCATTCTATTTACCTTTCTTTGAAAAGAAACAGCTCGAAAGTAATTCGTTTTACCTTCTTGTAACTAGAATTATTTCCACGGTGACTGTAATGTAGGTAGAGAGAGCTACTACCACACTAGGAAATTATTTCTATAAAGCAGCCCATTGAATCGCCTGCCTCTTAGATTTTATAATGCAACCTTTTAAACCTAGGATTTGTCTTAGGTCTGTCTTCGGCTCCCGCTTTCCGGCTTATTTTCATATTTGGAGATGCGAATATCCCACACTCAGTGGAAAAGCGGTTTGAGGGACACGTTACTCTGAGTTGAGGTTCTACAAAAATATAGTCCATTCTGCTGAGATAAACCAGCTTTGTGGTAAATTTTATGAACTTTTATCGCACCTACCTTTGAAATCTTATGAGTGAAGCAACTATTACAGTGGTCCAATATCAAAAGCAAAAATGGTATATGACAAATAGATGCGAGATAAGTATTTAAATTCTGCTGTTATGTATGTATAATACCAGCTTAAGGTAGATACTGCTAAAAGGATGTACGCAAAGTGATAACGAAGAGTTCGATTGGGATTAAGTTGTATTAGAACTATTTCAAGGCATTAAGTATCGAGGTACTATATAAGTGTGTGTATCATTACAATTCTTCACCGTTTTGTACGAAATATTTTTCTTGAAAGTTAGAAGCAACTTATATCCGTTTAGATGGTGCCCTCCGGGGTGCTTTTGAGAAACAATTAACTTTAAACAAGCAACAATTATTATTATGCTTCAACACTACGTTAATATTGACGCGATATTAATTACAATTTGAGTTAAAATATTCTGTTAAAATGACAAAATATTAAAACTGGATTAATAAAAATCTTAATGGGTTGCATTCACCTGGCTTTCTCTACTTATCAGATACTTCAAACTCACATATACACGTTTCATTGCAGCTTACAGTAGGTAAAGCGATAGTCGGATTTTTAAAGAGCATCTCGCGATGTGAAGGCTTTGGTTTTGAAATTTCATGTCCTTTGCATAATCACGAGAAAGAAAAAAAGAAAGAAGGAAAAAAAGATTGACTTCCCAGTTGAGAAAAGTATAATTATTTGCACATTTAATACAGGGAGTATCTCGAAAATATTTAACTCCACAATAAAGTGTGTACGAGATAAATTGTGTGCTTTAACGAGATCTACATTTTTTTCGTGTAGTAAGATTTTATCTTATCTCTGACGGTTTACTGATTATACAGTAGTTGTTCAGAATGAAGAGGATTTCAGAGGTTCTTCCCAGAAAATTCAAGATATGCACTTCATTTGACATGAAAATATCTCAAACATATGGTAGATATTTTAATCAAAATCGTTAAGAGCCATTTTTGGGGTTTTCCCCAGGTTTTGCGGGTTAGCACAGTGGTTTCGTTTCCGGCTCTCTTTCTCAGGGTCCGGGTTTCGATTCCCGGCTCTGGGGTAGCGATTTTAAGTCGCCCTATCCACGCTGCTAATGTAAGTAACCCAACGTGGTTCGGAGTCCACTGTAAAAGCTCTCCCCTCTCATTCCACCGCCACCCCATGATCACCCTACTATCGCAGCTCACGGACTCCACCCGTTGGGTGCCTCCACTTCAGAAATAAATCCAGTCATCATTTGGTGGGACTTCGTAACTTCCGAAGGTTCTAGGCCATACATGGGGAGTTTTAGAAACGACATTTTCGAAAAATAATTTACATATAAAGGTTAGTTTGGGGCGGAGGGATTTTCTTGATTATCTTAATGTAGCATCGTTGGAAGATGAACTTAAATGCTAAGTTTGGTATTTAACTGACTTTCCGTCTTTGAATCACACACATCACAAGGCCTTTTTTTCCTAAGTGTTTACTATTTAGGGAGTCTCAAAACGTGTATTTCTGTGAAATATCGGTACCAACGTTTTGTTTGGAAGCTATACTACTTCTACTTGCTATAGGTAAGCAGCAGAGAAAATAAAAAGGTACTAATGCAAGGTGTAGAACTAGGACTAAGAACGAAGGGGGACTTACTATCTCGTTCTACGAAGATCTGTTGTGCCTAAACCCCTGACGAGGCGCTCCCGTGAGGGAGGGGTGAGGTGTGAGGAGACAGGGCGGCTGGATCAGGAGGCACAACAGGGCAAAGGCCAGGGTTCCTACATTTTCCAGACGGAAACTCCACGGATGGTAGCTAATACAACCGGTTCCCCCTGCAGACTTGCACATCCCAATGGGGTGTCCGCAACTCGGTGGACGAAGTGTTACATAGAGCATCCTTTTCCCCTGCCATGCAACGCCGAGAATCCCGCCGACACTTGCAACCCTGAAAAAAACCAAGCAGATGAAACACGAAGTGAAATGGAGGGACAGGAAATTCGGAGGATGTAAGGAACCTTCCTGGCATTCACCCAGCGATCCGGGAAACCACTGAAAAACCTCTCCTTGTCCACCACAGGAGTTGCAGAGAGCTACTAATCCACTCGACCAGTAGGCACGTTTGTTGAACTTTTCTAAAACAAGATATAGTATGTCCTAGTTTGAGAGCAACACCTACCTATAGCTTTCTAAATTTTTGTGATCTTTTGCGCTGGCGGAACTTTTAATAAATAATGCCAGTAGGACACAAAGTCGATGGTTTCATGCACGATAATAATTGGCGGATTGCATTAGATACAGAAGCCTCGGGACCTGGTATACCTGGTATACTAGCATGTTAATCTTGGTGGTTATTTGGAATAATTCTTTAATGACTACCAATACCATTGTGGAATTATTAGAAAAAAGCAGTTTTTTTCGGGATGAAGTCCTGGCTATATTAATATGCATTTAGGTTAAACATATCAAACCTGCATAGTATTAAGATAAGTTTATCAACATTTCTTCTTGAAGGAGAAATGATAGAGTAAGCTAGGCAAGTTTGCTGGTATCAGGTTACATGTTAAAGAACCACTACGTTCCTACTAAAGCATTTTCATTATAATATGCAATGAGTAGGAAATTCCCTGCGAAAACGCCTTTTTTGCATGACTGTTTTTCCCTTCTCTATTACTTAACTATAGTAAGTAAAGGAAGTATTGTACTCCACCCAAAATTCGATACGGGGATTTCATCGGAAATGCACATTCTGAGGTCCTCTGAATTGAAAAAAAGGGTTTTCTTAGAAAAAGTTCCCTGTGTGCGCGTGCGTGTGTATGTATGCATGTGTGTGTGTGTGTGTGTGTGTGTGTGTGTGTGTGTGTGTGTGTAAAAAGCATAACTCAAAAATCTGATGTGTTACACATGACTTTCTCTACCCTTGTAGAAACTATTTTTACAAACGCTTTTCTCTAACTACTTCATGTTAATTGATTTAAAAATTTGCAGAAACTATCGTAATGCTAATTTTCTTACAGTTGCAAGAAGAATATGGTAGGCTTTAAGCGATAGTCAAGTATTTTAAGAGTTGGTTGTTATGTGGAGCATTCCATTCTCTTTGTATGTCCAGGACATAAAAAAAACCAATAACGAATTCTTATTTTGGAAAAAGTATAAGTATTGGAAAATTCAAATAAATAACAGAATATCTCTGAAATCGTTCACTTAACCCAAAAAGTATATATAAATATATATTTTATATACATAAAAACAAATTGTGTATTTTAACATATTTTGTGCAGTAAAATTTTTTCTATCCCTTAGGGTTTACCAGTTATGCAAAATTCATTCGGAATGAAGACGACTTTTGGGGACATTCCCAGAAAATTCAAGATATAAATTTCATTTGCCATGAAAGTACTAAAACATATGATACTTTAATAAAAATCGTTATTCATTTTTGAGAAAATCAACATTTTCGAAAAAGTTCCATGTAAAGGGTAGTTTGGGTGGAGGATTTTCTTGAAAATCTTTGTGTCACATCTTTGGAGGATACTGAACCTAAATACCAAGTTTGCTGTTTACCCAACTTTTCGTTTTGAGTTATGCTGTTCACAGACACGCATAGACACACACGGATCTTTTTTCTAAAAATGCGTTTTCTTATTTAGGAGGTTCAAAACATGCATTTCCGGCGAAATCTTGGTATCGGATTTTTGGGTGTGCAGTACCTGCCGTACTTACTATGTGGTAGAGAAAGTAAAAACGAAATTATTTATAAGTAACAAACCCAGATGCTATGCTCAGCATCTTCCAAAGATGCAATGTCAAGGTTTTCAAGAAAATCCAACACCAAACTGCCCTTTACATGGACAATTTTTCGTTATTTTTTATTTTCTCTAACGATTTGTATTACGTGTTTAAGATACTTAATGACAAATGAAATGTGTAATTGAATTTTCTGTGGATTGGCTGTGAAGTGCACCTAATTCTAAGTGAATTTTGTATAATTTTGCAAAACCAAAAGATATAGACGAAAAAAAAATTTACGTCTCCTTAAAACACAAAATTTGTAAAATGCATTTTTCTTTATGTGACATTAAGCATTTGAGATATTTGTTGTCGTTGGATTTTAAAATCCTTTGTATATTTTACAAGTGCTCTCGCAGTCGTGCAAACAGCGAAATTTGTCAACTAACATAACCACGCTTTTTAAAGATTTGAATATCGCTTCAACTCCTCTATTCCCTTTGTACCTACAACGAACTGCGTAATGAAACCATTTCTGCAAAGGTTTATCTCTATTATCTTGAAGTAGACAGAAGGATAAGGTTTGTAAGAATAGGTAGAATCAGGTAACTGAAAAATTCAATGCCATAGCCGGGATTTGAACCACGGCTATGGCACGTGGTTCAAATCCCGGCTATGGCATTGAATTTTTCAGTTACCTGATTCTACCTTTCCAACCCTGTCCAACACACGGCTTGTGTGAAAGAACAATTAATTCATTTGTAAGAATAGTTTGTAAATAGGTTAGATAGAGAAAATCCTTTGAATGTATCTCATCAGACCTTGTTTCTTTGCTTAGCATATACACTAAAATGCATGAAAAGTGGTCATTCCTTTGGATCGCAATAGTGTTTTTCCCTCAAGCTTTGCACCCTCAAGTA
This sequence comes from Deroplatys truncata, assembly GCA_030765065.1. Taxonomy (NCBI): domain Eukaryota; kingdom Metazoa; phylum Arthropoda; class Insecta; order Mantodea; family Mantidae; genus Deroplatys; species Deroplatys truncata. The sequence goes on along the minus strand of CM060988.1, from coordinate 113,478,337 downwards.
ATCAACCTCTTATGCAACCCAGCCGATATCAGTTCTCTATGTGACTGGCCTGAAAAACAATCCAGAGACACTAAAACAAACCAATGAATGATGTTATAATCAAATGTAATCAAAGTAATGTGAAATGAAGGGGTGGTTCGGATACCGCCCTCTATGAAAGAGCTTCGCTACGATTACTACACAAGGAAAAGCTACACCAGTACGACATAAAGGAGGAATTATTAGCATTTGTCATTAAACTGAACGACAGCTATGTCATTTATATGAGAACTTTCATCAATGTAATGGAGACGAAGACAATTTTTTCGTGTTTACGTAATAACTTTTTATTATATTACAGTTTGGCGCCTAAATTCAATAAAGTATTGCATTAACGGTACTCTTCTAGTGAGAAGGTATTACGAGAGTAAGTCAATAAGTATCCGCACACTATTTTTAATCTTTTGTAGGTTGACTGTATCGGTTTGTGCGCGCGCACGTCGCTTATTGTTCCTTTGTCTCCGCTTGTGGAATGTTTTACCGTTATCACTCCAGGGAGTGTTGCATAATACGCATTGCTGCACCCCTCACCGTTTGCACCAAAGAACAGCGTACGGCTATCTTTTTTGGGGGGAGGGGTCTTCTGAAGGTGTACCAGGAGACGAAATCCATCGAAGACTTTTCGCACAATATGGGGGTAATGTGTTACCTTGGCGAAATATATACGAATGGATTGAAAAGTTCAAAAATCGTCGGACGATTGTGATGGACGAGGAAAGAGTAGGACGCCCCTCTATATCCACCAGTGCCACCAACATTGAGCAAGTCATATTCTGATTCAGAGAACCAAAGTTTGACTGTCGATGAAGTGGCAAACCATATCTTTTTTTGGTCCACTTAAAAATGTCTTAAGGGGCCATCATTCACCGCAAAGTAAGAAGTGAAGGAAGCGGTGCATACATGGCTTGCTACTCGGTCACCAGAACGCTTGTGCAATGATAGACCATGTGCATTGAGAAGGAAGGGGACTACGTTGAAAAATGAGGTAATTGTAAGTTTATATTGCTATCATTTGAAAAATTATGTGCGGATACTTATTGATTTACCCTTGTGGAACGCGTAATGTTACTCTTTGGCCATATTTTGGGGGAATGAAAGTTTCCTGCCAATGTTGTGGCTAGAAATTAATGCTTGAGGAACAAAGCAGCTCAGGCTGGAAGAGGGAGGAGCTATATTTGTCATTACTAGGGCCCGGATTTTTAGGCGGAAAAAACCTTCTTATATGCTTAAAATAAGTTTGTTTAGGTTTTTCTTAATTAAAATAGGTTTTTTTATGTTTTGCTTCGTGGATCAATACAGGTATCAATAATTTTGCTTTTCTGGCATTTAGTTGTAAGATTTATATTTGGCTTGCAGTAGATGGTTACATATATTCTCAAATTTTCTGACGTAAACGATTCCCTATTATCATGTAACACATTCCTTGAAGTAGTATATTTGTTATCAGTTGGTAGTTGGAAGATGCTTCATGTTTATATGCACCATGTATGGAAGCCAATTTGTCGCAGTCACTTCGTGTTATCTTATTGCTGGTTGCCTGTTATTGTTTTACTATTTTGCATTTTGCGTTCATTGTGCTCCGGCTAGCTATTATTATTATTATTAATTATTATTATTATTATTATTATTATTATTATTATTATTATTATTATTATTATTATTATTCAGTCGAGCAAATCTCTTAAACAGGGTGTGTAAACGGAAAGGATTTTGTTACTCAAAGATAACACTGATAAAAGAATTTGTTTTTACACTTTTATTACCGTCACAATTAAGTTCACATATTGATTCGTGATACACGCCAAACTGAAACTGTTATATTTTCTAATATCACTATTATCACTTATTTACTGCACATTATTAATTCGCGTTTCACATTTATAACAAACTTTAAGACGCGAGAGATTCTGTAGAATTGCGACGTGTACTTTATGTATGCTTCCGTTGAACTGCGCGACGTATAACTCACGAATACTTAAGTTGAACTGATCGACGTATTACACGCGAATGCTTCTGTTGGACTGACGAAATCTGCCTCTGACTTTAGCTTTTTATATTCCCACACCCCGATATGTCTAAAGATTATAACCGAGCTGCTATTGGTTAATAAAACGCGCCAACATTAGCGTCTATTTTTATATCCAATCAAAAATTACGAAAACATATGCTCTAGGGAAAATATTTCCGCTATTTCTAAGAAAAGCGCGCCAATCTGACGTCATTTGTTTGTCTCTTCTAATTAATATTCAACTCACCCCGTCGCACATTGTTATCCGCTCCTATTGTCAGTTTCAGTGAGGCCGTGTAAACTTATTTCCTAACAATGCTTATAATTAACAAACATCTCAAATCAATGTCATACAATAATGCTTATTTACACTATAATCACTCTGGCATTTACATTATTGTGATACAAATTACTGCCATATCTTGTACGAAGAAAAGATTCTTTCAACGGTACATGACGTCATGGAGCGTAGAAAATAGATGCCTGTGCAGTAGGTTCTAGGGGTAGTTTTCCTGTATCTTTTCTCCCTGTAATACTGAATTCATGATTTACATACCTCAAAATCAGAATTTCGTTGAAGAATCTTCTGCAACTTCGAAGAACATGCAACTCCCACTAGTCCAGGTATTTCTTTACTGGAAACATTGCCAATGATACCTAGAGCATCTCTCAGTGGCAAAGTTGTACTTTCCAACTGGAGAGTAGCTTCTGGTATAAAACAAAAACATGTCTTAATATACACAAGGGAAGCGGCAAGAGTGGGGCACTCAAGTGATTTCTTAGCCTTGGCAAGCAGGTAGCTTCTGTTTCATCCAATTCATTGACGACATTTTTAATGCCTTTTAAGTGCTCGGCATAGTAAATGGCACAGACAGCCAAATATCGGCTCAGCTGGAAGAGGGGTTGCCGATGCTTTCTCTTTGAACAATTGTATAAGTGTTGGGGCTTTTAAGAAAACTTATCTTGACCGAAGATATCGGGCTGTTCACTTCATCGAAGTGGCTGCTAGTCTCCTCCGCAAGGCAGTGCAGGCCGTGGGCCAAGCATGTATCATATAGCATGGTCGGGTGGAAGCACTGTAGTACGTCCCCTCCGGCCTTCAACATATAGGCAGCACTGTCTGTCACTAACAAAAGTGAAGTGTGGATCTGCAGCAATCCACTTTTTCAATAAATGTTAGGCATTGTTTCACTATACAACAGTTACATTACAAAAGTACGCTTTATACTCTCGGTGAACGATTGGAGGCGATCCTGTACACAGGTAACGCTCCTCCTGACCTCAGCTCATCCAGGTGTCACCACGTCACATGTGCTGCGTTTAACGGTGGTAACTTGAACTATCTGTTTGCTTTATGTGGTGAAAATAATTTTACAATGAGTTTCAATCCGAAAATAACATTCTTCATTTCGAAAAAGGAAAGAACAGCCATTTAGGTTATTTTAGATGTTAACCCCTCATAAGTTTTTTTAGGTGTAATGAAATTCACATATTCTGCTCCAGGAAGCGTGAAACGAATATATATGTTGAAATGTGTTAATTAAATAGCGAGGAAAAATATAGGTTAAAGCCTAAAAATCCGGGCCCTAGTCATTGCCAAAATAACCAGCTGCGTTCCATTGTAGGCCACTTTTTATGCACGTCAGTATACGTCTAATCTGGAAGATAACACAAATTATATTGAAAACCCGCCAACTATATAATGATGGTCTTATCGCTTATTAGTTGACATGGGTTATAAGCAAAAATCACTGCTTGCATTGCATGCTACAATCGGCATTATTTCACTGACTTGAATTCATTATTAAAGTGTTAATTTAGTTTGAGAATGCTGTCTTATCGCCACAGCTATTGCGTTATTAGTAGAAAAGAGACAGGTTCGGGTTGGTAACATCAAATGATACTATGGTGTACAGGGCAGGCGCAAACGCAAACCGTCGATAAGGAAATTCGACTTTGCCATAACTGTAATCAGTGTTGAAGAGTGTTGTAAATAGTGTGTTGGGAATACTCAATGCAGAAAACGCATTAACCGTGTGTACACTAGCATTCGGGAAATACCATTAAGGATGTATTCAAGGATTTATCTGGTCCTAAATCCATTCAGATTTTAGAAACAGCAGTGTACTCTAAAACGTATCCCGGAAAAATAATCAGGCAACGTTACTGTGAGTTTCAGTCTTGTTTCACCCAAATGGCTGAGCACGACTGATCATTCTACTTGAATTCATTGTTCCTCATGAGGCCCAAGTGTGGATCACCTCAGATCAGTGCTACGATTTGCTTCTGTGGCTAATATCTCCTCAAATATATTGAGATTATTGAAAAAAATACAAATAACTGTTATAAGTATACACAATTATAACATACTTATATGTGCTAAAATCAATAAGGGAACATCTAAATAGGAATACGTTTTTCATGCCAAATCTTTATATATTTGAATGTTTAGTAACAATAAAGATAAGTATCACTTAGAGGCTGACCATCATATTATGCAACTAGATTTGGTTATATTTTGTCTGTACCACCTACTAGATTAAGTAAATCAAAGCATCGTTTTCATTCTTTGGCCTTAAATATATTCAACAGATTGTCTCGAAATGCTCATTCAGTTAATATTAATTTATTGAACAGTAAATTACGTAATTGGCTTATAAATAATTCATTTTAAGACAAAATAAATTTTCGAGTTCACAGTTCCTATACTATATACGGTAATTATAAAGGTTTTATGAATTTTTATATTGTAAATTTTATTTGCATGGACAACGTTCATGGAAAAGAAGTTTTGTCCTATAAGTAAATAAAGAATTGAATTGAACATAACATAATCTGTGTATTTCTTACTCTTACCGACAATGTGTAATTGGTAACTGACAACAAGAACTAATACAATATTATGCTCAGTTTCATGTTAATTTAGAGTTTGTACACCACTATGTCCCTACCATAGGTAAATCAGAGATTACTAAATTAGGTTTATATGTATTATAACCCCAGCGTAGACAGACCGCAATTAATGCTTAGGAAAAAATTTCTGATGTGATATATTCACATTACTTTCTCCACCTTCTATCGTTTATCAGTGAGTATACAAACTATTCCTACTAAAACTTTGCAGTAATAGCTGTGTTACAAATACATAGAGAACAACGATAGTCAAATGTTTAAGAACTAGACGCTATACGCTGGCCTTAAAATTTCATACTGTGTCCATGCAATCGCGAGAAATAACTGAATGTTGAAATCATTTTAAAGGAATGACCAAGAAATGAACAATTCGAACCATTAATAACGGATATCTCAGAAATGGCTTATGCCACAACAAGTTTATATGAAATAAATTGTTTGTTTTAAAGACATCTACATTTTTTGTGTAGTACATTTTCTTCTATCGCTTAACGTTTTAATTATACAATATTATACAAAATCCCTTCCGAGTGAAGTGAACTTCAAAGGCTCTTCCTAGAAAATTCAAGATATAAAATTTATTTGTCATGTAAATATCTTTAATATACGGTATTTTAATCAAAATAGTCTTTTTCAGAAAACAAATATTTTCGAAAAGTGATCTATGTAAACGATAGTTGGAGGTAGGGGATTTTCTTGAAAATCTTCGTGTCGCATCTTTGGAGAACACTGAACTAAGCTTGGTACTTATCCTACTTTTCGTTTTTGAGTTATGCTGTTCACACACACACGCACGCACGGACCTTTTCTAAAAATGCTTTCTTTTATTAAGAGGGCCTCAAAGTATATATTTCCGGTGAAATCTCGACGTCGAATTTTTGGGTGGAATATAATACACTATGTGATCAAAAGTATCCGGATACCCCACAAACATACGTTTAACATCTTAGGTGAATTGTGCTGCCACCTACTGCCTGATACTCATTATCCGCGACCTAAGTAGTCATTAGACATCTGAAACAGCAGAATGGGACGCTCCATGGAGCTCACGGACTTCGAACGTGGTCAGGTGATTGGGTGTCACTTTTGTCAAACGTCTGTACGCGAGATTTCCACACTCCTAAACATCCCTAGGTCCACTGTTTTTGATGTGATAGTGAAGTGGAAACGTGAAGGGACATACACAGCACAAAAGCGTACAAGCCGACCTCGTCTGTTGACTGACAGAGACCGCTGACATTTGAAGAGGGTCGTAAAGACTAATAGGCAGACGTCTATCCAGACCATCACACAGGAATTCCAAACTGCATCAGGATCCACTCCAAGTACTATGACAGTTAGGCCTGAGGTGAGAAACCTTGGATTCTATGGTCGAGCGGCTGCTCTTAAGCCATACATCACGCAGGAAAATGCCAAACGACGCCTCGCTTGGTGTAAGGTGCGTCAACATTACACGATTGAACAGTGGCAAAACGTTGTGTGGAGTGACGAATCACGGTACACAATGTGGCGATCCGATGGCAGGGTGTGGGTATGGCGAATGCCCGGTGAACGTCATCTGCCAGGGTGTGTAGTGCCAACAGTGAAATTCGGAGGTGGTGGTGTTATGGTGTGGTCGTGTTTTCCCTGGAGGGGGCTTGCACCCTTGTTGTTTTGCGTGCACGATCACAGCACAGACCTACATTGATATTTCACCGTTTTGCTTCCTACTATTGAAGAGCAATTCGGGGATGGCGATTGTACCTTTCAACACGATCGAGCACCTGTTCATACTGCATGGGCTGTGGCGAGTGGTTACACGACAATAACATCCCTGTAATGGACTGGTCTGCACAGATTCCTGACTTGAATCCTATAGAACACCTTTGGGATGTTTTGGATCGCCGACTTCGTGCCAGGCGTCACCGACCTACATCGATAGCTCTCCTCAGTTCCGCACTACGTGAAGAATGGGCTGCCATTCCCCAAAAAAACCTTCCAGCACCTGATTGAAAGTATGCTTGCGAGAGTGAACGCTGTCATCAAGGCTAAAGATGGGCCAACACCATATTGGCTTCCAGCATTACCGATGGAGGGCGCCACGAACTTTTACGTCATTTTCAGCCAGGTATCCGGATATTTTTGATCACGTAGTGTACTTCCGCTACTTACTATACGTAGTAGAGAACGTAATAAAAAAAATTAAATGTGTGTACACACACGACCATTTAAGTTGGGACTGTACAACATCTCCAAAACTAAGCCTCATAGCAAAAAAAATGTCTTTGATAAAAGTTGCTTGATATTATGGAGGAAAGTAAATGCGATACGTATGATTTTGAGTTTTTTTATTTATGATAGTCATTTTAGGGTCAATTTAAGTTTTTAAAATGGGAATCTACAATTAAGGTCAAATTATTATATATCGCTCCCCCTGAAATCGTTGCATTAAGAGGAGGTACTTTCCTCTCTGCTTATATTAAATTTCACATTTTCAGTGTACTCTATCTAAAGAACCGTTAGCAGTAAGCCAATGTTTTGTGGACCAATATATTACTTAGAAAGATAATTATAAGCATTTTCATAAACCATTATTATGGTATTTTATAATATTAATGCCCTGTTTGTGGCCAATATAACGCAAACAGGAAGCTGAGAGTGTTTAAACTCTCTTATGTCTATTTAACAAGGTAGTGTAAAAAATGAGTAATATGGAATAAAGAGTTTTTAAAAAGGTGCATTATGCTAGAAAAAACAATTAGCTGAAAACTAATTTTTATTCCCACAGTTATTTCAAAATGCTTCGTATGTTATTTAAGCCTACATCTAGGAACTTTAAGCAAGCACTCGGGTGTTCAAAAATTTGCTTCAAAAGCTTGTAGTAAGAATTCAAAAAAGCAATAAAACAAAAATTGCTTACTTGAGCATTTTAATACTCCTCCTGCTCTTAAGCCAAGTTTGTTTAAATATGTATATATTACACGTTTTAAATTATGTGAGCGCGCAAACATGTTGTACAATAAACGTCTACTAATCTCTGGAAAATAAAATCGCTTCTTGTTGCTTTAAATCTTTCCTCACTTCTGTAAACCTCACTTGCCAATCCCTTATCTTAGTATAAAATTTACTGAAAGTTCAACTATTTCACCGGAAGTTCAAGTCTCTAAGTTCATATCAAGCATCTAGTGAAAAAATCAATAAAGTTTCGTGTCATTTTTTTCTTTTTTCTTTTCTCAAATATGTGTGGTCCAACATACCTACCAATGTTTTCCAAGATAGTTCTTTTTTATCCACTTCCACTCATGCTATCATGTGTGTGAAGTTGAAATTCCTGCTCTCGGTGTGTGTTGAATTTTCCCCAGTTAATAAAATGCATTTAATTATCCAATTATTGATATATATTACATACATGGAATATAATATTTTATAGTTGAATTCTACTATTTATCTTACTATCTTAACTTCCCTTTATTTGTTAACATTTACTTGCGATTTAGTTTATGCATGCAGCAGTATTTAAATATAACTTTCGGCGCAAGCAGCCTTCTCGCCTTCAATTGTTGCCTGGCTTGGTCAACACTTCCAGGCTTGAATAATCAATCATCACTTCGCTGAGGCTAGCGTGCTTGACCTTGATACCGTTTTTGAACACCTGACAACGATTAATTTTCTTTCGCATAAGCATTTTTATTTATTTTCTATCGTTGAAAAAGTGTTCATGCGGTAAGTGTTTTGCAGAAACTAGGAAGGGAAAATAACAAGACCAATTCGAGTATTTTCAATCATTCCAACCTCTTCGTCATCTAAGAGATGCATAGCTAACCGCCGTTCTACTAGCCAAATTTGTTTTTCCGCAACGAAATAGAATCGAGTCAAACAAAATGAATTATCGACTTTTATTATATGCTCGCACTTTTTTTTTGAGTTAATGTGCTTTATATCGGCAGGCGAACAAATGAAATTATGCTAAATGAACCCGTGATCCAGAACTTTAAGTGTTACCCGACGTTCTTCTCTTGTGAATAAGGGAAAACTTTCGGGAAAATCGTACTGAGGTAACAGCCCAACCAAATTCAAATTGGGACCTTTGATTGTGTGGTAAATGTGCTACCCCACACCGGGCATTGCTGCCATTGTATTTTCTTCTGTCACTTACTCTTCCTTTTTCTCTCCCACTCTCTCCCTCTATCTTCATCATAGTGTATCTCTCACTCTTTCCCTTCCCCCTCCATCGCCCTCGTACTCTTCTCTCTCTAATAAACATATGATATATTTCACCACCCTCTCTTTTCTGTTAAGCATGCACGTGTATTTTTATCGATGGCGGTTAGTAGGAACATTAAAAGGTTTCCACCAATTTTAAACGAGCTATGCTTTACGATTGCACACTGACACTATAGAATGTCTTTGGAGGACTTTGCTTACAAAATCAGTTTACCCTCTTCTGCTCACTGAAAGAATTAAAAGCATCGGAGGGAGGGTAGTTTCACACTTTGAGTGCCTATTATCGTGCCTGTGTTTGCTGGGAAAGCAAACTATGAATTTGTAGAAGTAACATTAAAATATTTAGCTTCAATGCTCAAACGCCAATTGAAAGACACTGATGATAAGAATCGATTAAATTTGCAATTGCATGTTATTTCCATTGTTGACTGTCTACCGGTTTTGTCTTTTTGACACTTCACACGTGCACAATCCTCATCAATAATGACACCTGTAACCGAAAATTTACTGTAATTTTCGATTTTGGCAAATAACTGATATCAACGTGTATATCGAGCTGTTCTGAGGTCAAAATAGCATTTATAAAATGAATAATGATTTAACCTTTTTCTTAAGGAATATGCAATATGATATCTATTAGGTACTCTTCGGCATGGTATTTACTTTTCCCAAGGCAGAAAATTATTAAGGGCATAAAAATGAAACAACTCGCCTATTATGAAGGTTTTTGGAAAGCGTTAGATGGCATTTTATAAACATAAACTTTCTGATATTGTTGTTAGGTAATTATGTAATTTCGATAGAGTGAACATTTAAATACAAACTTTTACGTTACTATTATAGCACATAAACCAGTTGCATACTTTCCTTATTTAGAAAGAAGGAGAATATTTAAGCTTTTAATTTGAAGCAATCCATGTAAGTTAGAAGGGCATTTGACACATCAATAAAAAGGAGAAAGTTTTAAGTTTTTAAAAGCAGGCTGGTTGCTTAGGCCAAGAAAAATAATTTTGTGCACTGATTAAAATTTACACGTGTGACAACCAGGATTCTATTTATTTGTTGTGGCAAAAAATGGACTGCCACTGTTTTGATGTTCCCATGCACCAAATGGTGTTCTTTGTAAACGCATTTAACCTTGAAGACCATAAAACTTTAAGCTTTCCACTATGCAGTGACAGTTTCTGCCTTTCACAGTTTCTTTTGAAGTAAAATAATGAAATTTTCTGGTTCTTTTTGAATAGACTGTACTTCCAATCGCAAAACAAGCATAGGAACATAAACAAGCGTAAGTTTGTGTATTGTTTTACTTATGTGTTATTGTTTGTATTAAGTCCCACAAAATAAGTATCAGTTTTCAAATCGTCACACGAGTAGAGGGAGATTAAGAAGAGAAAATGATGGACATCGAGGTAGAGGGAGGGAGAGGGACAATCTCCGCATTGAGGGCAAAGTACCTAAAACCCTCGGTTCTCAATTGAGCGACTTAAATTCTTAAGTATTGTAATTCAGTATAAAGCAGCATAGAACATTCCAATGATCTACATATGTACAATAATTTCAGACATACAGTAGAACTCCGCTTAACCGAACTAAAGGGACAGACCCGTTTCGGATAATAGATGGTAACGACTTTAAATAGCGAGAGGATGAAAATAATTGTATTCCCAATGCATGTAATAATGTTTAATAAAAAAATACTATGTACCTATACAGTAATAAAATATGCATTAGAGTATTTACAAAGACTATTTCCTAACATCAGTAATATTTTGTGAACTTTCTTTTGGCAATGCTTGCAACAATACCACACATGTTGGTGTTGATTCACTGCTTTGTTCCACAAAACGCAAGGCAATTAAAAAAAAAGGTTTTGTGTTATTCATAGTGGTGCAATTCAATACTTCCCGTTAAGATTTGAATAAGAATTTGAAGTATTTCTTACAACTTATGCGGCTTCGAGTTTCTGCTACACCTTAAATACGAATAAACCACATTGACCAGCACCAACAGTAAAATAAAAGAGGGACCTCCGGATTAAATTCGTGTCTAAGCAATTAACACTTATTTTAACGTTACAATGTTTGTTGGAATGTGGGGTAGAGGTAAGGATTATTAACACACAATTCAGGGTTGGAGCAATTATCAAATTTGTTGCTACCAATTGTCGCAGAAACGAAATTGAGCAACTCGTATTATTTTCATTCTTTCTTACCTCTCCCCTTCCGTCGTTTCGGAGTTTCGGTTAATCGCAGTTCAGTTAAGCTGGTTTGACTGTATTTAATTTTTTTTCTTAATTTAATTTTGTTATAAGTTAACTAAAATTACTCCACGTGTCAAACGGTTGGACAGAACTTACTAAAAATTTTATTTTGTCTAACAAATCTGCACACGGAGAACTGCTTTGGAGGTTTTTGGAATCCTAATGAACCTATGCGAGAAAAAAATATAAAGCAAGCATTTCAAAAACGGCCAATTCAGTCTTTTAATAAATCATTCCCGAATTTTATTGAAAATTACAAGCTAATTGGTTAAAAATTACGATACGTGGAGCATTTTAAGTAACCAGAAATGCAGGGGTAAAAAGAAAAATTATATTTAAAACTGAATGTGAGTTAAAGTACTATGTTTAGAAGAATTTAAATGACCGTATAGAACATAGAGTGTTACCTAAGTTAGTAAATAAAAAGTATCGACTGAAAACAGAGGGTGTTAACAAAGTAAACAATCTTCCCCCCCCCCCCCCCCAAGTTCAATGCAATAAAGCAAGCGGAGCTGCATTTTCTCCTAGTTAGAAAAAATGTGTGGCCATATATTCGTTTCATTATTCATTCATTTTTACTTTTCTACTACGTATACTTAGTAGAGGAAGTATTGTATTTCACCCAAAAATTTGATACCGAGATTTCACCGGAAATATATGTTTTGAGACACCCTGAATCCAAAAAAAGCATTTTTGGAAACATGTCCTTGTGTGTGTCTGTGTCTGTGAACAGCATAACTCAGAAACGAACAGTCGGATAAACACCAAACTTGGTATTTAGGTTCAGTATTTTCCAGAGATGCGACACGAAGGTTTTCAAGAAAATCCCCCACCCCAGATTATCCTTTACGTGGAAAATTTTAATTTTCTCAAAAATGGCTCTAACGATTTTGATTAAAATATCATATGTTTAAGATATTTTCATGACAAATAAAATGTATATCTTGAATTTTCTGGGAATGTCTCCAAAAGTATTCATCATTGTGAACGACTTTTGCATAAGAGATAGACAAAATTTTGCTACACAAAATATGTAGATCGCGTTAAAATACACAATTTATATCATATACATTTTTTGTTGTTGAGTGAACCATTTTCGAGATATTGCTTATTATTCCCCTAAATTTTTCATACTTATTTTCTCAAATGGGAAATCGTTATTCATTTTTTTGTCTTGGATATGCAAAGAGTATTAATCTGTGACAATGAGTATGGTGCTGCACATAGCAACTAGCTATTAAGAGATATGTATATGCTTAAAGGCTACTGCATTTATATATTGCTTTTGCAAATACAAAACAAGGGGAACATAGTAGACCTTAAGCGATAGTCAAATATTTTTAGAACTGGTCGCTATGTGTAAAATGTAATTCTCTTTGCATGTCAAAAGATCGTTTCTGCAAATGTTTATCTCGATTAATATGAAATAGACGAATAGTTTGTACAAGAACAGAGAAAGTTATGTGAGTGTAACACATCAGATTTTTTTTATTTCCATTAGGAGGTAAACTGTTTACTTGGCACAAGAAAGACTACAACCATTAAACTCAGCACCTACAAATTATATAGTGAGCCAGATTTCATCTGTTTTCGAGTGGGGTCCCTTGTTAGATTGGATTGGTCATTGCTCGCCGTTTCGCATTAAAGCTCGTGCAATATTTTGCTTGGAATGGCTTCTTTTGAAGTGAAGTCACAAGTGACACCGCATAATTACTGACTGGGGGAAGCGACACAATGAGTCACCCGCTACAACAAACACCTGCCAAGAATTCCAGCAAGACGGTGATAACGTTATTGGATAACAAAGAGTTGGTTAGAAAAATTTTTTCCTTGCCAAAGTATACCATTGATACCTTCTGTTGAACTTCGTCCTCGTACGTGACGTTCTTCTGTTTTGAGAGACATGAAGCGAAGCAGTGTAAAAGAAGTATATATTCGCTCGACTTCCTTCACACATTAACCTTCCCTTATCATATTACTCATAGATTTTTATAATCATTTCCCTTAATCACGATAAACTCCCAGTCGTAATCTCAAAAATATGCAATATTAACTTCGTTACATGAAAGATGCAGAAACAGCATTCACAAAGAACACTTCGCTCGTTCGGAACTGGGCGTCGTTCGGTTTGCAAGATTGGAATGACCGTGTTTGTGTGCTTCTTTGGCCCAAACTGTTTTTTTATTTGTTTTCTTTGAAGTTTTGGGCAATGGGCGAGAGTTAGCCTTTCGGTCTCCCTGATGTTACCAGCTTTTCCTATTGTTACGTGCCCTCCACGTGCCTAGCACAAGACCGTCATCTCCAAGGGAACATGTAAAATTTAAATAACCATTTGACTTAGAACATAGAGGCATTTACAAAGGAATATGACGTTATTTCCACACATCAGTATTAGGAGGTAACAGAGATTGCGAACCAAAAGATTCATACCAGACTATAAGCACAGAGTTATTCAAAAAGAAGGAACAGACTTTAAATATTTATTTCTAATGAACAACAATGGATGGCGACACATGCGACACATCACTGAATAGAGAAAAGTTCAACATTTTATTTTATGTGTTCAAGATGCCATTTGTTATGCGAGGATGAACGGTGCTTTTGCGTTTGCATACGCAACCAAATCTAATGTAATCTAAGAACTTATTGTATCAGTTGTACATTTTTTATGACGAGGCGGCTCGTTGTTGAACTTAAACGGAATGCACGCTGCAATGAAACAATGGATTCACACTTTGCATAATGCAGCACACACAACTAATTTTCCTGTGGCGTCGTCATTTTCTCGTAAACAAACACAGCGCTGCTGTAGGCACTGAATGGAACTAATAGGTGGTGCTTAAAACTTCAAACTTTCCTCTATTCAATGATGTGTCGCTACCTATTGTCGTTCATTGAATACTTAAAATCTGTTCCTTCTTTTTGAATAACCCTGTATATAAACGCAAAACAAAATCTTTTTGAAGGTTTGTGATCAGTTTTCACCGATGCATACCGATAAGAAGAAAAGAAGACTCCTTTTCAATCAGATATTGATTAATGCATCTTAGGATGTCGCAGAGGATAATTATTTACGTTTAAACTTCTTTCACGGGCGTAAGAAAGGATGAGGTTTGGTTTACCCGTCGAGTATGGAAAGGCTCGGAGTGGCAAGTGCGATCATAGCTGGCCCGGACAGAGGGGGATTGATCTCGGCTAAAACCGGAAGAGCACTGCTCGTCTCTAGCGTTTAATGGCTTAATGAGTTGCAACTTAGGTTTTTCGGGTTCCAATAATTCTTTGCGCTCCTCGTGTGTACACGCAAACACACGGTTAACTAACTAGGTGCACATATCGTACCTCTGTACATTCAGAGAAACTTCCTGAGAATATAAACAGAATCTGCTGGCGTATTCAGATGCAAACTGCTTCTTTGAAATGTTGTGTTTGTGCGCTTACCTAAGTCAGATAATATGAGTGAGGTAACATCTTTCTTTCCTGACTGAAATAATTCATCAGTGATACAGTCTTAACTTTTTTGAAGTCCATCTCTGTACACTAGTTAGAATATTAAGCGAATTTCTTATCTTGAAGAGTGTCAAAAAGATGGAATGTGTTCTCTGTTCGCAGCAGTAGCAGCAGTCCAATGTATCCCAGAAACAGCATGTATCCCAGTCCATTACCGTACCTGACAGGCAGTCCGGGTTCGGAACCTGCCACTATTCAGAGTGCAGCCTCCCAGAACCTCTGGTCCTCTCAAGGTAAATAGTATTTTTTTTAGTTACATAATACATTTCAGAGACAGGAATACAGTTTGAATGAATTGTTACATTTTATTATGGCTGATTAGTTCCGTTAGGCTTTTTTTCCCCACCATTTTGTGTAATTTGCACCATATTTGCTCATTTAATTTTTTCATACACAAACTTCCTTTTTACTCGTACTTTCTCCACTACATAGGTAAATATAGGTTATTTTTTTAACATCCTGTAACCAGATACTTGGTCATATGATGATGAATGTTATGGTTGAAATGATGCTCAAATGAACCCGGGTCCTAGAGCTTAAAGTTACCGAAGTTCATATTTTCAGGATCACGAAAAATTCCGGAAAGAAATCTCGCCTGAACCGGGATTCAAACTCGGTGAACCTCTGAATGGGAGACAGATATGTTACCACCACACCATGGAGGTGGTCTCGGAGGAAGTATAGCTTTCTATTAAAATTTCGATGCCGAAATTTTACCAGAAATATATGCTTTAAGACACTCTGAATGAATGAATGAATGAATGAATAAATAAAATATAAATAATAAAAAAAGCCTTTTTCGAAAAAGGTCCGCCTGTGTCTTTGAACAGTGTAACTCAAAAACGAAGATCTAATTTGAGTATCTTCCAAGGATACAACACGAAGCTTTTAAAGAAAATCTACCCTCCCTAAATTGCCTTTTAAATGGAATTTATTTTGAAAATTTTGATTTTCTCAAAAATGGCCCTTAATGCTTTTGGTTAAAATACCATACGTTGCAAGATATTTCACGACAAATGAAATGCATGTCTTGAATTTTCTAGAGATAACCTCTGAAGTCCTCTTCATTCTAAATGATTTGCATAACTGGTAAACCGTTAGAGATATAAGAAAATCTTAGTACAGATAAAATGTACTAAGATTTACTACCACACAATTTGTCAAATAATTTTTTGTTTGCTTGCTTTAAAGCAAGTGGAGTAAACCATTTCCGAGATATTCTTTGTAACTGGTTTGGATTTTCAAACGCTTACAAGTATTTGCCTATTATGCACAAACATACGAAAACTCTTCCTAAAATAAATTTAATACGTTACTGGTTCAACTAAAAGAATTTTAAAATTTCTTACCTAGGATATTGAATATTTTATTGAATCTTATTGTATGCAAAAATGGAATAATACGGTTTTATGCAAACATTTCTTTGTCTCTGTGATTTAAATGTACTAGTATGTTTACCAATTTGTGTATTTAAGCATAGTTTACCACTTAAAAATCCCTGAAATAAAGCTTGACCATACTAAGCATCGGTTCTAAAATTAGGAAAGGCAGAGCATGATGATCACACTATATGCTTACCCTAATCTTTATATTTTCCCTTCTAGGCGTTTCATTGTCTTCTATGTCCGTTTTGTTCTTTTTATTCAGCAGCTAAAACCCAGGTTTAGTTTCGAAGCTTTTCTGTTATTGTTTACAGTGCCCTTGGACGATTACGGCTCCAGCCCCAAGTCGACAAATTCTGCCCTGCCGGCGTTTTCACAGAGGTTCGGCACGATGTCTACAGCAGGGGCTGGTGGAGGAGGGGGTGGCGGTCTGCCAGGGTTCTCGAGTTCCTCCATGAATCATCACAGGGGTCCCACTTATTCCCCGGGACCTAGTCCCACTTCGGCTCATGGCTATCTGGGCAGCAGCCCCTCGGGAGAGCCTGCTCCGTCGATCTGGAGTGGCTATGACTCCGGGACATCGGCTCTTCAGCAGTTTAACGTCATCAACAACTCGGCGTCTAGACCTCGGGGTTCCTCGTCTCTCAGCTCAAGTAAGTCTGAAATTGCAAAGAAGTAACATTTATTAAGTTTTAAAATGTAAGTTGTTTAAGAAGGCGTATGTTTGTATAGCTTTATTAGACATCAGCATTTAGTGCGAGTTACGCAATTTGTTGGATAATTTCAAAATTCACTTCCCACTCGCACCGAGTTTGAAGAGGCTGAGTGACTTTATGTGAACTATCTTGATGCTGGTGGCATATCTCATTCTTAGCAATATCGGGTTGAATGACCTCGCACTGCGGTAGGCTAGCTCACGCACCGATGGAAGGCAATTGCAACGGCATGGGTATAGTGGGAATGACGTGTGTATAGCTGTCTGTTGAGTGTTCACTTGTGTAATTATACAGGGGGGACCATTTAAGTTGAGACTGTACAATATCCCCAAAACTAAGTGTTCTAGAAAGAAATGTCTAATAAATGTTGCTGGATATTATGGAAGGGGGGAAGTAAATGCCATTAGTCGTATTTTATTTGGAGGACTTGTGATGGTCAATTTAAATTAATCCTAATTGTGGGTCCCATTTAAAAATATTTAATTGATCCTAAAATGACCACCATAACGTCCTCCAAACCAAACGCGACTAATGTCATTTATTTTCGCCCATAACATCAAACAACTTTTATTAAAGACATTTAGTTCTACAACGTTTAGTTTTGGAGATATTGTGCAGTCTCAACTTAAATGGTCCACCCTATATACCTACTGCAGATCAGTGTGTGTTTATTGTGTTGATCTTTGCTCAAAGGAATCAATGTGAACTTTTAGCATGTATACAGAAATCCCCTGCTGTTAGTGTTCCTAACAAATTCAGAATTTGTAAGTTGTTAGAAAAATGTAACCAAACTGGATTCGTGTTGGACAAAAAGAAACAGACAGCCAACAGTTAGTTGTAACCGAGAAAAACTTAGACAAGATAGGAGATGTCATGAAAAGAAGTTCAAGAAGACCCCTGCATACATTACAACACTTGTTTGATGACAGAATGACGATGGCCTGCTCGTTCTCATAGATGTAAAGTCCTTTGAATTACTTTCTGGGGAGAAATGTTTGTTTTTAAACTTAATGCAACAAATCCTCATGCCGTGAACATAAAGACAGTTTTCAGTGTGTGTTTTATAATTCTTGGGTTGTAGAAATTAGCGTAGTGTTTATAATTGTTAGGATTATATAAATGCCACGGATATTATTTGGAACACCTTTTATGTTTGTGAATTTCGTTCAATGAACGAACAAGCTACAGAAAGATCCATAAATCAACCCCAAAGAAAATCCAAGCGTATAAGTAATTTAAATGAAAAAGAAGGAATCAAGCTCTCAGGAAAAATTGGCATGCGGGTTTCAGTGCTTTTCGAGGGTGGTAGGTATTGCTGAACATGTTTAAAAAAGTAAGGTACCTACTCAGCTTAATAAACCTTACAGTACTTATCATTGTAACGTGCAGCTCCTTGCTTACAGCCCTGTCGAGTAATTGAGGTTACATTACTTAACATCTTTACATATGTTAAACTATTTTTTATTTGGTCAGTGAAAACATTAATCAAAAGGCCATTTTTAGGTAACGCTTTTAAGGAAATTGAAACTTTATTTGCAAAATGATTACTCAAAACATTGAAACAAGACAATATGTAATGACTAAGAACAATACTGAATATTATTCTCTTAAATAAACAAATTATTTTTGCTAATACACCCTAAATATACTCAACAAAATCACTCCCTTCCCATTAATGTTATATTAACACAAGCAAGTAAAACCGGGCGGTTATGCTGTGTAGCACAGCATGAAGAAAATTTCTCTTATTATAAAATTAAACCAAGCTACCCATAACTAACCCAATTCCAGCTAGGTCTAACTTAGCAACCTGTCTAAACTAAATTTGAAGTTAAATTTCCAAATTTTACTAGATAAACTCGCTACCACGTGAATCTGCCCTCAAATTGAAATTGAGTTTTATTTATGGACGCTCTTTAACTACTTTGGTTCTTAGCGTCCCATTCTATATTGGGCGTGAAAGACTGGACATTTTGCTCAGAGGCCTCTTTATCAGACTTGAGGTTCTTTTACGTGCCGTAAATCTACAACACGGGACCACCGGCTTTACTTCCCTTCGGAAGGAAGCCATGCTAAGGATTTTTATGCCCGAAAAAAATCCATTGCCCTCCGCCGGGTTTGAACCCGCGACCTCGGGAACCAGAGGCTATCTTGGAGGACGACAATCTCTCCTCGCCTCTTATCATCCCTTTAATAGGAATGTATGAAACACCACCTTCAGTTATGTTTAAGAAACATTTTAATAAGTTCATATCAAATGCATTAAATAAAAAGTTGTATCTGATCTTATATAATGCTTGGAGAAATGCCTCTGTGATTCAATTATCATCGTACTAGCATATAAACCAAGATGTTCCGGTTTCGAGTTACAGTAAGGGGAAATTTTTAGTTAGAATTGTTTCTTACCTAGGATAGAGTCTGCGTGAATGCGAGGGTGAATTGTGTACGATATAGTAAGTAGTGGAAGCATTGTATTCCACACAAAAATTCGATGTGTAGATTTCACCGGAAACATATTTTGAGGCCCCTGAACCTCAAAAAAGCAATTTTTAGAAAAAAAAAGAGTCTGTGTGTGTGTGCGTGTGTGAGAGAGAGAGAGAGAGAGAGAGAGAGAGAGAAAGAAAGAGAGAGAGAGAGAGAGAGAGAGAGAGAGAGAGAAAGGACAGCATAACTCAAAAGTGTAAGGTCGATTAGAAACCAAACTTGATATTTAAGTTCAGCATCTTCCAAGGATTCCGAACAAAACTTTTTTCAATAAAATCAACCCAAACTACCCTTCATATGGAAAATTATTCGAAAATTTTGATTCTCTCAAAAATGCCTCTTAACGATTTTGATTAAAATACTATACGTTTTAAGATATCTTCATAGCAAATAAAATTTATATTTGAATTTTCTAGGCTCTGAAGCCCTCTTTATTCTGAATGACTGTTGCATAAGTGGTAAACCGTAAGAAACACAAAATCTTACTACACAAGCGGCTTTTTTCCCCCTCCCCTTTTTCCGTTAACCGTTTCCGATATATTCCTTGTTAGTGGTTTGCATTTTAAAATACTTATATTTAGCTCAAATGGGAAGACTTTTTCCCCTCCCTCTTGGCCATGCAAAGTGAACCGAATTTCAAAAGCCATTATATAACTATCCGCTCTTAAAAGATTTGACCTTTCGCATAAAGGCTTACTGTATTCCCTTATTCCCCTACAAGGAAATTATGCAAAAAGACAATTTCTACAAATGTTTATCTCGATTAACGTGAAGTAGATAGAAGAATAAGAGTTTGTAAGAATAGTTTGTACAAGAGTGAGTGGAGAAAGTCATATAAATGCAACACTCAGATTTTTCCCTACCTGGCGATGGGTGTGAAATATGAATGTCGTTTCTAACGCTCCCTAATGACCTATGACCTTCGGGGGATACCTCATTCCACCAAGCGATGACTGGACTCATTTCTGAGGCGGAAGCACCCAGCGGGCGAAGTCCGGAATGGTAGGGTGATGATGAGGATGACGGTGGAGTTAGGGAAATATGAAATGTAACTTAAAAATTCACACATCTCTTGGACTGTTAACGGAAATGAAAATGCTGGGCGGATCATTCGCTAATGAGTATTTTTGTAGTTATTAGGTAGTATTTTATAGGTTATTTTACAAATATATTATTTGACTTTTCTCATTTTGTTTGTTAAAACATCTAAATAAACGCAACTCGGGCTTCAAGATTTTCCGAAGATAAATTCTTAGCTGTATTTATATAACCATAGATATTACCTCACATAGTTAAACAAGTTATGATCGCCAGAACTTGTTTTCCAGATCAACAACACAAAATGATTGCAAAAATTAAAATCGGCTATACAAGATAATAGCTACAGAATGAGTAAATATTCATTAATTTATCTTCTTTACTGTCGTCCTTTTCCGTCCTCAATTAAACATATCGCTCCATCTTGTTCTTGATCTACCCTCTTGGCTATATTCTCTAGGTTTATAAAATTTAATACGATTTTTGTGCATTCGTTCCTCTTTCATCCTTAATATATGTTGGCACCAATTATTTTTGTTGTCATTAATTTTTTTTCATTTAGATTATATATATATATATATATAACCGTTTTCGGATTTCATTTTTCAGTTTGAGTGGCGAGGAGAGCGGAGGGATCAACCCTCCCTTATGGGGTTAATAAACGAGGGAAACTAGGTTTGAGCTTAAAGGTGGCAGCCCCACCACAAACTTAAGCCTGCACAGCGCTCGTAACGCGGTCAGTGGACATTATCATTACTATTCAGCTTACTCAAATAATCAAGACTGATTTCATTAATTACGACGAAAAATATCGACTGAGTTTTGCTCTTCTTCAACAGAATGACTACATTTTTAGGCCCTTACACAAAGCTATTGAAATTCACTCTACACGTGATACACAAAGGTCGCGAAGCAAAATAGAGCGGACGTCACAAACCGCTCTAGCTCGTGTTTTATTATGGCACACGTTTAAGAGGAACCATTATTTCTGAAGCTTATGCCTGGTTCACATCCTGGTTTGTTCGTCTGACGGAGTTTCTCCACTTTATCTACTCCCTAATGAAAATCGGATGCCAAAAAGTTTTAGCGTTTTGGATTCCTGAATTCATCTCCTGAATTAAAATCTCTATGAAAGTTAAGCGGTGATTAATTTATTTTTATATCCTTAAGCGAAATACAGAGTGAACCAAAAGACTCCGAACCGCCTGCGCGTGTTTTTCCTGTCCGCGTCCTCGGCGCTCGTTGCGGTCATGGAAAGGCTCGGATGAAACCATACAACATTTTTAAAACTACTTTTAAAGGCTTTACTTACCAACTTTATGAAAGGAAATGCTGAAACTGGTCATCGTCCTTGCCCATACATTTTGGCACCTCTTTAGCAAACTATCTATCATGGAATTTTTGGGGGGAATTTTCCAAACGATGACCGATGTCGTGTAATGTTTCTTCGGTAAGAACTGAACGCCGTCTTTCGATTTCTTAGCCTGAACACTACCTGTGGCCTGAAATTTACTGTAAAGTTCATGGATTGTTGCACGCCTGGAACTTTTATGCCTGGAAATCTTTCTGTAAATTGTACTTTCACTTGGCGAGCTGACCGAGTTAACACATACGAATCATAAATACACGCTGTGCAGTAGAAAACATATACTTAGCCATAATATACTTTGTAACTAAGTACAGGACAAACTAATAAATAACTCGCAATAACTGAACTACATCACATCACCGTCAACTCAAAACTGCACTTCACACTGCACAGCAAAACCATAACAGCGTGACTTTGTTTATAGCAGCAGCGCGTTATCATGTTTTTATCATATTTCCACACGCCCAGTGGAAAAACACCGCGCAGCCGGTAATATTGTACATAAAATACCCCTCCGGGGTAGCTTAAAACAAACTGTACAAAACAAACGCACACACACTGGAAGAATTAAAACAAAATTTCTCAAGTGAACTACGTTGAGTGATGGATAGTTTCCTAAAGTGGTGCCAAAAATGTATGATCGATGACGGTGACCAGTTTCAGCAACTCCTTTCGTAAAGTTGGTAAGTAAAACTTTTAAAAGTAGTTTTAAAAATTTTGTATGGTTTCATTCTATCATAGCGACAGACGGCAACGAGCACCGAGGACGCGGATTAGAAAAACACCGCGCAGCCGGTTTCGAAGTTTTTTGGCTCTCTCTGTACTTCTGATTTAATTCTCTTACTGAAATTCTTCCTTTACTGCAATTGATTTGCTATAGTATATAACATTTTTTGAACTTTCCCATAGTTAAAAAAACCAGGGATACGAGTGGGAAACTCGTTGCACATTCCTAAATTCTCCATTACCAATCAGGACTTCGTGTTGTGTTGCTCGAAAATCAAACGTATCTCTGCCGTTTCATGTCGCTTATTAACGGGCATCCTGGCCACTTGGTTGCAATTGTCTAGTATTAGTATCCTTAGAGATAACATAATACTACTTATTGATGCCACAACCAAATTCAGCATTTTAGATTCCTGTAATGGATGCTGAACATTGTAATTCTGCTCTGAAAACCGAGTTAAATCCTTGTGAAATGATCTGTTTTTCCCAACTTTTGGAGGTGAATGTACCAGAGAATGACAATGTCTGGCCAGGCTCATTACTGAATGCGTTCACAAATCGTTTTCTAATCGCTGTCAATAACCTTCACCGCGCGGTGTTTATGTTATTTTCTTTTCGTTGTAGATCACCTTTGAAATGACCTTACGTTGATCGTCAGCGTTTACAAAAATGTCATCTTACAAGAGAATCTATCATGCCGGTGTTTAAGATTACATCAGCAATTTTTGGGCTGAAATACATAGAAACGGATGAGACATAGGTCCAAGTATCATCTCTCGTAGGATCTGGAAGTGAAACGCTAATTTCAGGCTCACTTTTAGGTTTCGTTTGCTATGGATTTCACTATTTATAACGCAGTATCAGACAGCTGAAAACTCTCATGATGTCAAAGAACAAATCTCTTGCTTCCGACAAGGAGATAGTAATTCTGCGAGACGTAGATAAGTGTAGAACAAAGGGTCAAGGGAAACGGGGAAGTTGCTTATAATGGAAGGTCTACATAATGCATATTCCTATATTTATTATACATCTGAAATACAAAGCTTGCCCTTCCCTTCCTATGCGTTCTTTACCTGCAGTTCTTCTGAACCGCTCCTTCATCACACATTCCCTGCAACGTCACACACAATTGAGTTTGCTGACACTTGTTCGCCTCCGTTTGCCCTTTTAAAGTACTTTTTCAGCAGGCAGTGCTCAATACCACATCTACATTATTAAGAAAGGTGTTCCGTACAGCAGAATACAGTTCCACAATTCTAGGAATTGTGTGTAGTGGTCATGAGAAAAGATGCTGAGATGGATTGTATGTTAAGGATTTGATTGTTTATGTTGATTCGAATCACGTATGTTTTTCTAAAAAATGTAAGTATACTTTATAACCATACAATAACGGGAAGGCAGGGAATAGGGGTAACGTAGACCAGTATAAAATTAATACATATTTGATATTAAAATGGGTTTTTTTGATTTCCAGAAGCTAGCGAATACTATTATTGAACATTACAAAACGCAACAACATGTAAATTAGACTAGTTGCATTTTCTGGCACTATTCCACAAATAAAGTGAACTAACAAAACCTATAAAATAAGACAATATTTAAAAAAACTTACAATATATAATACATTAACCATAAAACCTCGTCAGTGTAACTAACATTTAGACAGTCAACATATTTACTGAACATAAATTAAAGGTGGTGCTACATATTGTAGCAAATCCTTATAATCTTCTGGGTATACCTTTCTCGTGTTAGCTGCCCAGTCTGTTAAATTATTTGCGATCTGCAGTGATCGTGTTTGATTTTCCAATACTTAACCTTTCAGTTGAGAAAATTAATGAAGTTGATTCAAAACCTACTTTCTATTCATTTCGGTGTTCTGAGGCTTAACCTGTCGAAATAGGATTTATTTCCTGTTTTGTAGGTTGACAAATTTTTCAGACTCATATTTTTATCTTAAGAATTTAGCGCTTGTTTCCACTGCACACGTGTTCGTTACAAACAATCGTAAAGAAGGATAATAAAGCATGGTCCTCAATAAAATTATCGATATAGAGGGTCACGGCTGTTTGACATCTGACACTAGCACATGGTCTATTAGATGCCTAACGTATGAGGGAATTGTCATAAGTAATATTACAAAAGGGTCTGAGAATTTGTCTAGAAACTTAGATTTTCGAGTAATATTCATTAGAACTATTCCATAAATTAAACAAGAATTCAAATTAAATTCCCATAAAAATCGCCCACAAACCGTTAGTAATTGCATATACTTTCCTTTTCAGTCGTCATCTTATTATTATTATTATTATTATTATTATTATTATTATTATTATAATAAGACGTCCTGAAGACACCACATACTCTTTAACGTCTAATTAACCCATCTGTAGTAATAATTAAATATTCCCCAAAACTAGAATGACTATGTAATCCTAACTTATAATTTAATTTTGCATTTACGGATATGGATTATGATTATTTTTAAATACCTTAATTGGATCATATTGTATTATGTTAGTAATTTTAATGGGTCCAGAAAACCTAATTTCTACAATTCTAATAACAATTTCTTATTTACTTGTTCATTAAAAGAACATCCAAACAAAATGGTTCTAAATTACCAAAATTGTCACATGAGGATTTATTATTAACAGTTTTAATCTAATTTATATTGAGAATCTGGTGTATAAGCTACTTGTAATCTTATTTATTTTAGAAATAATCTTAAGGTCTTCTTTCTTGATGTTGATATTGCAGAACCAAGATTTATTAGTATAAAATTTATTAGAATTCAATTTATGAGAATAATTATCATACAATTTATTAAGGATAAAGATTTTTGCATCCTTTAAAGGAAGTGGTTCTGATGAATAAACTACTTCATTTCTTGCTGTTTTTGCCAAACAGTTTGCTTTCTCATTTCCAAACATATTTTTCTGGCCTGGGATCCATATCAATTGAATTAAAATTTGAGCTTGATAAATTAAAAATTTAATTTCCACTTCTAAGAAACTAATATTTTTCTTTATGGAGAAATTCTGAGTTCCAGCAGATAATATTTACTATCTGTGAATATAATATTAAATTTATATCTATGTTTTAGGACGCAGTAAATGAATATCGATTACTATCAGGAATGCCAATAGATTTAACATTCGTAATTAACTAATTACACTGCATTTTTCGCTTGTTATTAGTTATAACAGAAATACATTACATAACCTCAAATAAAATCTTACTCTTAATACTTATCTCTTGTTGGAATGCACGTAAATTAAATTTACAGCTGTTATAAGTGCAATTACGAGAACTGAATGAAGGACGTGTTATTGGTATGTTCTTTCTCGGCGATTTACGGAAAAACGGTTAGTGACTCTGAGAAAACAAGAAAGAAGCTGGTATAATCTTAACAGAAAGAATGGCCCCGAAAAATTATCGAGAATTTTGGCTGTGATTGGTTACATAAAATTTCATGTCAATAAAACTCATATTTTGAAAGATATTCAAAGAAATCGGCACTTTTAGAACTTGCAAGTAAAGAATTTATTAATTCATAAATTGGTCGTAAAGGCCTATGCTGTTGAATTCAAAATGTAGCTAGAAAACTGAATGATAATGTTGCTCATTGCTGCAGTAGTTCCTTTGGAAACTTCTGCAGTATAAAACAGTGACGAGGGTGAGCAGCGCCTTTGGGGAAATGAATTACAGCTATAGTGCCGGGGCCAAGTGCCAGAACATCCTTCCCGACGTAAACCAGACACTCAGGTTTGTCCGCTGCTACCGTGCGTGGCCACTTCCATGTTTACTATTCCTGGTCGCCAGATCCTTCTCTTCAATAATAATTTATGTCTTTCTTTCTGTTCGCGCATTCACCTCTTCTTTAAGAGCAAGCTTTCGGTTCGAACGAAATCCTTGATTAAAATATGTTTTTGGCGAACATGTTTTTTTTTTATCACGATACTTCAGGGAAGTAGCTTTACCCGCATTCGTTGCAGCCAACCTAAAACGTCCACCTATTTTACTGTATTTTGCAGCCTATTGCCGCTGCTCATATCACAATAAATTGTTAATGTTGTTATTATTATAGACATAGAATATAGTAATATTTTAGTTAAATGTTTACCATTTCAGTCTCCTCCTTCTTTACTTACGTTTTTATTTTTTAATATGCATTTAATTCTGCCATCATGCATGCCAGGGAATACTAACTCAAATTTATTTATCGGCTTGAACCAAACAACCATCTTTTTAATGAACCTTCCAACACCTCTACTTCCTGCTGTTTGTTGGTCTCATGCTATTTTAATCAATTATTTCCTCTGCTTGCCAACATGTCCATTCCAATGTGTCTTTCTTTCTTTTACAAATTTCAACATATCGTTAATCACTTTAATTCTTCTTTATTCACACTTCAACTATAAAGCCATATCGCGACTACTTAAGAATACAGAACATGGTTACAATGAAAATACAATATTTTAAACAGTAATAGTACATAAAACATTAAATTCTCTAGATAGATGTGCTATACATTGTTATTCAATTTTGTCGCTTTCATAAAATTTAAAGTTCTTTGTTGTGCTGAATTTAGGACGTTTGGTAGGCTATTGGGGATGTCACATCTTTCTCTGTGTTGTACATAGAGGCCAGCAATAACGAAATGATGAACTGTGAGGTTGGATCTGCAGAGGTCGCACCAGGAAGGAGGTCACAGTTGAGGAGATGTTTGTGCGTTAAAGCATTATGTCCAATACGTAGTCGAGTTAGTAGAACTTGGTCTTTGCGGTTGAATGGTAGTGTTGAAGTTTGGACTTGAAAATGTAGACATCGTGTAACCTGCTTCTAGATGTGACTTTCCATGTTTGTCTCCATTGATTAATGAAATGTTTTTGATGATGTTGATGTCCTGAGGGAAATGTTTGGTGGCTTCTTTGGCTGCCTGATCAGCTGATTCATTTCCCAGAATTCCGACGTGAGACGGAATCCAGGCGAATGATACTGATTTACCTAAGACTAGTACTTGGTTGTACAGTTTCTGAAGTTCTTTAACAATATTTTGGGAGGTTGAGGTTTGTTGAAGGGCTATTAAAGCGCTCGACGAGAAGGAGAATATTATAATTGTATAGGTTATCTTTTTAAGTATGTATTCCAACGAGAGTTGAATTGTGAACATTTCACAAGAATAGACAGAAAAATATTTTGGAAGACAATATTGCATGGTATAATCAGGGAATACCACTGCACATGCATTATGACCATCAAGTCTGGATCCATTAGTGAAGATACGAGCATGTGTTGAATACAGTGCACACAATTCGTTAAACAGACGTTTGTATACTATCGGTTGAAGATTGTCCTTGTCTAGCCAGGGATGTGTCAATAATGGGGTACTTTATCGTCCCTTGATTTGAATTGATGTATTAGGAACCAAAGAAGTACATCCTATTTGCTTTGCCTCTTTAATATCCGACTCAGTTTTCTGCCATGATTAGCAACGTCTTAAATGTTTTCCTAGTAATCGATAGCAATGAACTTTCGTGACTCGACTCCATTAGATCTGCGTTTATTTGAAAATAAAGTCGATCATGTTGCACACATTCATATGCAGTATTTTTAAGGTTGTTTACTGGCCAGCTGTTTTAATACTTCAACCAACCTTTAATGAGCAACTAAATGGATAACATCACAAATAAGTAATATATTTAACTAAGTGCATAACAGAATTTCGACAGTACTTCCCCTCGTATTTTAAAACTTTTCTTCCAATCTGTTATAAAGCACTTACCATCCTTATATCGCAATGTACTATTAAACGCTGGCAAAACACTGCTAATCATTAGAGTGTGCCAGAAGTAGTGTGAGAGTTATAGCCTAACTTATGTCATCGTAAATGTACAAGTTATACCAAAAGTTTATTACTTCCATCTTAACTGCTTATTACACCATGTGTCGGTTTTGTTATGCTGTAACTATATGGTAATCCTGTAACCCCAGTTTTCTATTTAAAGGACAGTAGGTCAGCTAGTTCTATTCCAAAACCTGAATGTTATCGTGATGCAAGTGAGTGTAATACAATAAATTTTGCAACGTGGACTACAGTAATAGAATGTTCTCTGGAAAAAGAGTAAAACAGGGAGAACGTGAAGAGAACAAGGGACTCTTTACGACTTAGTCACGATATTTTTCAATAAAGTTGTAGTGTGACTAAAAAAAGTCTAGCTAATGAGGATTAATGCATTAGAGAATTGAATAAAATACTGTGTTTTCGGTTTAGTGAAATTCGTGAGCTGTGCAATTTCAAATAATAATATTTAAACTTTGGAATCTGCCTATAACCACAGAACGGGTACCCAATACTGAATTGTGGTTTAGACAGAACGGGTACCCAATACTGAATTGTGGGAGAATTTTCTAGAAAAATGGCTCTTTAAAATGTTACAAGTGCTCAACAATAGTAGAGCTAGGATCAATTAATTGCTGTGGTTTCGTCTCGCTAATCATTTAAATGTCCAAACGCGACGTGTACAGGTGTATGCAAATAATGAAATTTTAAATGCTATTTTCTTTAAATCACCTTATTTTTTTTTACATTTTTTAGCACTTTACAATTTTAGCATTTGCTTTAAAATGTACAATATACGTTCTTTAAAGGTGAATGAAGGGATATAAAGAGCTTAATATCAAGCCTAGTTTTCAATTCATGCTTTTAATAATTTTATTAATTTTTAGAAAATTAAAAGCGTTCCATATTTTGTTTTTCTCCGAAAAATTTTACTGCAGCACAACATTTAATCTCCAATTATAAAAAAATGACTATACTGGAAAAATAGTAATGCAAAATTTAAAAATTCAACACTTCAGATTTTCATCACACCTGTAAGTTCAAACGAGACTTGGTTGTAGTTTTTTTGAAAATTATTTTGTTGGAAAGTTAGGCACCTTGAAATGGCCTTGAAAATTAATTTTATGTCCTGATTATGCTGAAAAAATACGTTGATAAAATTTTCGGGTAAATTGATAGCAATTACCAATTCATTACTGAGTTGTGTGTAACTATTCAGTTCTGTAGAAACGATAAATGAATTGAATCAAATTACTCTCAAATGAACCTGCTGAGAGTTAATCGATGCTTTTTCCTCTGACAAGTGCAAACTCCGGATAAAACATTAACGCAACTCGCCCCAACCAAGGTTCGAATTTTGTCCTTCAGGTTGCATGGAGACATGTTACTCCACACCATGGAGTTGTGAATAGGAGATTAAAATAATAATAATGATAATGATTTCTTAGAAAGTGCAGTCTTCGTGAAGGGCTTTTTCAAAACTTTTTTTTTCAACCTCAGTGTTTGGTGTTAACCTATTTATTCTGTTTTCCCTCGTTTTTTGGTCTGCTCACTCACGCCTGATAAAAGTAACAAACGCAAAGAAATTACTATGCCCTTACCGTTTTTACTTTCTCTACCACGTACCTAGTAGGTAGAGAAGGTGTTGCATTTCACTCAAAAATTCGATACCAAGATTGCACTGGAAATACATGTTTTGAGGCCCCTAAATACAAAAAAGCATTCTTAGAAGATCCGTGTGTGTGTGTGTGACTAGCATAACTGAAATACGAAAACTGGTTTTCAGCACCAAACTTGGTATTCAAGTTCAGTACCTTTCAAGGATTCCACATGAAGATTTTCAATAAAATCCCCACCCCAAACTACACATTACACGGGACATTTTTCAAAATTTTTTAGTTTATAAAAATTGCTCTAAAGATTTTGATCAAAATATATATTAAAGATATTAACATGACGGATAAAATGTATATCTTGAATTTTCTAGGAATAATCTTTTCAAAATTCCTTCCGAATTGTGTAACTGGTAAACGTTAAGCGAAGACTAAAACGTTCTATACTAGAAATATAGATCTCTTTAAAACACACAATTTATTTCATACAACTTTTTGTGGCATCAGCCATTTCCGGTATCTCCGTTGTTAGTGGTTCGAATTGTTCAATACTTAACCTTTCTTTTAAAGTCCTGTCAACATTCAGTTGTGTCTCACGATTCCATTTGAAACTGTATGGAATTTTAAAGGCCAGTGTATAGCGCCCTGTTCTTAAACAGTTGACTATCGTTGTTCCCTTTGTATCCTAACGAAATGTTTAATGTAGCTATTTCTGCAAAAGTTTATTTGGTTTAAAATGAAATAGATATAAAAATAACCTTTAGTAAGACTAGTTTGTATACCCACTAATAAGCGATAGAGGGTAGGGAAAGTCATGTGAATCTATAACATCAGATTTTTGCTTAAATGTTTAAAATTTAGTGGCGATTGTGCATTACCACTTCATGGAAAATGTTAATTTGGTTACTTGGTGAGATTACGTTAATGCATACGGGCGTGATCAAATAATTCACAAAGGTATTTGCAGGAACTCTTCCAAAATTTTAATGTTCCATATGAGACGTTTCACCTAGTGGCAAGAATTGCCGAAACCGTTGCCGTTTATTCAGTTAACTATTTAAGTACTTTGTTTTAGGAAATAAACTAATTAATACCATCTTCCTTTGCGAAGTATGTAATTTAATAAAAAGTACGATCGTATCTCGGTAGTAACGCAACATTACAGTATGAAATTTCTTTTCAATATAATATATATACTTTATGACTTACGTTGCTACATTCGTGTCTTCCAAAATTGAACGTGCACTAGTTGTTAAGTATTACCCCCCCCCCCAAAAAAAAACTTTTACATGAAAAGGGATTTACAAGATTTATTTTTGTCATACTCCAGCTGTATGTGAGAATGAATTAAACTGATTGTTTGAAACAGATTATCTACGTATATAAATACTTTGTTAAAAAAGCACGTTACAAAATTTAACATACATTAGTGAATTTTGTGTAGAAAGGTTTAAATGACTATTATTAACGGTATATGCAAGTATACTATTTTGAAAAATAAATATAATTGCATACAATGTTTAGGCTAAACCTACCTACACCTTTTAGCCAATGGCAACATAACTTACGTGGCTTTAATTTCCATCACAAGAAATATACATGGTCACGAGTTAACATAACTATAGTAAGAAATTCTTTGATGACAAATTTTTGTGGCATGAGATATTTGTGTACAATTCTGCATATCAAAACAGAAATAAACCGACGGTGTTTCCATGTAGCAATATCGGGAAAAAGGATTAGTGCGTTGGTGTAGTCCTTTGATAAAATTTGAAAAGCATTCGCTTAATGGTACTGGGTACTGAAATTACTAATTTCTGCGAATTTCAACTAGTGTCAAAGATTTATTCAACGTAATAATATAAGGAATTAATTTCCATGGGCCTACTTAATTAATTTTTCAAGAATATAATTTTCAGAATTGAAAATCTAGTCATATGTGAAGCGCCCCACGCGATAAAAATTTGGAATATTTAAGCTTTTAAATTTTGTGTATTATATAAAATAGTGTAGTATTAAAATGTTTCCCGAGAAACAAGAATAACATATGCAACACTTATAATATTTTAATAATCGACCATGTTATAACTTATTAAAAACTTAAATCCAAATTTATCATGAAAAGACTTTTTATTCACCTTCAGAGCGCGAATTGAAAATATGAAAATCATCGAGCATAAATTGTATTATGAGGAGCTTTCTAAAGATGCAGAAATGCAAAGAAAAGAAGGAAAAGAAAAAAGGAACAAAAATACGAGACGTCCCAGGTTCGATTCCTGCTGTGGCGGGTAAGTTTTCCTTGTTGAATCATTCACACCGCAGGGCCTGTACGCATGAATGTGTTACTCGCAAATTAATACAAATAATGAAAAAAAAAACAGCAACAATCTATATAACGAAATGACAACATAATTAAAGCGACGTAAAGTAAATAGACAAAAAGCAATACATAGTTCAAAGAAATACTAATACCAAAAAGTTGCTTCAGAAGATATGGGCATAGAAGTTAAGAGTGCTATGCAGGAGAGAGAGAGAGAGAGAGAGAGAGAGAGAGAGAGAGAGAAGAATCTAATTTTGAACTTAATAAGAGCTATTTGTACACCCTTGTCCATGTACATTAAAATGTTACGTCCGATGATTTATAATGCGCAAAATTGTGAATCCGCTCCTGATTCTACAGTGTTTGAAATTTTTTTCCTATAATTTGAGATATTTATTTTGAAAACCTCCAAACTTCAGTATCGAGAAGGATTAAATCCATTAATTACTTAACTATATAACCTTAAGAGAAAATCTTTAAAATCAAATAAAAAGAAATAATTTTGAAGATAAAGGAAAAAGTACTTTTTTCACGAAATGCATTAAAAAGTGGTAAATATATTTTTTCAAACAGTTAACAATTGCTATTTGTTGGCAATAATTGACTCTCTACTTTGGTCCTATTTTGGACCGCATTATTAGAAACAGTAAATTACCATCCATTTCATGTTGCTCACCCAATCGCTAGCGGGTTTCGGCGATGATAGTCTAAAATTTACCAGTGTCACCTTGACTGACCTGAACTCTCACATTAATTTAAAATTATATCTCGCTTATTCCACGCAAATTGTATCCTATTCTCAACCGCATGTCTTCTTTTCAAATGCCACGTGGTTCTCTTCTGTTCTAGTCCTTACTTCGTCCTTGACGCACATATGCTTGTCCAATTTGGGGAAGTGCAACTGCAACCAAAATTAATTGTCTGCAGGTGTTTCAAAATAAAGTTTTAACGTTTATACACTCAGATACATCATGAACTTGGACTCAGTACCATCTCTGCACACATTCGCTCTCAGGCTCTCACATATTTTCAGCATCTTTACTCGGCACCTGGTACAGTATACTTCTCCTTGGGATGAAGATCTGATGTGGTTCCCCGGATCAAAAGTCATCTCCCGCAGGATTTGCTGCTTTCTTCCAGAAGTGATTGAATTAAAAGACTGTCAAGGAACCATATGTACAATATTATTATCGGTAACTTTGGTGCCAGAAGGGCCTCATGTGGCTGACCTCAGATTAGTTTATATTGTTATTATGCATTTTATCCTGGTTCTGAATAACATTTCTAATGCTGAACGAATCTATCCAATAAACAGCAAAAACGTGGCGTGAAAAATATCTTGCTGGTCCTCCCAGGTATCAACATCGGGTTTTCCTCCGTAAAACTACTACAGAAATAAACGCTAATCAATGAACAAGTATCAGAGGAGTAAGAAGGAGCGTAGATCATTTTTTCCAGTTTTTCCCATTGCTTCCCCCGTTATATATTTACAAGCACAACAATGTCCACGAATTTAGGTGTGAAACATATGTTATGGTATAAGAAAGCCGAGGAGAATTTTCGGCACAAGCGCACAGTCGTCTCTTCTGCTTTTGGAAACATCCGGGAGGAAGGGGTGAAGCGAAGGACACAGAGGATGAACAGATTCGGGGCGACAGACGGGGTCCCTAATATCTCCAAATATTACTTGCAGCCACATATGAGCCTTCGACTCTGAAACATGACACGGAAATGAAATATAATAATTATGTAATCCACCGCAGCATTGGCCCACCAACCAGGGAAAACCGCGAAAAAAATCCACGTTAAAGCGCACAATTTATGTCAAAACCTTTTGTGACGTAAACCATTTCCGGAATATTCTTTATTATTGTTTTGAATTTTCAAATATACACTTGTACATTTTTCAAGTGGTGAGTCACTTTTCTTTCTTTCT
The DNA here is from genome assembly GCA_030765065.1 of Deroplatys truncata. NCBI lineage: Eukaryota > Metazoa > Arthropoda > Insecta > Mantodea > Mantidae > Deroplatys > Deroplatys truncata. The sequence continues at coordinate 113,443,975 of CM060988.1, read as the reverse complement.
TTCTTTCTTACGTGCTCATGCAAGATACAGTGAAATTAATCATCTCATAGCTATCCGCTTTTTTTTTAATCTAATTGATGCTTTAGCCTACTGTATTCTTATGCCTACGACGAAATATGTAAATGTGATGAAAGTGTATCTCGATTAAAACGAAGTAGATAGAAGATTAAGCGTTTATAAAAATAGTTTGTAAGAAAAATCAGTATGGGAAATTGTGCGAATGAAATGCAACACACAAATTTGTTTACTTTCTCTACCACGTACGTAGTAGGTGGAGAAGGTATTGCATTCACCCAAAAATTCGATATCGGGATTTTACCGGAATGCATGTTTTGAGGCCCCTGAATGTAAGAAAGCATTTTTAGAAATGTTCCGTGTGTGTGTGTGTGTGTGTGTGTGTGTGTGTGTGTGAACAGTATAACTAAAACGGAAAGTCGGACAAATACCAAATCTGGTATATAGGTTCAGTAACTTCCATAGATGCGACTTGAACATTTTCAACAAAAACTCCCTACTCCAAGTTACCCTTTATATGGAACATTTTTCGCTATAAGAAAATTATTTTGATTCTGATTAAAATACTATATATTAAAGTTATTTGCATGACAAATAAAATGAATTTTCTGGGAATAGCCTGTGAAGTCTTCTTCATTCGGAAGGAATTTTGTATAATATTTCCTAACTGGTAAACGTTACGGGATAAACCAAAACGTACCACATAAAAATGTAGATCTCTTTAAAAAACACAATTTATTTAAAATAACCTTTTCGTGGCATCAGCCATTTCCGAGATGTGCATTATTAATTGTTCAATACTTAACGTGGCCGACCTCGTACCTCATTCGGTAGAGCATCTGCCATCTGTACGAAGGGTCCCGGGTTCGATTCCCGGCTGGGGGTGGGAATTTTTCTCTAGCCAAGATTATTCCCTGTACTCTCCAGAGACTGTAAGTATGAATGAGAGTAAAAAATAATAATTGAGTTTTCATTTATGGACGCTCTTTAACTGCTTGGTCCTTAGCGTCCATTCTACATATATTGGGCGTGAAAGACTAGAAATTTTATCAGGCTTGAGGTTCTTTTACATGCCGTAAATCTACGACACGGGACCACCGGATTTACTTCCCTTCTGAAGGAAGCCATGCTAAGGATTTTTACGTCCGAAAACAATCCATTGTCCTCCGCCGGGTTTGAACCCGCGACCTCGGGAACTATAGGATAGCTAGGTTGCACATGTATGAGAGTATGAACGTGTGTGTGAACTAATGAATAAAACCCAAAGTTTAACAGAAATCCAACAATAAGAGAATACGAGTTAACACCATTGCCTATAGGCAATATGTTCCAAGCAAGACCATTGTAGTTAAAGGCAGGGTATAAATTGAACTTATGAAAAAAAAAAACTTTTAAAGTCCTGTCGATTTTCAGTTGTTTCTCACGATGATATGAAAAGAGAGTGGAATTTTAATGTCAGCGTAAAGCGTACAGTTCTATAACATTTAATTGACTGTTGCTACTCCCTTTGTATGTGTAACGAAGCTATTTTCGAGAAGGGTTACCTCAATTAAAATGAAGTAGTTGGAAAATAAACTTTCGTAAAAATAATCTTTATACCCATTAATAAGCGATATATGGTAGAGAAAGTCATGTGAATGTAACGCATTAGATTTTTAATTTAGCATAAACTAATAGTCACCGCTGGATGGTCTGAAACGCTGTAAAGTTCAGTGTACTAAAAATCAATAAATTTCTTTATTTTTCTGAGTCACTGGCGCAGTCATTTGATCTATAGGATCTATTTGATCTTGAGGAAACTGCTGTTTTAATTTCACAGGTAGCTTAACATACCTCACTATAGCTCCTGTCCTAGGAGCCAGTGTTTTAAAACTATTTTGCAGTTGAAACCTTCACGCTGCATCACGCGTGCTGGTATAAAAAAGGAATAAATACCAAGTGACTGACTGGTTTTACGGACTAGTTTGTTATCTTGATAATTTCATACACTATCGTCTTGACAAAGGAAACGAGTAGCAACCAGTTTTCCGCTCACGTGAACCTTGCAGTAAAAGGTCAACATGCGATACGGCGTCATTTAATATTCCACACAATTTTATTTAATTCCATAAAACTAGTTGCAAACAAGAATATCATTTCGTCGGTCCTGTTACCATCTTCGTTCAGAAAAATGTGGAGTTAACTGATGCCGATAGTTGCATTGCAACCAATATAAGTGCTTTCTTTCACAAATGTATGCATATTTTAGGTTATGAGAAGTATGGATTCATATTTTCTTAAGGTTGAAGGAGAAGGAGTTGCAATATATTTATTTACTCGCTTTTACGCACAGCGACTCCATTTTATAAAATTCTAGCCGCCAAATTAAAGGAGAAAAAATTGCCATTCATATGCAGGAAGAATAAACGACATTACAATTTAATGTTTTGAGGAGTTTCCAGACTTTTAATTAGCTTTATAATTTTTTACTTTCTCTACTACGTATAGTGACTAGAAGTATTGTATTTCACCAAAAATTCGATACCGAGATTTCACCGGAAATATGTTTTGAGGCCCCCTGAATCCAAAAAAAAAAAAAGCATTTTTGGAAACATGTCCGTGTGTGTGTCTGTGAACAGCATAACTCAGAAACGAACAGTCGGATAAACACCAAACTTGGTATTTAGGTTCAGTTTTTTCCAGAGCTGCAACACGAAGGTTTCCAAGAAAATACCCCCAACCCAGATTACCCTTTAATTTTCTCAAAAATGGCTCTTAACGATTTTGATTAAAATAGCATATGTTTAAGATATTTTTATGACAAATGAAATGTATGTCTCGAATTTTCTGGGAATGTCTCCAAAAGTATTCTTCATTGTGAACGACTTTTGCATAACTGGTAAACCATAAGAGATAGCTAAATATTTACTACACAAAATATGTAGATCCCGTTAAAACACACAATTTGTCATATACATTTTTGTTATTGAGTGAACCATCTTCGAGATATTGCTTGTTATTTCCTTAAATTTTCCAATAGTTATACTTTTTCTCAAATGGAAATTCGTTATTCATTTTTTTTTGTCCTGGTAATGCAAAGAGAATGGAATACTCCACATAGCAACCACCTCTTAAAATATTTGAATTTCTTTAAAGCCTACCAATTCCCCTTGCATTTACAAGAAAATTAGCAATTAGATTAACATCTCGATATCTCGATTAACATGAAGTATATGGAGAATAAGTGTTTTGTAAAAATAGTTTGTACAAGAGTAGAGAAAGTCATGTGAGTGGAACACATCAGATTTTTTAAAGCTGCATCCATTTTTCAGCTTTCTCTTGTGTGGTGTTTACAAAATTATTTTATGCAAATTCAGTAGAGCAAAATGTTATATAGTACCCGAGGATATCACTGACATATAACTGACACGGACAGAGAAATAAATTTGAGAAGTCTAAAACTGAGGAGCTAGTGAGAAAGCTCAGTAAAAGCGTTGGTAATTCCGGATGTCGATAGCTTTTTCCTCTTATCAGATCAAAACACATTTTTACAGCAATTTCAAATACTTTACAAAACAAAAATCCACCAAAATGCATGGTAAAGTAATTTAAAAGCACTACAAACGAACGAGTTCAACAAATCTGTGCATTTCCAAACAATTAAATAGAGTGCCTTTGTGGTGAGGTGGTTAGCATGCTAGCTTCAAAATCCAGAGGTCTCGGTTCGATTCACAGCTGGAGGATGGGAATTTTTCATTAGCCAGGATCATTCCCCATTCTCCATAGTCTGGAGGTACGAGTCAGAGTGCGTATATATGTACGTGTGAATTTAATATAAATATGAAATATTGCTGGCTTGGTCCTTGACAACCAAAGGCACAAAAAGAAGAAAAAATTTACTAAAGAATTAAAAGAAAAAATATTGTTAAAACACCAGAACAAGTACACTGTACCATGATATAACTGGTTTATGGTATCTGCTGCGTCATGTTAACCGTCTAGAATAGCCAACGTACACTGTACCATCTTTGTTCTTTCTATGTGTGTGTGTGTGTGTGTGTGTTGTTTATGTTGATTATGTATGTCAATGATTGCAATTTGGTTGCTAGAATCTTTTTTAAAGTGAATGAGTACTTTCCGGGGCCATTATGTATTCTCTTGATATGTTAAGCCATCTCTCTCTTCTGAGAAATGTTTTAACTACTAATTAACATGTGTATAACAGGTTAGCTGAAGCACAAAATAGTATCTTTAAAACAACTTTGTGTGCGCGGAGAGAGAGAGAGAGAGAGAGAGAGAGAGAGAGAGAGAGAGAGAGCGAGCGCGACAGTGACAGTGAGTCAGTCGTTAGATTCTGCCATTGAATAGGCTGTATATACACTACGTGATCAAAAGTATCCGGACACCTGGCTGAAAATGACGTACAAGTTCGTGGCGCCCTCCATCGGTAATGCTGGAAGTCAATATGGTGTTGGCCCACCCTTAGCCTTGATGACAGCGTTCACTCTCGCAGGAATACTTTCAATCAGGTACTGGAAGGTTTCTTGGAGAATGCCAGCCCATTCTTACGCAGCGCGGAACTGAGGAGAGGTATCGATGTAGGTCGGTGAGGCCTGGCACAAAGTCGACGTTCCAAAACATTCCAAAGGTGTTCTATAGGATTCAAGTCAGGACTCTGTGCAGGCCAGTCCATTACAGGGATGTCATTGTCGTGTAACCACTCCGCCACAGCCGGTGCAGTATGAAAAGGTGCTCGATCGTGTTGAAAGATGCAATCTCCATCCCCGAATTGCTCTTTATCAGTGGGAAGCAAGAAGGTGCTTAAAATATCAATGTAGGTCTGCGCTGTGATCGTGCCACGCAAAACAACAAGGGGTGCAAGCCGCCTCCAGGAAAAACACGACCACACCATAACACCACCACCTCCGAATTTCACTGTTGGCACTACACACGCTGGCAGATGACGTTCACTGGGCATACCCATACCCTGCCATCGGATCGCCACATTGTGTACCGTGATTCGTCACTCCACACAACGTTTTGCCACTGTTCAGTCGTGTAATGTTGACGCTCCTTACACCAAGCGAAGTGTCGTTTGGCATTTTCTGCGTGATGTGTGGCTTATGAGCAGCCGCTCCACCATGGAATCCAAGGTTTCTCACCTCACGCCTGTCATAGTACTTGGAGTGGATCCTGATGCAGTTTGGAATTCCTGTGTCATGGTCTGGATAGATGTCTGCCTATTACTCTTTACGACCCTCTTCAAATGTCGGCGGTCTCTGTCAGTCAATAGACGTGTACGCTTTTGTGCTGCACATGTCCCTTCACGTTTCCACTTCACTATCACATTAGAAATAGTGGACCTAGGGATGTTTAGGAGTGTGGAAATCTCGCGTACAGACTTCTGTCACAAGTGACACCCAATCACCTGGCCACGTTAGAATTCCGTGAGTGCCACGGAGCGTTTCAGGATGTCTAATGACTACTGAGGTCGCGGATGAGTACCAGGCAGTAGGGGGCAACACAATGCTCCTAAGATGAAAAACGTATGTTTGGGGGTGTCCGGATACTTTTGATCACATAGTGTAGGTAGGTATACTTAATTCGTTTACCCAAATGGGGAGGGGGATAATTCTGCACGAAATAGAATTTCAGAAGTATCTCGCTTATTGTCGAGTTAAAATAACACATCTATAGCTAAAGTCGTATAATATTTCTGACAAGTTAAGTTATTTACGAAATGTCTAAATAATACTTATGAAGTTTAACCGTTTTCTCACTATACGGAGACAATTTACTATGGAAAACTGTGCAAGACAAGCATAAAGAGTGTTTAGTGTGTTATTAAATCCTAATTTTGATAGCATCCGGAATATATACAGTTTCATTGTAGTTTTCAAAACCTAAGTTAACTCTTACGTTATACAGAAAGAGAAAGAGAGAGAGAGAGAGGGAGAGAGAGAGAACGAGAGAGGGCGATACAAATAGTAGTAGTAGTAATAATAATAATAATAATAATAATAATAATAATAAAGTAATGCAACAAAGACAAGAGGTTTATAAGACCGATAAGGTTATAAGATCAACAGCTAACAGCATAATAAACGTAATCCAATTCAAGTTCTGTCTCATCCAAAAATTTCAGAAAGTAAAACATCTTATGTAGCTTTGAAAAAAAAAAGGTTCATGTACGTGTTTTTGTATATGCTAAAATCATACTATGTGCGAGTATAGTGCATATAATTACATCCCCAAGCATTTCAAGTGTTATTCTTTTTTGTGTGCATTTAACTTTGGTATGCTTCTTGTGTGTGGAGATTATGTCGAAGATTTGCTCTTGTATCCTGGTAGATGCTCTGGAAGTTCTTGGAGCTATGTATGCTGTATACTCCGGAACTTACCGCGCCTCTTACACAGTTGGTAAGACAAGTTTATGTCGAGCGTGGTAGAATTGACTTCCTATCGGAACATTTTTAATCTGTGATTATTGTAAGTTATTGCACGTGTAACGCGTAGCAAATGTTTGAATACTTTGTACCAGACCTTAGTCGTAGCAGTGTCGAATACTATCTCAGGTATATACAATTTTTGTGTGTTGTTTAATATATAAACAAAAATTAAAATAAGTGAACTTTCACTATTTTGTGTTTTATCGATTAAATCAGTGTGCCTTAACGACGAACAAATTGTAATAATTTAAGCGAAAATTTACTTATGTATATTTGCTTTAACCACTTTGTAGACTTACTTTGTATTATAATAATTACTTATTTGTTTCTGCTCGTTGAGAATTTTCGATATTTCGCGTAGCGAATTTATATAATTCTTATGCTTTTCATGTAACTAAGCATATGTGTATAAATTTTATTAGCAATCCCAACAATTCAACTTTGTTTTTCTTAGCTTTTGTCTGGTTGCTATCAATCGTAAAACAAGTTCTCATAGTTTGGAATTCTTAACATGGAATGAATAATATTTTCATAAGAATAACATATTTACAATCATATGTATATGTATACAACATATTGCTGCTTAAGTTGCCACTCTTTTTTTTTCTACACATTTTTCTACTATTACAATACCTTTTTTGTGAAGTCTTTTTCGAGCCAGTCTTTTCTTTTAGTTATTTTTAACGTAGTTTCAACGTTATTAATTTTTATATCTCTGTTTATAGTAGCAAATACAACTCTGTTAAATATTTTAAAATATTTCAATGCTCAAGACGAAGTTGATTACATAAATGATGTTTTGAAGTAACGATTAATAATTGTGCGACTAATTTCAGTATTTGCTGACAGTGAAACACAGCGAATGAAAAATTGTTAATGGAACTGGAACTTGGTGATCGCACCCTCGCAATTACTATGCAAAATGAGAGCCTAGCAGATAATAAGGTTAATGAAATCCTCCTAAAAATACTATAGAATGCATACATAAATATGCAACGTATGAAATTTCTTTATCCATTCCTTTGAATTTCTGTTTTACCATTTTAGCAAGGTTTACAAATCATTTACAATCATTTTGTTAAATACGAGGGCTGTCCCAGAAGTACCCGACCTACTATATATAGCGGTTGTTGTTTCAAACAAATGACTATGGTAAAAAAACCTTATAAACCTTAAGTTTGAAGTTTAACGATGCTACGTTGTTTAGTAATTGTTTGCCAGCCATTAATAGCGCGCTCTCTCTCTCTCTCTCTCTCTCTCTCTCAGCGAATTTGTAAACATGATAAAACTGGCCATCGTTATGTGATACATTACTTTCATTTGAAACGTCTTAGTCTAACTAATATTAAAGCTGAGCTAGATTTTACTCTGGAGGAGTCTGCTCCTTCATTTACAACAGTAAAATATTCCATGGCAGAGTTTAAGCGAGGCCGTACGAGCAACCAAGACGAACATCGTTGTGGTCGACCAAATGAGGTGACCATGCCAGAAATTGTGAAGAAAATCCACAAAATGGTATTGGATGACTGTCGACTGAAAGTGCACGAGCTAGCAGACATCGTAGGCATTTCAAAAAGTCCTGAACATCACATACTACCTGAAAATTTAGACATGAGTGAGAGAGAGAGAGAGCTGTGCGCAAGATGGGTGCCGCGTTTACTCACAACGGAACAAAAGCAGCGTCGTTAGAATGTTTCAGTCGAGTGTTTGGTGATATTTCGCTGCAATAAAGCCCAGTTTTTGCGTCGATTAATAACCTGAGACGAAGGAACAGTCAAAACAGTGGATTGAAAGGGGAGAATCGGCTCCAAAGAAGGCGAAGACAGTTCCATCTGCAAGCAAAGTCATGGCGTCGGTTTTAGGGATGCGCTTGGGATTATTTCCATTGATTATCTTCAACAAGGGAAAGCAATCAATGGCGATTTTTGTGCAAACTTATTGCAGCGTTTGAATGATGAAATCAAGCAAACACGGCCGCATTTGAAAAAGGAAGTTCTGTTTCAAGACAATGCACCACCAGTTCACACATCCATTATCGCCATAGCCAAAATCAATGAGTTAAAAGTTCGAATTGCTTCATCATGATCATGCACCCTATTCGCCAGACTTAGTCCCATCTGATTATTTTCTGTTTCCAAAGATAAAGAAATGGCTTGTTGGTAAAAGATTTGCCAACAATAAGGAGGTGGAGTTTGCAGTTGATTGTTGTTTTGCAGGGTATCGAAGCTATTGAACATAACATGGGAAAGTGTATCGAGCTGAAAGGAGACTATGTAGAGAAATAAAGATGTTTTTTCCTAAATGTTTTGTGTTTTATTTGTTAGATCGGGTACTTCTGAGGCAGCCCTCGTAACTGCTTCAGCATCCTTTAATCGGGTACATGATTTCGGATAGTGAATGAATAACGTGGGTGAAATGATGCTTAAGTGATCTCGGGGTGCATCGAGTTTAGCATTAAGGCATTTGCCATCTTAGGTATAGATTATACAATGGAGGGGACACCACGCGCACTGCGACCTACATAGATCTATTTTGGCTACCAGTCCCAGGAGGAAGGGATGTGGTGAGGTTATCAAGCAGACAGGCCTGAGAAATGCGCGGGAGTCCCTAAAAGTTACAGCTTTCAAGACCTGTCCCCTTGCTGGAGATGCCCAGGGAGGGCGATGAACCGCTCGCCGACCAAATAGCCCTCCAATGTCCACGAGAGTACTCTTTCCTTGGAGCAAGCGTCCATGCCATCTGTCCGGCACTGCCATACGCCGCGAAACCTAGAAGCGCATCTGAAAGATGAGAAGGAAACAGAATGAAAGGAAATCGTGATAGATAAGAAACCACCCCAGCATTCGCCTACCGACCAGGGAATCCCACGACAAACCCAAGGTCAAAGTGGGCGGTCATGGAATCGAGCTAGACTCTAGTTCTTGAGGTCGCGGGTTCAAACCCGGAGGAGGGCGATGAATTTTTTGGACTTAAAATCCTTAGCATGACTTTCTTCGGAAAAGAAGTAAAGTAGATGGTCTCGTGTCGTAGATTTACGACACCTAAAAGAACCTCAAGCCTGATAAAGAGGCATCTGAGCAAAATTACTGGTCTTTCACGCGCAATATAGAATGGGACGCTAAGGACCATAGCAGACAAAGGGCGTCCATAAATAAAACCCAATTTAACTTTTGACAGGAATCGAACCCAGAACCTCCGGAATGCAAGCCTCCCACGTTACCGCGGAGCCATCTCCTGCGGTTTCTGTCATCTTACGATAAGAAAGGGGTTGAATGTAAAACGTTTATACAGGTAACTCGTCAGTCGAGATTCGAACTCGCAACTTCTTGAATCTGCACACCACGGCTCAGCTCAGTTTTGGAATTGTATTTGTCCAAATAAAATTAAACTGGTTGTAGATTGTTCTGCTGGCTACCCTGTAATTCCTTAGACGCCTCGAAAATTATTTTGAGAGATTAAACTGGATAATCAATACACGAGAACCTCGTTTTTCCGGACTAGGTGGGTCCGGAGGTAATCCGGATTAACAAAAATCCAGATAATCCAGAAACAACTAGTAAATGGATAAAAACGTTGTAGGTTAAGTGAAACTTCAATCACTGTAAAAACAGAGAGAAAAGAATTGAAAAACTCCAGTTGAAAAATCTACGATAGCTGTCACGACTGTCAAGAAAAAAAATGAACCAATCTCGAAGACTTAAGTTTTGTTCTGTGACGCTGACCAAGGTAGGGCACTTGTTAGCTTGAACCGATTGGCGATCTCTGTGCCAACTGTGCAACCGTATACAATCAGACTACAGACCTATAGCTGTCAATTTGAATGTAATTACACTGGATTTTGCATACAACGCACAGGTTTTCAGAGAAATTTGCGAGATATCTCTAGGGAATTGCAGTGTTTAAAACTGCCGACAACGTTGGCAGAAATTGCATAGAAACTTTATTGTGCCTTCCACGTTCTGTTTGCCCCACTCAGCACTATCAGAGAGCCAGTAGCAGTAATTTCAACATTCAGAAGAGCTAGCGCGCTTATCGGCAGATGTAAGCGAGACAGGCAATGTAGTCTCAGATCACGGGGGGGGGGGGGAAGGGTGCTGAACAAGGACGGCGCGGCTTGGTCATACACGTGGTTGCTGGATGTCCGAAGTCTAAATCCAACCTGTCATTCCATAACACATTGCACTGTTCCAAAACCATCTATTGTAATGAAACTAGGAATTAAGAAAAGTGCTGCTCTAAAAAATTCTGATGCAGCTTTCGTTGTAATTTAAAATAAACGGATAATTTTTATTTTTGTTCACCAATGTAATGAGATTTCACCCGAAATACACGCTTTGAGTCTACCTATATCTACCCCAAAGAGCATTTTTAGAAAAAGGTCCGTGTGAGTGTGTGTGTTTGCTTGTAAACAGCATAACTCAAAAAGGAAAAGTCGGTAAAATACCAGTATGGTATTTAAGATCAGTATTTTTCAAGGTTGGTATACGAAGATTTTCAGGAAAATCCCACATCCCAAACTAACCTTTAATGGAAAATTTTTGTTATTTTTTATTTTCTCAAAATGGATGAAACTATTATATTAAAGTGTCATATGATTAAGATATTTGCATGGCAAATGAAATGTAGATATCAGTTTTCTGGGAATAGCCTGTGAAGACACCATGCTGAATGGCTGTAGATCTCATTAAAACAGATAATTTATGTAAAATACTCTTTTTTTTAATTTCTCTACTTTAGATAGTAAGTAGGGGAGGTATTGTATCCCACCAAAAAGTTCGATACCGAGATTTCACTGTAAATAAATACTTTGAGGTCCCCTGAATCCAATAAAAGCATTTTTAGAAAAGTCCACGTGAGCGCGCTTGTGTGTGTGTGCGCGCGTGTCTGTTGAACAGTATAACTAAAACACGAAAGGTCGGATAAACCCCAAACTTTGTATTTAAGTTCAATGTCTTCAAAGATGTGACACGAAGATTTTCAAGAAAATTCCCCAATCCAAACTACCGTTTACATAGAGTGTTTTTCGAAATTCTTTATTTTCTAAAAAAAATGGCTAATGATATTGATTAAAATACCATATATTAGAAATATTTGCATGACAAAATGCATATCTTGAAATTTCTGGGAATAGCCGTTGAAGTCCTCTCCATTTGAAGGAATTTTGTATAATAACTGGAAACGTTAAGTGATAAATGAAAACTTAATACGCAAGAAATGTAGATCACCTTAAAACGCACAATTTATTTTAAATAACTATTTTTGGCATCAGCCGTTTCCGAGATATCCGTTACTAATCGTTCGAATTTTTTAATACTTGGCCATTAAGTCTTTTAAACATTCAATTGTTTCTCGTGATTCCATGGAAACAATATGGAATTTTAAGGCCAGCATACAGCGTCCAGTTCTAAAACATTTGACAATCGCTGTTCCCTTTGTATCTGTCACGAAATGTGTAATGCAACTATTTCTGCAAGTTTATTTGGATTAAAATGAAGCAGCTACAAAAATAAACTTTAGTAAGACTATTTTGTATACCCACTAATAAACGATTGAGAGTACAGAAAGTTATGTGAATATATTACATCAGATTTTTTTTTCTTTGGAGTTAACCATTTCAGAGATATTCCTTGTTATTGCTTTGGATTTTAAAATATTTGTACCTCTTTTTTTTTCAAAATGAGAAGTTACTTTTTTTCCCCTAGTGTTCTTGTAAAGAGCATGGAATTACAGGGCCATCACATGGCGACATGCTCTTTAAAAATCTGACTATCGCTTTACTTATTGTATCTTACAATAAAATGCGTAAATATGAACTGGATGTTATCTGGATTAACAAAAAGAGCAGGAGCTTTAATAAGAATATTTTATAGAAGGTGAGTCGAGAAAGTCATGTGAATGCAACACATAAGATTTTTCGTTCCCGTGCTGTCAAAATCCCATAAACCAGCAGAGCCTCTCAGTCCAGAACTTCTTGTTGCTCATCGTTACTATTTTAGTGTTGAGACAGGAGCCGCCGAAACTGTCATTAGAGGGAAGAGCTTCTGGCGTTCGTCCTATCGGCCAGCCCGCTACATTAATAGTCCGGCTCCCGGACCTTTTAAACCCATTCAAAACCAGCCCCCGCTAACCCCTTTTTGTCTTGCCGCAATTTGTTTTCCAGCTGTCTTATACTGGAGGAAAAAAATCACAGCTTACAAACTGGGCGTCATTCAATTGTCATATGATGTTGACAAATACAGAACTGCTTTAAAGCTGTTTAAATTACTAGCGCATAAATCAGTAGCCATATGAGGAATTTGAACCAACCTCAGTTTTACCGTTTTAAATTTGTCGCGTTCATTTTATCCTACTTAAATGCACTTCTTAGCTTCTCTATTACGTATAGTAAGTAGGGGGGGGAGTATTGCATTCCAACCAAAACTTCGATACCGAGATTTCACCGAAAATATATGTTTCGAGACGCCCCGAATCCAAGTAAAGCATTTTTGGAACATGTTCGTGTGTGTGACTGTGAACAACGTAACTCAAAAACGAAAAGTCGGATAAGTATCAAACTTGGTATTTAGGCCCAGTATCTTCCATAGAAACACGAAGATTTCAACATAATTCCTCCACCCCAAACTACCCTTTACATGGAACATTTTCGAAATTTTTTATTTTCTAAAAACGGCTCTAACAATTTTGATTAAAATACCATATTTAAAGATATTTACATGACAAGTAAAAGCATATATCTTAAATTTTCGGGGAATAGCCTATGAAGTCATTTTCACTCGGAGGAAATTTTTCTATAATCTTGTATAGCTAGTAAACTTTAAACGATAAACGAAAACGTACTGCACAAAGATGCAGATCTCTTTAAAACACACAATTTATTTAAAATAAGTTTTTCTGTGGCATAAGCTGTTTCTGAGATACCTGTTATTAAAGGTTCGAATTGTTCATTTCTTGGTCGTTCTTTTAAAGCCCTTTCAACTTTCAGTTGTTTCTCGCGATTGCATGGAAGTAGTATGAAAGTTTAAGGCCAGCATATGGCACCGAGTTCTTCAACATTTGACTGTCACTGTTCCCTTTGTACGAGAAGCATTCAAAACGTTTTGCATGTGTCATCTTAAAGTCCAAACTAAGGATGGAATCCAAAAACTTATCCTCACAATCCTTCAAAGCAGTCTCCATCTCTCTCCACACACAGTTGTAGACGGTGCAATCACTCGTCAAAGGCACTGCATTACTCAGACTGAGGTATTGTCAACAGAGCTCAATTTATAGCCTGAGCAAGGTCGCACACGTTTAAAAGGTTTTCCAGCAATGCAAGATTTCACTCGAGGAAACAGTCAGAAGTCGCGCGGTGCAACTGTAGAGTGGATGGTCAAACACCTGAATTTTAGCAGCTTTTAGTTTCCTCAAATTTGCCGCTGTTCTGTGAGGAGACATTGTCATGCAAAAGCAGCAACCTTGAAGTTCCTGTCGTTGGACACCGCCGCTTCAGTTTTTCAAATAAAGGATTCAAAACATAAGATCCATAATATTCTCCATTTATTATCATTCCTTCTGGCATGCAGTCAACCACATACAACTTTCATAGGTTCTTCGTACCCTAGTTTGAGATAATACATTTAAAGCTGAGCAAGGTAGAACGAAATTGACACCCTTGGAAAATTCAGCCACCTTTCTCTTCACTTTGCCATTATATAGGTAAGGAATAATACACATAAAACCAAAATTAACCCATTTTTTTTAAAAAAATCCTCGGATAAGTCAAATTTAATATCTTGAAAGGAAGACTTTACAAAAAAAAAACAAGCAAACAAACAACGGTTTAATGGTTGGGTTGTTTAATAATTTTCCCCACAATTTCATTACTGTAACACATGAAATTCTAATTATTTAATTGTTCAAAATGCTCCCCTTTACAATATGTCAGTGACTAAGGCAAGTGTGCATTCTTGTTGAACATTTTCAGTCAGTGGTAGATATAGCTCTGCATTATTTCCTGATCCTAATTTTTAACTCTTCCATATTATTAGGTCTCGTAACAAAACACTGCATTTCAAACACTACAAATGAAAGTTCATGCAACTAAATAAGACAACTATTTTTCAGGAAAAGAAAAAAATAATGTTGTCATTTAAAATGCTTGTTGATGACGTCACACATGTACAGTGGTGGCTGAAAATGTGAAATTTTTCTTTCAAAATATTAAATTTGAAATGCCCCAGCAGTTTTTTTAAGAAATCAGTTAAATTTAGTTTTATTAGCGTTATTCCTTACCTTTTATATTTATAGTATGTTATACTATAAATATAAAATTTATTTTTCTATGACCCCAATAAAAAGATTTGCTTAGAAATTGTTTAAAATTAGGCAATGTGGCGTTAGTCACAATTATTCTTTCAGGGTTACATGCAAGAAGCGTAAACGAGAATCAGCTGTTTATATACCATTTTTTCTTTATAGTTGAGCTTATGTGTAAACGAAAGGGGAATCGCCGAGGTCTATAAGTTCATAATGACCAGTTAGGCTTCAGACCGGGAAAACTTAAAACATAAAAGCTACAAATACTTCGGAAATGACTAATCTTTCCTGCATTAAGTTTTTGTCTCTCTTATGGTTTCTTGGTTAAACAAAACTATATAAAATTCAATTGGGATTATCATAGGCAATTCACAGAAAATTCACCATAATTATGTGTAATATCTCAGATATGTCATGTTAGTCAGAATCGTTACAGTTTTTGAAAATACGGAAAGACAAAATTCTCGACATTTTATGTAAAGTGTTGCTGGAGTTGAAAAATTTAATAAAATTCGTCGCTTTGGATTTTAGAAACGATGCCCCACTTAAATACCAGTTTTGGTATTTATCCGACATGCTCTTTAGTTTGCTACGCTTCTTCTCCCTCCCTCCCTCTTTCCCCACATTTATCCAAATTAGCTCTTCTTCGTTGTTTTGTAACCTCAAAGGTGTATTTCTGTTGAAATCTCGATACAAAGTTTGCAATACTTCCTTTACCTGCCTACCTACCTACCTACCTACCTACCTACCTACCTACCTACCTACCTACCTACCTACCTACCTACCATAATTAGACGGCAGAAAACTTCAATAGTATAGATATTGCGGTATGAATGTGAGAAATGCATTATTGCAGAATCAAGGAATGGTTTGAAAAGACGAGACGATTCTATTTCTAAATTTTTGTTATGGTTTCACACACACATATGTATAATTGTATTAAATTTTTTTTCTTTTCTTTTTTGCACGATCGTGTGTTTATATTACTCTGAAAATTGCTTAATAATACAACAAATTATCCATTGTCACTTCTGATTTCCGCGTACAATTCTGTCAATTCCACAGCTATATAACAAATACCATATCTAAGTGAGATACTGTAATTTAGGAAGCTTTGAGTAAATTGTTTGTGGTTGATGTCGTGATTCAATATAGGCTATATAACTTAGTACAGGGTGGTCCGCTGGAATGTTCCTAATTTCAACTGTATGTCACGGGTAAACGATTGAAGAGAGAAATTTACAACAACGTTTATATGAAAGAAAAACTCAACAAGTCTTGATATGCACATCACCACATCTCTATGTGAGCTTCAGCAGTCGCTGTGACGATGTCAAGGTGATGAACCATTTCTTGACAAATATGTTGGAGCATGTCTTCTGAAATGCTCTCAATAGACTATGATACGCTCCCGAAGACCACGAAGGTCTCTGACTGGGTTGGCGTAAATTTTATCTTTAACGTAGCCCCAGAGAAAGAAATCGAGCGGTGTTAAATCGGGAGATCTCGGGGGCCACGCGATCGATCCTCCCCTACAAATCCAACGGCCAGGGAAAATGTCCAAAGTCGTACGAACTTCATTGAACCATCCTTCTTGTTGAACAAGGATGTTAGGCTGCAGATGTTCAGTTTATGGAAGGAAAAACCGCTCCAGCATGTCAAGATGTGGTACCACAGACAGTTTTCTCGGCGAAGAAAAACGGTCCATTGACTTTATTCTGTGACAAACCGCACCAGACATTGACTCTGGGACTATCACGAACGTGCTTTTGGGTAGCGTGAGGATTCTGGGATCCCCAGATCCGCATATTATGCCGGTTTACCTTGCCTGACACATGGAAAGCGGCTTCGTCTGAGGAGAACATCTTGGACGTGAAATCAGGATCGCACCGATA
The DNA here is from genome assembly GCA_030765065.1 of Deroplatys truncata. Classification (NCBI taxonomy): domain Eukaryota; kingdom Metazoa; phylum Arthropoda; class Insecta; order Mantodea; family Mantidae; genus Deroplatys; species Deroplatys truncata. The sequence goes on along the minus strand of CM060988.1, from coordinate 113,427,342 downwards.
CGGTCTAGCATCGTATTGGCGAATTGCACTCGTTTGAGCTTATCCTTGGCATCAAATGGTGGAATTTGTATGCGTATAGTTTGAGACGTTTGCGGACAAATCGTTGCAATGTTGATTTCGTATTTGAAGCTCCCGCGAAGCTATTCTTAATGACTTCCGTGGACTTTGCTCAAATGCGGCTTGAACATTTGCAACCATTAAGTCGGATGTTCTGCGACCACCACCATGCTTCTTTAACACAGTTCCAGTAGTTAAAAATGTATCGCAACACTTCTTTATGCTTTTAGCAGTTGGAGCATCATGGTTAAAGTCTCGCCGAGACTCCCTTTGAACTCGGACAATTAATTTAAACTCCGCATACCGCAGGACAGTTTGTGCTATGATCTTCGGTGTCGCCATTTTGATAAACGATAAAATCTAAGAATGAAAACCGTATCTTTGCACCATCTACCGACAGGATTCGAAACTTGTGAAGTTTTCCTTTTATATAAACGTTGTTGTGAGTAGCTTCAACCGTTTATCCGTCACATACAATTGAAATTAGGGGCATTCGAGCGAACCAGCCTGTATTTCAAGAGTAGTTTAAGTCGGAGACGTGGATTAGTAACACAGATATTGAAGAGACATGGAAAAATGGGGTTGAACTTTACTTCTTGCCCTAGTGTATATTGTATCTTATTACAGCTATTAAATTTATGTTAGTAGACAAGAGTTCCCTTAGAAACGGTCTCTCATATTGGAATTCTAAATTTCCTTCTGTGTAAATATCATCGGGATGACGTAGAAAATACACGATCGTTCAAAAATAGCTTTTCTAGACAATTTGCTTTGGACTCTGTCTTACGTCAGAAATCCATCCACACAGCTTCGTAGATCCGGGATGAGGGATGTTTTGGTAGCACATTCGGCACACCTACTTCTGCTGTTATGCTTTCCATAACAGAGATTAATTGCATGTATTTGTAATCTGCTGTGTGACTTTGCAAGTGTTAATTGGTACAGGAAGTGTGCCGCAGTGCTGATAACCGCAAAATTTCGCCCCTTCCCCCTCTCTTCCTCTGGTTTTTCCTTGTTGTAAAAATACCTCAGCTGCAAGGAATTACAAAACATCCATCACTAAGCCCCCTGTTGTAAGCATTGCAGAAAATTTCTTCGCCATCTTGATGCCAGAAATTGATATTTTGAATTGATGTATACTTCGATAACATTCTCTTCTATGGATGTGGCGTGGTTTTGCCGCTTATCTGTTGTATGTAGAGAAAGTATTGCGTTCCACCAGAAAATTTGATACGTATCAAGAGTTCAGTAGAAATTCATGTTTTGAGGTCCCCTGAAAGACAGCTAAATAGAACACACAAATCAAAAACGAGAAGTGGGACGAACAATCTTCAAAACATCTAATTTTTTCCATTTTAATTAAGAAAAATCTTTAAACCTTGTAGATTTATAATGTATTTTGTATTTTCTTAGCGTGTTATAAATAGTCGTCATCCTGGTAAGTTGATAGGGGGTTTAAAATGGACGGAGTGAGGTCGAGAAAATCGGAATTAAATTATATTTTCCTTCAGTACTTCTCACCATTGCAGATGTTCCACATGACGCGGATTTAACTAAACTCTTTGATATTTTCGATAGGCTCCTATAAGTCCAACAAAGAATCTAAAGGATGACTTTTTTCAAAGTTAATATAGTTCCGCGGCATTTATACCTTTTACTTCAGGGTGGAATGACATGCTTTATAATTTTTTCTGCAAAAATAAGAGCAGTAGGTACATAAAAATAGTACTTCTAAGGTTTGAAGAAACTATTTTAAAAAACTAATGTTATGTTTAAAACTTATATTTTTCAAAATTTTTTAGGGAAATTCTTCTTCTCTTTTGAAAACTAATATCTCGGAAAGTTAAAAACATGTCGAATTGAAATTCAGATCTTTAATGTATCTATACACCAGATCACACTAGACACAAATTTCAGTTAGCTTAATTTTAAGGGGAGTGTTCTGTAAGTCCTTCGTATTTCAAGATTGATACAGAAGCTTTTAGCGAAATTGCAATGAGAAATAAACTTCAATCTGGAATTTTTACGGATGCCCTCCTCACGGATTGAATTTTCTATGGTTGTGTGCAACTGGGAATCCATAAGAAATTGGTACTAAAAAAAAAGTAGAATTTATTAAAATGACACAATTTGGGGCGAAAATCGGAATTATATTTTTTATTATAATATGGCATTATCTCTCATGAACATAAGTTAGTCAATCAAAATGTCCTATAGGAAATAAAGAACATTTCCCAAGCAAGAAGCCAATTGTATTTTTCTCTTATTGTTGTATCCACATTCTTTCTTAAGGTTTGTTTCATTTTAGTTCTAAATTTTGCTGTTTTATTTGCAGATTCAAAGAACTGCATTTGGATTGAAATGAGTTCATTTTTTCACTACTGTTATAGTTTCATACAATTATTTTATTAACTTTTCTGAGGGATGAATTAATAACGATGGGTAAAACGTAGTTACCTTTTTGTAGCATAAATATGGATAGAAAATTAAAACAGTTTGCTAAATCATATCTTTTTAATCGAGTAAGGATTTTCAGTAACTTTTTCTGCAAACGCCACCCATAAAGATGTTCAGTCAAGTTAGAATGATATGTTTGTGGATGGGTTAATTCATGATTTCATTAACCAAGTAGACGTCTTTTCGTGACATGCATTGTCACTGTTTACTTACCGTTTTATGAGCAAATTCAAGCAATAATAATAATAATAATATTAATAATAATATTAATAATAATATTAATATTAATAATAATTAATAATCCAGGAAATACAGCATATTGGAAGATCAACCCAACTATCCAACATGCACTTGCAGTGATCGATACTGAAATTAAAAATAAAAGGGGGGGGGGGTAACTGTTTTTTAAATTTCCTTAGAAAAAGTCTTCAAACATTGTGGAATCATTTGGGGTTTTGCCTTTCTGTCGATTTATATGCTCAAACGTGATGTTTAAAGAGTGCATAACATTTTAAAACTTGATTTTCTGGTATTTTTCTTTTCTTATATTTCTACCGCCGTAATGTTTCTCATGATGCAACTTCTGTTAATTTCCTTTTAGTTTTTAGAGATCTTAAGATGCGTGTTTTATATCAAACATAATTTTGGAATTAGGATTTTAATAATTTAACACAAGTGATTTTTTAGAAAATTAAGTGGTATATATTTTATTTTTTCCAGGAAAAGTATTTGGGTATAAACTATATTCAGGACTAATATGCAAAAAATTAAAAGTTTAACATGTTCAAATTTTCACCATGTGGAATATTTTACATAGGCATGACTCGGTTTTTGAAAATATTTTTCTGGAAGGTTAAATATTTAGGGGTTGAAAAAAAATTATTTCAGCTAGAATGGCATAGCCGTAACTTTAATTCCGATTGCCCAAAGATTTTACCTTAGTATACTGTGGTCTAAAACACGCGTGTTATGGACGTCTAACTGGTCATTAATAGCTGGTTCTTGAGGTTGTTTTCTTTAAGGTGCTTAGCCTAGGTGCCCGTTGCATGGGACTGCGGGTTCGAGCATGTGTGTTCGCGCTTGTGTACATACAGTGATACCCATAAAAAGTGGTCCATTCCCTTAGCTCGTCATGGTATTGTTCCTTCCATAAGGTTTCCACCTTCAGGTAACCAAATTTTGACTCCACCCAGCCGGTATCATTCTCTATATGACTGGCCTGAAGAACAATTCAGGGGCATGAAAGCTAACCAATGAAACGATGTTAATAATCGATGTGAAATGAAGCGGTAGTTCGGATACAACCTCGATGAAAGAGTTTCGCTACGATTGGTGTACAAGGAAGGGCTCAACCTATTACAATATAATTTGGGCTTCTAGAGGAAGGGGTGAAGAATTGTTTGCACGTGTGGTTAAACTGAATGACATTTACATATATGAGAGCTTCATCAGTGGCATGGAGACAGAATTTAAAGTTATTACCCCTACTAAACGGCAATAAGAAAACGGCAGTGTAGGATGAAAATATAAGGTTTAATTTGTAATGTTACCCTATGGTAATCCGTGAGGAAGGGTGATTTTAGGAGGAGCCGAACTTGAAGTAGTTGCAACCGCACGTATGGTACTCGTAGTCTTCGCCCCAAGTTTAAAAATATTAACTTTGTATTTTTACTGTTTCTTTAAATATTGTATATTTATGTTTGCGTCGGCTGCGTCAGTATTAATTTGCAGAGACCTGAATATCTTAACAAGGCGTGGTGCGGCTGAAGAATGTAGGCTTACACAGATTATAATTTTTACTTCACTACATTTATTAATCCTTGACACGATTTAAATAACACTTCACTGATATAGAGAGCTGTGAGATTCTTTTATTAATTACTTGCACTTTTTAAACACGTAAACTATTTTCGTCTCACACTGCATACGTGTTAAACTTCTCGAGGACCCGTCTCGCGTTAGGAACGCTGTCTACAAGCAACTGACTTCTGAATTTGTACAATTTGCCCTATTTCAGTTTCTGATTGACTATTCCTACTCTAATAGTATACTTTTATTTAACCTAAGCTTTTTTATGGTTGTTGATTGGCTATTTTATAAACTGTATCAAAAATTACATTATTGTTGCTCCAATAATTATAAGTAGCATTATTACACTTTCTTACTCATTATTGCCTCAAGGTTACCTCATTGTTACCTCATTGTTAGTAACTTTTAAGCTATTATTCTCACAGCTCCTACATTATTAAATTACGTAATACATGCGCATAACATTTTTGAACATGTACATAATAATATAAACATTAATAAAATGACTGTTACATACATTTTATTATATTATACACATATTGCTTTAAGGCGGGCTGTTATTAAATTTATATATCATATAATTTGACTGAAATCATTTAAGTGTTAAAAATACTGCCTCATTCAGCCATACTTTGGGAGGGGGGGGTAAATTACCCGGCCAATCCAGTGCCTAGAATTATGTACGAAAAACAAAGGTGGTCACGCTGCAGGAAGTGTGGTTAGATTTTGCCAGTAGCAACATAAACAGCTCCGTTCCATAAATGCTCCTGTGGCATTTTATGCATGCTAGCTTACATACGTAGAGATTTGAACACTAAAGTAAGAGTTAGAAAGGAAGGGGAAGAAAACAAAGCACGGAATACAACAGAAAGAGAAAAGTATCAGAGAAATAATTCAGGTACTTCACTACTTACTCCTCTACAAACTATTTTTACAAAAAACTTAATTCTTCTGTCTACTTCTTGTTAATCGAGATTAAACTTCCATTGTATATTTATACATTAATTATAGTTATTAAAAGAACAGAATAGACTAAAGCGATAGTCAGATTAAAATGCGAATCGTTATGTGATGGCTTCAAAACTCCATGCTCTTTGCATGACTATAAGAAAAATATTTTTAAATTCTCATTTGAAAAAAGTATAAGTATTTGAAAATTCAAACCAAAATAAAGAAGTGTTTAAGGCCACAAAGAATTTTATTTGATGTAAATTGTGTGCTTAACGAGACCTTGCATTTTTTACTTTCTCTACTACGTATAGTAAGTAGGGGAAGTATTGCATTCCACCCAAAAATTCGATACCGAGATTTCACCGGAAATACATGTTTTGAGACCTCCTGAATCCAAAAAAAGCATTTTTGGAAACATGTCCGTGTGTGTGTGTGTCTGTGAACAGCATAACTCAAAAACGAACAGTCGGATAAACACCAAACTTGGTATTTAGGTTCAGTATCTTCCAGAGATGCGACACGAAGGTTTTCAAGAAAATCCCCCCACCCCAGACTACCCTTTACATGGAACATTTTTCGAAAATTTTAATTTTCTCAAAAATGGCTCTAACGATTTTGATTAAAATAACATATGTTTAAGATGTCATGAGAAATGAAATGTATATCTCGAATTTTCTGGGAATGTCTCCAAAAGTATTCTTCATTGTGAACGACTTTTGCATAACTGGTAAACCATAAGAGATAGATAAAATGTTACTACACAAAAAATGTAGATCGCGTTAAAATACACAACTTATGTCATATACATTTCTTTTGTTGAGTGAACCGTTTTCGAGATATTGCTTGTTATTTCCTTAAATTTTCCAATACTTATACTTTTTCTCAAATTCGTTATTCATTTTTTTATGTCCTGGACATGCAAAGAGAATGGAATGCGCCACATAGCAACCAGCGTTAAAATATTTGACTATCGCTTAAAAGCTAGCATATTCCCCTTGTATCTACAAGAAAATTACCAATAAGATTGACATCTCGATATCTCGATTAACATGAAGCATATGGAGAATAGGCGTTTGTAAAAATAGATTGTACAAGAGTAGAGAAAGTCATGTGAGTGTAACACATCAGATTTTTTATGTAGTAACATTCTGTGTATCTGTTACGGTTTTATACCAGCTATACAAAAGTCATTCGAATGAAAAGTACTGCACAGCCTATTCCTAGAAATTTCAATATATAGATCTTCATTTGTCACGCAAATCATCTTTACTGCATTTTAATAAAAATCGTTAGGTATTTTTGAGAAAATCAAAAACCAACTAACATTTTTCAATGTAAAGGATAGTTTGAGGTCGGGGGATTTAGTTTGTTTTTTATTTCACCGATGTTTCGTTTTTGAATGATGCAATTCGCAGTCAGAAACACATACACACATATAAATAAGTAGGTAGGTAGATAAATATAAGAAAATAAATAGAGCAGAAAAAATTCTTTTTGAACAAAGGCATGCTGCTCTGTTCGGTGTCTATCTTGAGATATGCGCATAAATTTCGGCTCGAATATTTTACACCTATTGCATTATTATTGTTATTATTATTATTATTATTATTATTATTATTATTATTATTATTATTATTATTATTATTATTATTATTATGCAGAATTAATGCCTAAAGAAGCGAATGTCAAAACTTTGTCATTTTTACTTTCTCTACCACGCACATAATAGATAGAGAAGGTATTGCGTTCCACCCAAAAATTCAATATCGATATTTCACGGGAAGTGCAATGTTTTGAGGCCCTCTGAATCCAAAAAAAATCATTTTTAGAAAAAGGTCCGAGTTTGTGTCCGTCTGTGTCTGTGAACAGCATAACTCAGAAACGAAAAGTCGGATAAATAGCACACTCGGTATTTAGATTCAATATCTTCCAAAGATGCGACACGAAGATTTTCAAGAAAATCCCTCCACCTCCAAGTAGCCTTTACATGGAACATTTTTAGAAAAGTTTGATTTTTAAAAAATGGCTAACGATTTTGATTAAAATATAATATATATAAAATATATTTATATGACAAATAAAAGATATATCTTGAATTTTCTGGAAATAGCCTGTAAGGTTTTCATTCGGAAGGAATTTTATATACTCCTGTATAACTGGCAAACATTAAGCGACAGACAAAAACGTACCATTCAAGGAATGCAGATCTCTTTAAACCACACAATTTACTTCATATAAGTTTTTCTGTGGCATAAGCCGTTTCTGAGATATCCGTTATTAAAGGTTCAAATTGTTCAATGCTTGTCACTCTTGTCTCGCCGATTTGCAGTTGTTTCTCGCGATTGCATAGAAACAGTATGGAACTTAAGGCGAGCATGTAGCGTCTAGTTCTTGAACACTATCGTTGTTCTCATTGTCTCTATAACGAAATGTGTAATGTAGCTATTTTTGCAACGGTTTATTTGGATTAAAATATAATAGATAGAAAAATAAGCTTTAGTAAGAATAGTTGTATATCCACTAATAAATATAGAGGGCAGAGAAAGTTATGTGAATGTCTTATCAGATTTTTTTTCAACCTACCTTCATCTAAACTTATGCATTGTCCACAGTATGTCTGCGAAGATGCAAAATGGTCACGGAAAATATGAACAGAAGGGCATTCAAAATGTATGTACCAGTATCATGAACGCTTTTTGTGTATAATGTAGAACTTCTTCGTTTTGGATAGTGATTAGAGAATGTTCCCATAAAATTCACGTGGACGGGAATACTGTTACATTGAAGGCTAATAATGCGCAGGTTAGCGGGTGCTATTTTGATATTTTTGGTCCTTGGTGCTGATATCTGTTGCGGTTTCCACTTTAAACAAATGAAAGAGATTTTTGATTTTGATTTGTATGGAAATAGCACCAAAGTCGAAGTTACTGTCGGCGGAAGTGTATGCGGTGGGTGGGAGTGAGTTGAACTGGGCGCTAATTGGACCGCATGCTTTTGATAAGAATTTCTCCCTTCCTGCAAAACCCGGAAACAGGCCTCTACAGGATGTTGAAACCGGTTCATGCTATTGGTGCAGTAGTACAGACTAAAAATATACTGAAATATTATTTACACAGACCTGTTCTTGGCTATAAGTTTAATTAAATCACTAAAATTTGCGTTTTTTTACTTGTTTTTTCTCTTTGTGTTCGTGCGAATTGACGATGATAGTGAATGTAGTAATTACTGGTTCTACGTAAATGTCTAGAAATATTTATACAATATATCATCGGAAGGGGAAGCAAAGACAGGGTTTCCATAAACTTCTTCATTAAGAGACATCTCTACTGCTGAGGGTAGCTCCACTTATTTCCCATGTAGAATAGGAATTTGTAAAAGGAGAAAATGAGGTCATAGCGAACTTAATACAATAAACACTTCCAACTCCGTGGAAAAAGAAAAGAGGGAACACACTGAGCGAGCGCTTCTTTGACCTAGCGCGGCGGAATACGTAAACTCTTATGCATCGTCTTATGTAATCTAATGTTTGAGTTCAGAAGCTCACCTCTCCTAACCATTTTACCCTCCCTCCACTTTCTTACTTTTCCTTCATTTCATATTTTATCGTTAATTCATATTTTCACTAAACAGAAGCTGTTTAACAACTTTATTTGCTATTCTACACTGTGAAGCATGAATACTTTATTGGGAAAGGGATTAATTTCATGCATAAAGTATTATATAACGGGTTTCGGTTTATTCGGCCTTTAACGCCAGTTAGCTTTAATGAATGCCATTACAGTTTAGTGAGCCCCTTGTCTCAAAGGGGAGGTGAGGAACTGAACCTCGGACGGCATGCGTTTCCGACTTCGTAAACAGGTTGGTGTACTGCGGCGGTGCAGAACTATTTTTCACGTTCTTTGCACGCGAGATGGAAGTGACTACCGAACACAGAATTTGTATGGTTGGGTGCTACTTCCGAACTGGAAGGGTACGAGGGGGAAGCTATCGTTACGATATTGACCACTGTGTCAATGATTTTCTCCGTTCTTGCCCAGAATTTCTTCAAGTCCCGCGAGAAAACAAAAAAAAAAATTCTGATGCGTTACACTCACATGACTTTCTCTACTCTTGTACAATCTAATTTTACAAACGCATATTCTCCATATGCTTCAAGTTAATCGAGATATCGAGATGTCAATCTTATTGGTAATTTTCTTGTAGATGCAAGGGAAATATCGTAGCTTTTAAGCGATAGTCAAATATTTTAACGCTGGTTGCTATGTGGCGCATTCCATTCTCTTTGCATGTCCAGGACATAAAAAAAATGAATAACGAATTTGAGAAAAAGTATAAGTATTGGAAAATTTAAGGAAATAACAAGCAATATCTCGAAAACGGTTCACTCAACAAAAGAAATGTATATGACATAAGTTGTGTATTTTAATGCGATCTACATTTTTTGTGTAGTAAAATTTTGTCTATCTCTTATGGTTTACCAGTTATGCAAAAGTCGTTCACAATGAAGAATGCTTTTGGAGACATTCCCAGAAAATTCGAGATATACATTTCATTTCTCATGACACTATCTTAAACATATGATATTTTCATCAAAATCGTTAGAGCCATTTTTGAGAAAATTAAAATTTTCGAAAACTCTTCCATGTAAAGGGTAGTCTGGGGTGGGGGGATTTTCTTGAAAACCTTCGTGTCGCATCTCTGGAAGATACTGAACCTAAATACCATGTTTGGTGTTTATCCGACTGTTCGTTTCTGAGTTGTGCTGTTCACAAACACACACACACACACACACGGACATGTTTCCAAAAATGCTTTTTTTGGATTCAGGAGGTCTCAAAACATATATTTCCGGTGAAATCTCGGTATCGAATTTTTGGGTGGAATGCAATACTTCCCCTACTTACTATACGTAGTAGAGAAACTAAAAAGTTATTTTTATCAACAAGAAAAACGAGACACAATTAAAATATTTAAAAAGGTTACTGCAGTTGTCTTTGTGTTAAAAAAAGTTAAAGTTGTGTCATTAATGCCGAGACATACCACGCTACAAAAAAGTAAAATTATTGAGTTACCTATCAGCATACATGACATTGGGAGTTGACGAGACGCAAGCGAAAGAAGTTCCAAATGTAAATACTGGAAAGGTACGATACAAGTCAAATTTCATAAAGTGACCTCGAAACAGTTAATGCCCACCTCTTCCACTCATCTTTAGCTAGTCCTCTGCAAGAGGAACTAGTGATAAACTCGCTTCAAGGTATTAACGTCATGTGCAGACAACCGACTGGCGACAACGATCGAATAAATCTGAAGACCCGTATAATACTAGCTGGCTGCCCGATGTTCCACGGGTAGCTTTTTAAACTCAAATGAGTTTACCCCTGTAATGTTGTATACAGCCCCGGCTATTCCTAATAACGGTTGAAAAATCTAAAGGTATTGACGCAAAAGGATATGAAACATCGGCGGAACGTCCCGACTTTCTTAACCCCGACAGTCTCTAAGTTCTGGAAATGTTCCATTAGCTAAGGACGAACCATCGACCGGAATCGTCAAATAGCTTGCAGCAAGTGACCTTTTAAATCTTTATACCTTCTCTTTGGCCCCATATTTATGTAATAACATAAAAGCTTCATAATACATACACTCTTAACAAGCATAACGAAATAGAGGTGAAGCTAGTGAATTTGAAGATTCCCCATTCCCAGACCACCAAGTTCTTCGGAAAAGATGCGACCATCAAGAAAAATATATTCTCAGTTGTTAATTATAAAATATCGATTGACTGGTTTCTAATGTTAGCTTGGTATAATTTTCTCTCTTTATACAATTATTTAGCATACCCTGCCAATGATCTTTATTATACACAAAAAATAAAGCAAATCTTTCTTATTTGAGGGTTATTAAAATATGCTAGCCTTGGCAGACTCGATACTTTTGGTTTGCTGTGTCCTAGTTGCTAAATCGTGACTATATGCATATATATTACATGGAATGAAATATCTGCGGTATTTATCTTATTTTACATGCATATTCCGTGGAGTGATAAGCATTGTTTTCTGCTCCATGGCATGCTTCACTAAAATTCAAGGCCTTCTTCGCAAGCATGTTCTTTATAACTCTAATGAGATCATTTTCAAGTGCACAATCTATAAAATGAAATTGGAAAGTGTTTTATAACCCCATGTCCGTCAGAATGAATTTTCAACGGTTAAAGAATTGCCAAAAACAGTTGAGTGGTATTTGAGATTACTCCTCCCCCAATACACACACACACACACACACACACACACACAAATTACTTCTCTTTATAATATAGATATAGATTGTCGCAGAATTATATCATATCCCACAACAATAGAATAGAACATACTCCTGCAACAAACACTTATAGAAGACACATGTCTTGCAAAATTAATTCACGTGTAAGCTGTTCAGATTATATTAGTTCTCATATATTCAGAATTAAACAAACTTCAACTAAACAGCTGACTATCGCTCATTTTCTCTTCAGTAAAGCTGCCGTGGTAAGAGCATCATACAAAAATAGATATTTAAGGTCGATCACTATCGATTATATACACGTGTTTACACAAGCGAGTCGCGCAATAAAGCTATATATGAACAACTTTGGTTTTATATAAAAAAATCTGATGTGTTACATTCACATGACTTTCTCTACTCCTGTACAAACTATTTTTACAAACTCTTATTCTCCATCTATTTCATATCAATCGAGATAAACATTTGCAGAAAAGATCTTTTGACATGCAAAGAGAATTACATTTTACACATAGCGACCAGTTCTAAATATATTTGACATTCCCTTAAGGCGTACTATGTTCCCCTTGTTTTGTATTAGCAAGGGCAATATAGAAATACAGTAACCTTTAAGCATAGACATATCTCTTAATAGCTTGTTGCTAGGTGCAGCACAATTCTCTTTGCCACAGATTAGTCCTCTTTGCATATCCAAGACAAAAATATGAATAACGAATTCCCATTTGTCTATCTCTTATGGTTTACCAGTTATGCAAAAATCGTTCACAATGAAGAATACTATTGGGGACATTCCCAGAAAATTCAAGATATACATTTTATTTGTCATGAAAATATCTTAAGCATATGATATTTTAATCAAAATCGTTAGAGCCATTTTTGAGAAAATTAACATTTTCGAAAAATGTTCCATGTAAAGGATAATGTGGGGTGTGGGGATTTTTTTTGAAAATCTTCGTGTCGCATCTCTGGAAGATACTGAACCCAAATACCAAGTTTGGTGTTTATCCGACTGTTCGTTTCTGAGTTGTGCTGTTCACACACACACACACACACACATACACACACACACACACACGGACATGTTTCCAAAAATGCTTTTCTATTTTGGATTCAGGGGTCTCAAAACGTATATTTCCGGTGAAATCTCGGTATCGAATTTTTGGGTGGAATACAATACTTCCCCTACTTACTATACGTAGTAGAGAAAGTAAAAATCTGATGTGTTACATTCACGTTTTTGTCTACCCTCTATCGCTTGTTAGTAGGTACTTAAATTATTCTTACGAAAGTTTCTTTTCCTATCTATTTCCCTTTAATCGAAATAAACCTTTCCGGAAATACACATTTCGTTATAGATACAACGGGAATAGTGAAATTTTTAAGAACTGGACACTATATGTTGGCCTTAAAATGCCATGCTCTTTGCGTGCAGTTGCGAGAAACAACTGAATATCGAAAGGACTTGAAAAGAATGACAAAAGTATTGAACAATTCCAACCATTAGTTATGAATATCCGTTAATGGCTGATGCCATAGAAAAAGTTATTTGAAATAAATTATATATTTTAAAGAGATTACATTTTTACTTTCTCTACTACGTATAGTAAGTAGGGGAAGTATAGTATTCCACACAAAAATTCGATACCGAGATTTACCGGAAATATATGTTTTGAGACCCCCTGAATCCAAAAAAAAGCATTTTTGGAAACGTGTGTGTGTGTGTGTGTGTGTGTGTGTGTGTGTGTGTGTGTGTCTGTCTGTCTGTGAACAGCATAACTCAGAAACGAACAGTCGGATAAACACCAAACTTGGTATTTAGGTTCAGTATCTTCCAGAGATGCGACACGAAGGTTTTCAAGAAAATCCCCCCACCCCAGATTATCCTTTACATGGAAGATTTTTCGAAAATTTTAATTGTCTCAAAAATGGCTCTAACGATTTTGATTAAAATATCATATGTTTAAGATATTTTTATGACAAATAAAATGTATATCTTGAATTTTCTGGGAATGTCTCCAAAAGTATTCTTCATTGTGAACGACTTTTGCATAACTGGTAAACTTTAAGAGATATACAAACTTTTACTACACAAAAAATGTAGTTCGCGTTAAAATACACAATTTATGTCATATACATTTTTTTTTGTTGAGTGAACCATTTTCGAGATATTGCTTGTTATTCCCTTAAATTTTTCAATACTTATTTTCTCAAATGGGAATTCGTTATTCATTTTTTGTCTTGGATATGCAAAGAGTATTAATCTGTGGCAAAGGGAATGGTGCTGCACCTAGCAACCAGCTATTAAGAGATATGTATGTGCTTAAAGGCTATTGTATTTCCAAATTGCCCTTGTAAATATATATTCCCCTTACATCTACAGGAAAATTAGCAACAAGATAGACTCTGCAAATGTTTATCTCGATTAACATGAAGTAGATGGAGAATAAGCGTTTGTAAAAATAGTTTGTACAAGAGTAGAGAAAGTCATGTGAGTGTAACACATCAGCTTTTTTGTCTTGGATATGCAAAGAGTATTAATCTGTGGCAAAGGGAATGGTGCTGTACCTAGCAACCAGCTATTAAGTGAAATGTATGTGCTTAAAGGCTACTGTATTTCTATATTGCCCTTTTAATTATATATTCCCCTTACATCTACAAGAAAATTAGCAATAAGATAGAGTCTGCAAATGTTTATCTCGATTAACATGAAGTAGATGGAGAATAAGCGTTTGTAAAAATAGTTTGTACAAGAGTAAAGAAAGTCATGTGAGTGTAACACATCAGATTTTTTGTATAGTACGTTTTTGTTTACGCTTAACGTTTACGAGTTATGCAAGATAATACAAAATTTCTTCTGGATGAAATGGACTTCACAGGCTATTTCCAGAAAATTCCACTTATACATTTTATGTGTAACGTAAATGTCTTTAATAAGTGGTTTTTTAACTAAAATCGTTATAGTCATTTTTTAGAAAATAAAAAATGTCGAAAAATCGTTCCATGTAAGGATATTTTAGTGTGGGGTGATTTTCTTGAAAATCTTCGTGTCGTATCTTCGGAAGGCGCTGAAACTAAATGCCAAGTTTGATATTTATCCGACGTTTCGTTTTTGAGTTGTGTTCACACACAACGCGCGCGGACCCTGCTCTAAAAAGGTTTTCTTTTATTTATTCAGAGTGCCTCAAAACAGGTATTTCCGGTGAAATCTGGTATCTAATTTTTGGGTGGAATGCAATACTTTCTCTACCTGGCATGTACGTGTTAGAGAAAGTAACAATCAACATAGTAATATGCCTAAATAGCGACAGCCATAAGTATTAAACGCGACGATGGAAAGCGGAAGGCCAATAACGGCATCGAGCGTTGTGATCAAAGAAATTTTAGTTTCTTACTTGGCCACTATTGGGCTTTCTAGCGCTGCAGTCAGATTATATAATACCTATCGCACCAATCTGAATTGAATCTGTGAGTTAAACCCAACGATTTATATACACATATGTATATATGTACCTGGCCATCGTCCTCCGTGGTCTAGGGGTACCAGCTAGCCTCTAGTTCTAGAGGTCGCGGGTTCAAACCCGACGGAGGGCGATGGGTTTTTTTTCGACGTAAAAAGCCTGAGCATGGCTTCCTTCGGAAGGGAAATAAAGCCGATGGTCCTGTGTTGTAGATTCACGGCACGTAAAAGAACCCCAAGCCTGATAAAGAGGCCTCTGAGCAAAATTTCCGGTCTTTTCACGCTCAGTATAGAGTGGGACGGTAACAGTCATTGTAGTTTAAGAGCGTCCATAAATAAAAACTCAATCTATGAATAGTTGTCCGTGTATTTCGAACGCGAGCTGTCGTCTGCAGTTTTCCGACATATTGATGGATGGTAAACAAGCTTTCTGCCACCACATTCCCTGCATGTAAAACAATTATTTTTTAACGGAAACTCCAACATCTGGACATAGTGCCCTGCATAAAAGTCCTAATAAATATAGGACTTTAATAAGCTAATAGGCATATTACTTTGTATGTGTGTTTTATTTTCCTTAACTGCGTTTTCCTAAAAACATGAGGAGCGCTTTTTTCCCAACTCGATAGATAAAGCGTTTATGAAATTGAGTTATACAGGTATACCAGGTGGCCCACACAAGCTGTCCTTAATGAAAATTAGTTTATACCGGATAGCGTGGATACCCAAAGGTTTGCTTAAGCAGAACTGCGAAGAGGAATGCGTAGCGACAGAGAGGAGACCGCTGAATGAAAGACCAATGCTTGAAAACGAACACTTAAACTGCTGTCACTGGTCTCACAGCTCATTCGGTAGAGAAACTGTCTACTATGAGACGTTCCGTGTTCGATCACCGGCTGGCCTCCAAAAGGTTGTATTTAATCAAAAGCATTTCATGGTATGCCCAGTCTAGTGTTTGAATGTGAGTGTGCCTCTCTCTCTCTCTCTCTCTCTCTCTCTCTCTCTCTCTCTGTGAGTGAGTGTGTGTGGAGAGGGTGTTATCGGTTATTTGATAAACAATTCGCTCATTAACAGGAAATCTGGATTGCTGCTTGACGCAAGCCTGAGCACACGTATTAACCATTTAGTTCCATGACAGTTAATCTACAATCAGTACACCTATATGGCACTATTTGGTGCCGCAAAGATAACAAGATTAAACAAAATTCTATTTTTAGTATATTTATGTACCCATAAAAGTGCGTTTACCTTTCGCTTTGTATCTGCACTGTTCCCTTTGAACAATGCCTCTTTTGCACCTGTGTAGGCGTGAAACAAAACTGCTTAGGACGCTTGTTCGGGTCACCTGGCATATCGGATTTTGCATATCTGTGTCGTGTGTAGATACTAAAAAATAGCAAAACAACAGTTTTTTTTTTCAAAACACGATAGATGCACCGCTCGCTTAATGAGAGATGCACTTATTTTGTAACCAGAGTGCAGTCGAATAATATGCAATGAAACTAACGTGAGTTTAGTGTTTTCTTAGAATTTCTGTTAATTTTAAGGAGGGTGTAAACATCCTATCTCCTTTTTTATACCTAGAAGTAATTTTAATACATTGCCATGTATAAATGGCATATAAACCAGAATTAATACATTCACCTCATTTTGACCCCCACATATTTATTAGCTAAAAAAATAAAGAAATGCCGGTGTCAACAGAAAGTGTAATAATTTCAGTATTCTTTCACATAAAAGCTCGATTTTGGTCTTAATGAGAGCTAATGCACTAGTATTTGAATTAGTGCACCCATATGCGACGCATTTAACACCCATATTTAAGTTTCTAGTAGAGTATGCTATCTCATTCCATGGAATGCACAAGCGACATCTTCACTGTTTACAATCCATCAATATGGCGAGCGCTATATCGCGTCTCACGCTTAAAAGCAGTACATGTTAAATGTGGCGAGCTTTTGCCAATGTGCTATACGTTCGCCCGCAAATCTGGCGCCCAGCTGCGGTCGATCTACCAATTTAATGTCATCTTGTAAATAATACATCACCAAATAGTAAAATATCTGCACTACTATTTAAGGCAATTGTAAGACACTTAATTTTCACTGCTCTTTGCCACTTCTATTTGTTTTTGTTTCCTCCATCCTTTTTTGCATTCTTTTTATGGGTCATTGGAGATCCTTTTATTCGTTCCTTTTTTGTCCTATACACTATTGTTTTATCTGAACATCTGCGTAGCCTTAGCCGTTTGTTTTACTGCCTTACTAACACTCATTGTGCTTGAATAGTAATCTAACACATTCATTATTACTCTTCTAGTTTACCAACCTTTCGTCTCTTCCTAGCTTCTCCCTCCATAACCATAAATATTTACGTAAAATGTTTAATAAATACCTACATAACACTTCACACCATACACGTACTGCTGTTAACCTTTACTGACTTGTACATCGCGTTAGCGAAATAGATGGATGATTTTGTTTGTCATACACAATGAATGCAAGAAGTTACCGGATTCCAGCTTCCTCGAAAAACTGCCTCAAACCCTGCTCAATATTTGTTCTCGCTGGGTCCCCGTTGTAACCCCAATAACTTTCTCGCTGGCCGATTTTTGCATTGCATAGGTACAGAATTTTAGAAAGTATTGGATTTAAAGGTTATAACCTCATTTGAATAAAGTTACACAATTCAAGCTGGGCAGGTATCAGCACACTACTTTACTCTAGCTAAGAAAAGAACATTGTTGCATTCTACGCTTTAGTTTATTAGGTTCTGCGTGATAAGCATAGAAACAGAAAATATCCAACTTTACTGAAAAATTGTTTTATTTAGAAATTTGTGCCCACTAAAATTTATAAAGGCTCTAAAAGTGAAATAATCTGACGAGGAAAATATTCTGCATAAATCATGTTTTAAAAGGTGAAATTTATAACCAATAAATATTTATAGCATGTTATACTTATTAGTTATTAGCAACTTGACGATAGTGCGAGAGTAGAAAAGGACAAAGCTAATGGCAAAATGTAGATATGCGTTATATAGAGAAGAGATATCCCATTTACCTCCATACTGTCTTTTGAGGTTGAGACAAGCTATAAATACAAACGCTCACTTATTGTAACAAAGATCCAAAGCATTGCGCTCTCCAACTAATCGTTGGTTACACCTTCCTGGTGACATGATTTGTTAGTAGAACCCGCAGGTCCACTCGAGTTTTTCTGTAAACTGCGAGGTTTTCCCTCTCTATCTCTCTCTACCCCTCTCCTTTTCTCCTCTTTTAATATCTCTCTTCCTATCTCAATATGTTTACCCCTCACTATCTTCCCGTCTGCCCCTCTCTTACTGTCCGTCTCTACTTCTTACCACCTCAATCATGCCTTCTCTCATATGTGAGAAGAGACATGAGGAAAGAGGGAGTGCGTGTGTGATTGTTTTCAAAATCCACACTAGAATTGGCCTTTTTGATACGTTTAATAAAACGAGGGCGGATCGGAAAGTAGCACACAATTTTTTTTCTGCCTTGGTAATGCAACTGGAATGTTGCAATTTCCCACAGATATAGTTTGAAGTTTTCACTACAAGAGTATTTTTTGTTTCATGTGCAGCTCTAGCGAGAGGAGCGTGAACTACGCAACAAAGATGGCGCGCATGTTACAGACGTCCACATGTGAAGAGCAGAGAGGTGTGGTTTGATATTTGTGGGAGGGCATAAAACGAGTGATATTCACAGGGGCATGCGTGGCGTGTATGGGGATGATTGTATGGACCTTAGCAATTTCTCCATGTGATATGGATTCCTCCTAGAGGGCCTTAGTGATTTCCCACACTCCGGGAGGCCGGTAACAGCTGCAATCTCGCAGAATGTCAGGGGCAGTGAGGCGCAATTTTGAACGACCGGGGTTTGCAACTGCGAACCTTATTGCAACAGTTCAACATTTCCTATGGTGCAGTGTACGATATTGTTCATGACACGCTGAAATTTCGTAAAGTTAGTGCTCGCTTTGTGCCTAAGAACCTGACAGACAACCACAAGGGCCAGCGAATGATGAGTTTGGATCACCTAACGCATGCCTTTCTGAAAGGAATCGTCACTGGTGATGAGTCGTGGGCATACCACTACACGCCCGAAACCAAGCAGGCAAGTATGGAGTGGAAACATGCTGGTTCCCCAGTGAAGAAAAAATTCAAAGTGATTCAATATGCTAGGAGAGTGCTTGTGACGCTGTTCTGGGATTATGCATGGTGTTGAATTGGTAGACTTTGTTGAACACGGGACCACTGTGAATTCTGCAGCCTACATGAACACTTTGGTGAAATTGCCTTTGCCCTTCGTGACAAACGCCACAACATGAATGCTGACGATGTTAAACTTCATGACATTGCTCGCCCCCCATGTTGCTGCTGCTGCTGTTCGTCACAAAATCACCAAATTTGGTTGGGAGGTGTCCAGCATCCACCATGCAGTCCGGACCTTGCACCGTCGGACTTTCATCTGTTTAGTCCCATGAAGAAATTCCTGGCCGGCCAACGCTTTGCGACAGATGCGGAAGTGAAATCAGCAGTCCGCAGATGACTATACTCCAAGGAAGCAGACTTCTACGAACAGGGCATATTGAAACTGGTATCACGATGGGGGAAATGTGTTGAGAAACTTTGTGACTATGTCGAAAAGTAGGTAAAAGGTGTAAGTTCATTTGTGATTTTTGTTTTTGTTTTAACTATTAAACTTTTTTGCAAAAAAAATTATTGTACTTTTCGATCCGCCCTCGTAGTATATTGCGATGTAAGTGTGGTAAGTGCATCATTGGAGAATCAGAAGAGCTTGAAAATACGAAACACAGTATAGAACTTTTTACCTCCAAGATTTCTTCAATGCACTTAACACATGTGCAGTGCCTATTATTTTCCTTGCGATAGTGTTTAATGGAAATAAAACTTTTGTGAAAATAGAATTAATTGCTACCAGCTGCTGAACATTGGTTCCAGCAACAAGGTCGCCAACATTAACCTTGGTAGCGAACTGGGTCAACAACTAGGCCACACCTAATTGTTGACCTATAAAAAAACTGAATAATTAGTACCTCATACTTCGCTGCTGCATAGATTAAATCCTAAATAAAAATTAACAAACCAAAAGGAAGTAAAGACACGGGTAAGATTTAAATGCCAAACTTCAGCTACCAAATATATTATATTCCATGTCTACAATAATAAATATATAAACGTTAGAGGATGTAATGTAGTTCATGCACACACGTGCAGGTAGTTCAGATTACCCGCACTGAATGCATGCATGCATTCAACTTTCCAACATGAAAGCATGTCGACCAAACGACACTCTCTTCGAAACAAATTAAAACAT
This sequence comes from Deroplatys truncata, assembly GCA_030765065.1. Classification (NCBI taxonomy): domain Eukaryota; kingdom Metazoa; phylum Arthropoda; class Insecta; order Mantodea; family Mantidae; genus Deroplatys; species Deroplatys truncata. The sequence continues at coordinate 113,406,967 of CM060988.1, read as the reverse complement.
AAGTATAAAATTAAAGAAAACTGTACGAATTCCTTATACTTGTACAACAGAGAGAGCCAAGAAACTACGAACACCGCGCAGCCGGTTCATAGTCTTTTGGCTCATTCTGTACATAGTCTTGCTGGTCATAAAACAATAAGTTTAAATTTTCGAATTAATGTACCTTTCCAAATAAATTCTCATTTATTTAGCCAACAGTTACAAAACAAGTACTTTTTTTAAATGGAGTTTTTCGTTTTTATCGTAAAAATAACTTTTTGCAGATTTTTGCGAAAATTCGCGACAAAATTTTAGCCATAAGTCGGTCACATTTGTCAGAAATCGTGCATGTACTTCTTTCTGTACCTCCCTTACATCTTGCATTTATCGTTAATAAAAAACACCGGCCCTGCTTATCCCCATTGTTATGAAATTGAATATAGATGATTTAATGAGGTTGCATTATAACCACGCGACCCAAAATAAATTAAATTATAAAAATAGAAGAATGATAAATTAAATATCAAATTAAATAGGAAATTCCAGTTTATAAGACAGCACAAAAAATATCGTCTTTTGGCATCTCCGCCAGTTAATCTCCCTTTCAATGTGCCAATGAGTGGCACTTGCAGCAAGATTATCGTTTTGTTTGCCTCCTCCCAGGCTTGTTGTGAGGCGGACACTTGTTGAACGTCAGTGTCAAGATAACAAAAGAAGAACGGGGTCCCGAGTCGTATGCTTCAACAGAACGGAAAACAAACGAAACATGACCGCAGCGCGGAGAAAGTTTACTTATCGACAGTTGACACTAGTTCCGCCTTGCGTTTACGAGATAACGAGCCTTCCTTTCTTTATAGGCGCCAAGGGATTCGCTATAACTGCTTTCGGTGATAAGCGAGAGGGGTTCATTTTCCCTCTTATTACTGCTGCTGCTGCTTCTCTCGGCAGCTATCACTAACGATAACGTTTGCAGTTCTAGCATTACTTCTTTGGATGCATTATTTGACATTTTCTTCACCAAGAATCACTCTAATGGAATTTAGAATTTTACTTCGAATTTTTTTAAAAAAAAAATTAAGTTAGAAAGTTTAACTATATATACCTTGATTATAAACTAGTAATACTCTTGAGTTTCTCTTTCATAGTACAATTGGCTTCAGTGTTTCTAATTTTAGGTATTGGTTAATTCTCATTTGATTAAATTGCCCCGTATATTGTAGATTACATCAGTGAAATATGAAAAATAAAATATGACGTGTTACACTCAAATGACTTTCTCTACTCTTGTACAAACTACTTTTACAAACGCTTCTTCTTCATATGCTTCATGTTAATCCAGATATCGAGATGTTAATCTTGTTGCTAATTTTCTTGTAGATGCAAGGGGAATTGGTAGGCTTTAAGCGATAGTCAAAAGAGCTGGTTGCCATGTGAGTATTCCATTCTCTTTGCATTACCAGGACAATAAAAGAACAACGAATTCCCATTTGAGAAAAAGTATAAGTATTGGAAAATTTAAGGGAATAACAAGCAATATCTCGAAAATGGTTCACTCAACAACAAAAAAAGTATATGACATAAATTTGTATTTTAACGGGATCTACATTTTTTGTGTAGCAAAATTTTGTCTATCTCTTATGGTTTACCAGTTATACTAAAGTGGTTCACAATGAAGAATACTTTTGAAGACATTCCCAGAAAACTCAAGATATACATTTCATTTGTCATGAAAATATCATATGATATATCATATGATAACATGGTATTTTAATCAAAATCGTTAGAGCCATTTTTGAGAAAATTAAAATGTTCGAAAAATGTTCCATGTAAAGGGTAATCTCAGATGGGGAATTTTCTTGGAAACCTCGTGTCGCATTTTGTGGAAGATACTGAACCTAAATAACAAGTTTGGTGTTTATCCGACTGTTCGTTTCTGAGTTATGCTGTTCACAGACATACACATGGACATGTTTCCAAAAATACTTTTTTTGGATTCAGGGGACCTCAAAACATGTATTTCCGGTGAAATCTCGGTATCGAATTTTTGGGTGGAATACTTACTATACGTAGTAGAGAAAGTAAACATTGGTATTTACAAAACAACATTAAAAGCAAATATATCTCTTCCGCGTTGCCTTTCACTGTAAAAAAAAAATTGCATTATTGATGGCGAATTGTTTCATTCTACATTTTTAAAAACTGTTATGTTTTAAAATGTATTTAATGAACATCGCCAATAGTTTCAAAGTCCTCAGGATATTTTGTTTTCCTTTACTATAAGTATAACAAAAGCTGTGGTAAAATATTTAATGAATTAGAGAAACTACACCCTGCTGTTTTTAGTTAGTAAATAAATGCAATTCTACGAAGAGTAAAACAGAAGGTAATGACTAGACTACAAATCTTTAGGTCCTAAAAATGTGATTTCAGGCGCCTAAAAGGGTCCTAAAAAGGGGAAATAGGTCTTTAATAGGCACAATAAATAAACAAACTTTATGCATCCCGCCATGCAAAACACATCCGAAATCTGAAATCCATATTCTTATTAATGCACTTTTGGTAGATTTGTTCTCAGGCATTTTGCAGCACTAGCAGAAAAAGATCACAGCAACCAAAGGCTTTAATATAGATATATTATGAACACCAACCGAGACTTTGCCTTATTTTCAAATAACTGTTTCAGAACCAGACGTGGGTCAATTGTTAATGTACTCCATTGCCGAAGTTCCGATTTCGCATGCGGCATTTTAAGATTTCGCTAATTGTTGCGCTAGGCCTTTTAAAACGACACCACGTCGCATTTTATCAAACAGAAATCAAGTATCCAGCCAATGAAAGGTTTGTTGTTGATTAAATAATTATTTATTGAATACAACAGTGTAGTGAATAAATTCATTGAAATTTAAAAAAAAAAAAATAGGCATTTATAGGCACTAAAAGCAGAAATAGGTATTTATGTTGAAATAGGTGCCTATAGACACTATAAAAGTGGTTAATGCATGTTTAGGTCAATTATATGTGTAATTATCTATGTTAAGTTCAATAGGCTGTAAAGAAAAACAATAGGTATAAGCCTAAATATCCTAAGTCTAGTTATAACCATTATGACTGACAAGCAAGTCGGTACCTAAGTCTTCCCTACAAAAGAATTTTATACTCAGCTTGTATCTGCATCGCCATCGTTCAGCAGTACAAATGTTAATGATCTTTCCTCCTTTTCCGTGCAGAAGAGCGAGTTACTTATGAATGAATCATTCAGCAATCACGTGAGCAATCACGTGAGCCAAACACCAGTTCACGTTTATTTTTACCCCATTTCAGCAGCAAATTCCTTGTCTGGAATAACAAAGCCCGTGTTTCTAAACATGTCTGCATAGTTGGAATGCGAGAAAAAGCTCTCAGACTAAATACTAAATCATAAATGCTCTTTCTCCTTTTCTTCATTTTTGCATGCCGGAAGATATGTCTCTTCCAAGTGCTTAATATATTCGTGAAAATCTTAGTCATAGGAGTGAGTACATGATGTAAAATGCCATCGATGGAAACCATTTAAAATGTGAAGTTTTGCGTTTCTGTTGTATGGGCAACTGGTTGTTTTCCTTAGTAAATGCTTCTTTGAAATTTGAAAATTCCACGTTACGTAATACATGTTGAAATTTAAGCAGTTATTATACGCAGTATCAGTAATGTTGTGCCATGTTTCAAAATTCCAACTTCCATGGTTATTTAAATATTATCTTTTTCTTGTATAAATTCACTGCTCTAATAAAGCTATTCTCACGATGCATTTTTTAAAAAATCAGGCTTTACAGCAATTGAGTTTAGAAAAAAATCTATTATTTCACATTTTTACTTTCTCTACTACGTATAGTAAGTAGGGGAAGTATTGCATTCCACCCAAAAATTCGATACCGAGATTTCACTGGAAATACATGTTTTGAGACCTCCTGAATCCAAAAAAAGCATTTTTGGAAACATGTCCGTGTGTGTGTCTGTGTGTGTGTCTGTGTGTGTGTCTGTGAACAGCATAACTCAAAAACGAACAGTCGGATAAACACCAAACTTGGTATTTACGTTCAGTATCTTCCAGAGATGCGACACGAAGGTTTTCAAGAAAATCCCCCCACCCCAGACTACCCTTTACATGGAACATTTTTCGAAAATTTTAATTTTCTCAAAAATGGCTCTAACGATATTGATTAAAATATCATATGTTTAAGATAAAGTCATGAGAAATGAAATGTATATCTCGAATTTTCTGGGAATGTCTCCAAAAGCATTCTTCCTTGTGAACGACTTTTGCATAACTGGTAAACCATAAGAGATAGACAAAAGTTTACTACACAAAAAATGTAGATCGCGTTGAAATACACAACTTACGTCATATACATTTCTTTTGTTGAGTGAACCGTTTTCGAGATATTGCTTGTTATTTCCTTAAATTTTCCAATACTTATACTTTTTCTCAAATTCGTTATTCATTTTTACTTTCTCTACTACGTATAGTAAGTAGGGGAAGTATTGCATTCCACCCAAAAATTCGATACCGAGATTTCACCGGAAATACATGTTTTGAGAATCACTGAATCCAAAAAAAGCATTTTTGGAAACATGTCCGTGTGTGTGTCTGTCTGTGTGTCTGTGTGTCTGTCTGTCTGTGTGTCTGTGTGTCTGTGAACAGCATAACTCAGAAACGAACAGTCGGATAAACACCAAACTTGGTATTTAGGTTCAGTATCTTCCAGAGATGCGACACGAAGGTTTTCAAGAAAATCCCCCCACCCCAGACTACCCTTTACATGGAACATTTTTCGAAAATTTTAATTTTCTCAAAAACGACTCTAACGATTTTGATTAAAATATCATATGTTTAAGATATTGTCATGACAAATAAAATGTATATCTCGAATTTTCTGGGAATGTCTCCAAAAATATTCTTCATTGTGAACGACTTTTGCATAACTGGTAAACCATAAGAGATAGACAAAATTTTACTACACAAAAAATGTAGATCGCGTTAAAATACACAACTTATGTCATATACGTTTCTTTTGTTGAGTGAACCGTTTTCGAGATATTGCTTGTTATTTCCTTAAATTTTCCAATACTTATACTTTTTCTCAAATTCGTTATTCATTTTTTTTATGTCCTGAACATGCAAAGAGAATGGAATTCGCCACATAGCAACCAGCGTTAAAATATTTGACTATCGTTAAAAGCTACCATATTCCCCTTGCATCTACAAGAAAATTACCAATAAGATTGACATCTCGATATCTCGATTAACATGAAGCATATGGAGAATAGGCGTTTGTAAAATTAGATTGTACAAGAGTAGAGAAAGTCATGTGAGTGTAACACATCAGATTTTTTTATGTCCTAGACATGCAAAGAGAATGGAATTCGCCGCATAGCAAGCAGCGTTAAAATATTTGACTATCGCTTAAAAGCTACCATATTCCCCTCGCATCTACAAGAAAATTACCAATAAGATTGACATCTCGATTTCTCGATTAACATGAAGCATATGGAGAATAGGCGTTTGTAAAAATAGTGTGTACAAGAGTAGAGAAAGTCATGTGAGTGTAACACATCAGATTTTTACTTTCTCTACTACGTATAGTAAGTAGGGGAAGTATTGCATTCCACCCAAAAATTCGATACCGAGATTTCACCGGAAATACATGTTTTGATACCTCCTGAATCCAAAAAAAGCATTTTTGGAAACATGTCCGTGTGTGTGTCTGTGTGTGTCTGTGTGTGTGTGTGTCTGTGTGTGTGTGTCTGTGTGTGTGTCTGTGTGTCTGTGAACAGCATAACTCAAAAACGAACAGTCGGATAAGCACCAAACTTGGTATTTAGGTTCAGTATCTTCCAGAGATGCGACACGAAGGTTTTCAAGAAAATCCCCCCACCCCAGACTACCCTTTACATGGAAGATTTTTCGAAAACTTTAATTTTCTCAAAAATGGCTCTAACGATTTTGATGAAAATATGATATGTTTAAGATAATGTAATGAGAAATGAAATGTATATCTCGAATTTTCTGGGAATGTCTTCAAAAGTATTGTTCATTGTGAACGACTTTTGAATAACTGGTAAACCATAAGAGATAGACAAAATGTTACTACACAAAAAATGTAGATCGCGTTAAAATACACAACTTATGTCATATACATTTCTTTTGTTGAGTGAACCGTTTTCGAGATATTGCTTGTTATTTCCTTAAATTTTCCAATACTTATACTTTTTCTCAAATTCGTTATTCATTTTTTTTGTCCTGGACATGCAAAGAGAATGGAATGCACCACATAGCAACCAGCGTTAAAATATTTGACTATCGCTTAAAAACTACCATATTCCCCTTGCATCTACAAGAAAATTACCAATAATATCGACATCTCGATTAACATGAAGCATATGGAGAATAGGCGTTTGTAAAAATAGATTGTACAAGAGTAGAGAAAGTCATGTGAGTGTAACACATCAGATTTTTTTATATTAGCCCCTAATTATTGCAAAAAAGTAATTACTCTTTGTGCCCTTCAAAATTCTTGATTTTTCAACATGTTAATAATTCATTTCTCAAAATTGGAGCATTATTTCAAAAAGGCATAGTCATTTTCTTTAATGTACTTTTGAGAGACAATACAAAATTTTTTAAAGAAATTAGTAAACATTTGTAACCTATGGTGCATTTTGAGTGTAAAAAAAGATGAAGTTTACGAGAAAATGAGATTTAGGTAATAAGCATGCGCCTGTCTTTTTATAGCTTTATTAATTGGTAGTTAAAATGCGCCAAGAATAAAGGATGTTTTTACTTAAAGTTTAGAATTCATATCATTTTATTATGAAACAATTTAATTGTTTAATTTTTCACAATTTTTGGTCAAATTTCACCTTAAACAATCGCCAGAAAACCCTCCGCCCATTTAAACTTTTACGACTCTAGGTAACGACTTTTTTTAGTTAATAGGGTGCCCCACGTATAAGCATACTGCTGGTTGCATGACTTCGTTTTTTTACTTTCTCTACTACGTATAGTAAATAGGGGAAGTATTGCATTCCACCCAAAAATTCGATACCGATGTTTCAGCGGAAATACATGTTTTGAGACCTCCTGAATCCAAAAAAAGCATTTTTGGAAACATGTCCGTGTGTGTGTGTGTGTGTGTGTGTGTGTGTGTCTGTGTGTCTGTGTGTGTGTGTCTGTGAACAGCATAACTCAAAAACGAACAGTCGGATAAACACCAAACTTGGTATTTAGGTTCAGTATCTTTCAGGGATGCGACACGAAGGTTTTCAAGAAAATCCCCCCACCCCAGACTACCCTTTACATGGAACATTTTTCGAAAATGTTAATTTTCTCAAAAATGGCTCTAACGATTTTGATGAAAATATCATATGTTTAAGATAATGTCATGAGAAATGAAATGTATATCTCGAATTTTCTGGGAATGTCTCCAAAAGTATTCTTCACTGTGAACGACTTTTGCATAACTGGTAAACCGTAAGAGATAGACAGAATTTTACTACACAAAAAATGTAGATCGCGTTAAAATACACAACTTATGTCATATACATTTCTTTTGTTGAGTGAACCGTTTTCGAGATATTGCTTGTTATTTCCTTAAATATTTCAATACTTATACTTTTTCTCAAATTCGTTATTCATTTTTTTTATGTCCTGGACATGCAAAGAGAATGAAATGCGCCACATACCAACCAGCGTTAAAATATTTGACTATCGCTTATAACCTACCATATTCCCCTTGAATCTACAAGAAAATTACCAATAAGATTAACATCTCGATATCTTGATTAACATGAAGCATATGGAGAATAGGTGTTTGTAAAAATAGATTGTACAAGAGTAGAGAAAGTCATGTGAGTGTAACACATCAGATTTTTTTAAATACAGCAAAGATCGTAAATATACTGCTTCTGTTGTCGAGTGGTCATCTGGTAACGCAACTCACAGGTCCCGGGTTCGATTTCCAGTTAGGACGTGAGATTTTTCTTTTTAGAGTATCCCCTACAGAATCTGGAAGTGTGCAGTGAGTGTGTGTAATAGTAAAAAAACTGACAACACCAGCGTTAAAAAACGCTAAAGTTCAGCGAGCAATAACATCATCAGCTGTTTCTCAAGTCAAAGCCCTCGATATGACCTAAAGAAGTTAAAGCGGGCTATAAACAATAAAAGAAAAACGTAAATCTACACATAACTTTACATTTCAGTTGCGTTCGTCACATTTTGTATTAGCATTTAACAAAACTTTTAGGAAATAATCCTAGAAAATTGTACACTTTTAGTAGCACGCCATGTTAAACTATGTTTAAATTTCCATCGATTTCAAATTGCGTCCATAAATAATAACTTGGCATTTGTTAACATTCTTTATTTAACACTTGCACTTGTTTCTCGTGTGATTTAAAAAATGCCAACATAACCTGCATAATGTCGTCTCATTAAATACATCAGTTTGCATTTTTCAATCCTGCATGAGTGGGGTTGAATCGGTAAGTGTTTTGTAAACTTATGAGATGCCCAAAACTTTTAGTAACTTTAATGGTAATTTTTGTATTCTTTTAGTTTGTGAAGGTATTTTAAGGGGTAGTTAAGCAAATCAGGCATTTAAGAGTGCATGTCGATGGACCTGAGATGGTATAAGAGGCCTCAAGTTATTGCAGTATATTTAATATCAAAAGCAGTTTGGCCTTCAGTCAAATTGCAGATAATTAAAAATACATCTTAGACGTATGAGAATTAATGAGGTAAATTAAAATTACAATATCCTTTGGGGAATCGTAAACCTGGTCACTCGAATGACAAACGCGAGCACAAACCATTACACCACGCAGTAAATGGTAGTCTATAAACTCATTAACACGATTTTGGCGCCTGTTTTGTATTGTATTACTATTGTATCCCCTTTTTATGACTATATGCATTCAAGAAAGAGAGGGGAAATAAAAAACGCGTATTTATTTCCTTCCGCCAGTTGCAGTATATTATGTATAGGTATATTTTATTTCAGTATTCCTTTAGCTACGAAAGCTTCAACGTTTTTAGTCTCGGTTCGAAAATTTTGCCATTGTTTGAGAATTGTATGAAATTATTTTACTTTAATCCAATTTGAAAAAAAAATAAGATAGTGCTTGTGTGTGTGTGTGAGAGAGAGAGAGAGAGAGAGAGAGAGAGGTGGGTGGGAGGGGTAGGAACAGAATAACTAAACTATGGCCTGTCTCGACCATAAAAGACAGTATGGAGGTAAATGGGCTCTCTCTCTCTCTCTCTCTCTCTCTCTCTCTCTCTCTCTGTCTCTCTGACGCTTACACGCTGCCATTAGCTTCACCCTTTTATACTCTCTCGCTGATGCCAAGTTGCTAATGATATGGTATAAATATTCAGTTATTATAATTTTCAGCTTTGAACACATTATACTATGCAGAATACTTTTCTCTGTCAAACATTTTTAGAGCTTTTATATATTTCTATGGCACAAATTTCTAAAGAAAACGAGTTTTTGAGTTGAAGTCCGATATTTGCTGTTTCTAGGCTTATCACGTAGTAACTAATAAGCTAAAGGATAGAACGCAACAATATATTTTTCTTAGATAAAGTAAACTAGATTGCTGTTACCTGTTAAGTTTGGATTCTCTATCTTTAATAAGATGAGGTAGTTTTTAAATCAAATATTTTTGGAAAGATCTATACCTATGCAGTAGAAAAGTTAGCCAGCGAGTAACGCTTTCGTTATGGTTTACAACAGGAGCCAAACAAGATAAAACGTTAAGGAGGGTTGGAGACAGTTAGGAATCCTGAATCCTGTAACTTCTTGCATTTATTGTATAGGACAAACAGAAGACACAAATCTAACAGGCCAGGCACGAGGTAGAAGGCAATAAAGGATATCGTTGCAGGGCACTATGTACGTTTATAGCGTATGGAATACTCTGAAGTGTTATGTAGGTTATTTATTTAACATTGTACGTTAAATTTATAGTTATGGAGGGAGAAGCTAGGAAGTGACGAAATGTTGGTAAACAAGAGGAAATACAAATTAATAATGAATGTTTTAGATCATTCAAGTAAAAGGAACAGCTAATCTACCGGGTGTTCAGAGACAGTTGTTTATAGGATAAAAAAGAAACGAATGGAAGACGCCGTAAAAAAAGAAAGTAAAACGAGTGGAGGAAACAAAAACACGCTAGGTTAATGCAAAGTGGAGTGTGGCGCATGGTTCATTCTTTGCTGTTTAAAACATTCCACCCACGATGAATGTAATTTTCTCAAGGGTAAATAGTGATGATACCCTACCATCTTGAGGCTTTTATGGTTTCATATCTCCATATTTATTGCTTATAATTTTTGTGCTTGTAAAATTGTATTTCCAAGTACTAAAAATACAAAGAGGAGAGATAAATTGCAAGTGAAAATTAAGACTTACAATTTCTTAAATAGCTCTACAGATATTTCACTATTTGGTGATGTATCATTCACAGTATAACATTAGATTGATAAACCTATCAAGCTGGCCGCCAAAGTTGCGAGCGTAAGCATAGTAGGTAGGTTACGTACTTGTGGCTACACTGCGCTTCAGTTAACCCTACTGTCTTTTAAGCGTGAGACGCGCTATAGAAGTCGAATACATACAAAGGTTTTAGGCTAGACAAATTTTAAGGTAATCCCTTCGCCTTAGATAAATACAACCCTCTACGCGAAGAAAAAAAAATAGTTTTTGATGTCAAAAAAGACTCAAACGATTTGGATTAAAACTAAGTTTGAGATTGGCTCAATCATAGTAAGCATATCTTGAATCCTCAGTGAGTATTCTTTTCATTTTAACTGAATTTTATATTACCGGACTATAACAGAAATGGAATATATGTAGGTACCACTGCAGCAATTCTTTTTAAAGCTCACAGTTTGTGCCAAAACAACATTTTTTCTTAGATATCATTTTTGAAATATTCGCCTTTGTAGTATTAAACTTTCAAAGATTGTCCAGTGTATTTTAAAAAGCTAAGAGTCGATTCTTTGTTTCTTACCATTGTAGCATGCATCAATGTTTATTGTTGTTTCAGCCTACTGTGTAACATTAAGTGGATGGAGAAAGGGTGTATGAAATTAGATTACGCCGTTTTGTTTTATATTTAACAACACCAGTGGCGACATTGCACAAAGCAAGTCCGTGTGTTTGAAAGTTCGGCATTTGCAAGCTGAAGTACATTACACGCTGCAATTACAGATTTCATTCTTCTCGAGCACAATGTTGCCAAGTGTATCCGTATGCGGCACGCGGAAGTTACTCCAGTTTCTCACATTAATTTCTTGGAAAACGAGAAGATTGGAGAAAAATGTAATTAAAAGAAGTTGGTTATAATTAAACTTCGGAAGTTGAGGAAAAATCCATTTCTTTATAGTACCACCGTTTTATTTCCGGCTTTGACATTTAGCGCAACCGAGAGAGGTAGTGTTGCCAATTCTTACCCCTACTCTGAACACGTGTGTATACCTGTGCCATCTCTTCGTAAAATGCAAACGATGAACTAGTTGCCTATGTTAGAGTATTTAAAGTATGGAGATAGCATTTACAGGAAACGTAAACAAGGGTAACGCAGTAAATCACATGCGCACAGAAAACAAACTTCACCTGGACTAAAGCAAACAGCTACTGACGACACGTGCTTCACTTACAAGAAAATCGGCAACACAGATCAAACTGCAGTGTACGCACCGGAGAGGGAGCCTGTAATTGGTCCTAGCAACTTCCACCCTTTGCTGTGCGAGTCAACTCAGTACTGCAAACCTTGCCGGATCTTTTATTCTTTTCTTTCGTGTTGTGGTTTATGTTCAGCAAAGCTCTAAGCAACAACAGTAGATTATATTTATTACAGACTTAAAAGAAATCAAATTACAGTCCCCATTTATCTGTTGAAGCGAATCAGAATAGCTTCCTTTAGCATAGAAATTCACAGCTCTAGTATTGCTAAAGGTGGCCATTCTAATATATACCTGTCTCTTTCTTTACCCTCGTGAATCGTCAGGACCAGAGATACAGCGGCGTAGGTATAAGTGTCCAAAGGCGAGGCCCAACATAATAATGTTCATTTTGGATCACTTGCGGCAGTATTTTTAACGCTTGAATAGTTTCAATTAAATTATATAATATGTAAATTCAATAACAGCCTGCCTTGAAGCAATATGTATGTAATAATTTTTTAAAATGTATGTAACAGTCATTGCAAATGCTTATATTATTGTAAACATGTTCAAAAATGTTATGGGAATGCATTACGTAATTTAATAATGTAAGAGCTGTGAGAATAATAAGTTTAAAGTTGCTAACAATGAGGTAACGTGGAGGCAATAATGAGTTTGAGAGTTTAAGTACTACTAGTCATGATTAGGGCAGCAATAATGTAAATTTTGTGACAGTTTAAAAATAGCCAATCAACAGCTAGAAAAAGCTTTATTAAAGTGCAGGTATTCTATTGGACGGATTAGCCAATCAGAGACTTGAAATACAGAAGTTTACGGGTTTGGACGGTTGAAATATGTTCAGTTGCCTGCAGACCTTGGTAGTGACCGGATGGAAGATGTGTTCTCTAAAGAAATATTACGTATTTGCGTGAAACGAAAAATTAAGTATACGCGTTAACAAAGTGCAAGTATTAAATTAAAGAATTTCACAGCTCTTAATATCAGTATAGTGCTATTTAATTTATGTCAAGGATTAATAAAAAGAAGTGAATTTAAACTTAAAATCTGTGTAAGCCTATATTCTTGTCGCACCACAGCCTGAATAAGAGAAACGTGTCTCTAAAAGTAATACTGACGCAGCCGAGGCAAAAACAAACATAAATAATGTGTATAGAAGCAGTTTAATAACAAAGTTAATTTTTTTTAAACTTGGAGCGTAACAACAAAAATACATCTTCAAAATCAGCTTTTTCATACATAGCAGCACATTACGTAACAAACAATCTTCTTCAAATTTATGTTCATAAGTGGAGATAAATAAAAAAACTCCAACGTAAAGACAATAACTACTTCAAATTGGCTTCGTATACGTGGGGCAGTTAAACTAAAGCAACTACTTACTTCACACTGTAGGTCAGAAAATGGCGGGTTTTAATTGTGCTCCTTTAGCTTTTCGTCTTTGTTTTGCTTATTGGTCCATTTTAGCCTTTTTTTTTAGGACTTACCGGCCTTTTTTGCAACTTCGACTACGTTTTTGGTTCTCTCTGAATTCGAACAGTGGTTAATACTGATTAACATGACAATCTAAATTATGTGACAGAGAAGAAGCGTTTTATTCATGAAATTTTTAACACTGTGAGTTTCATATCTTCAGAAGTTTGTTTTTTAAACAAAAATGTTTTACTCAAAAGAATAACATTTGGGTGTTATATGATAAATTAAGTGCATTCTATAATCGCAGTGTGTGTGTATAATGTATATCAAGAGTCCATAAATAACACAATTTGGTGAACACATTTCCTTTTTTGGGCTGTGATATTAATGCCCAATGTCAAGCATTATAGGTATTCGTTATTTAAATATGTAATTAAAACTAAAATTATTAATATGAATAAGTGTTCATTATTTTTTCCAGTTAGATCCTTATTTTGGGTATTTTTATACATCTTTTAGGCAATTTATAGTCTTCAACTTCCGAGCCAAAGTTACGTAAAATCATTCGGACCAACAACGGGAGCAGCAGTACGCATATCACTGTTCCGCGTTTCTGCTGTACGAACAGAAATGTAGAAAATATTGAACTTCAATAGCTGGCCATATGCACCCCAGTATAACAAAATAATTGTGTTTTTGCTATCGTTTATTCGCCAAGAATTACAGCTTGAAAGAATCGTAGTAATGCACCTTACCCGGTATACATAAATCGTTTGTACATCGTGGATGGAGAAGATAGTTTTGACTGTTACAAATAAGAACTTTTATGTAGATTGTAGCCGTTGATGACCGTTTTGTGCACGTTTTATCACTTGCAGAAGTAATTGTGTACGGAGATATAGCTTGTTTTTAGGAATCAAGACGGTTAGCCCTTATGCAGAGGGTTCTTTCAAGCAAGACGATGTGGTATCGCAAAGGTTATAGTCACTGACTCGGAACATCTACACGTAAGGAATGCGGGCATTCGACACAACGTCTAGAAAATTAAGTTTTCCTTTAGTGTTTTGAACAGAAAGGAAAAAGCACTGCGTATCTACTAACGTTCAGACTGTGTGTAGAAAAGTGTACTAGTAGTAGTTTAGTATTTAACAAACTTTTCGTTTTTGAGTTATGCTGTTCACAGACACAACACTCGAACCTTTTTTGGGAGTTCAGAGGGTCTCAAAACATACATTTTTGGTGAAATCTCGGCATCAAATTTTTGGTTGGAATGCAATATTTTCTCTGCTTTAAGTGCGCAGTAATGAAAGCTAAAGTTGCAGCGGAAAATCGATTCAACTTCACGATATACGTGTTTTTTGTATTAAACCACATCACAGAGGAATGACGTGATAAATGCATCACACCAATACATGTGACAAACCAATTTTTACAGCGAAACTAGTGCTCAGAGGAAAAACTTTTAATTCAGTAAAACATCTAGAATCACCACTTAAGTCAGAAACATTTATACCCTCCAACCTGTGCACCTGAATGGAGTTTTATGGGAATGATTTCTGGAATAACAATGAAAATAATCCTGTGCAGGAAAACCGTGTGACTGTTACACATCAGCTATTTTTTATGCTAGTCTCTAGTTCTTGAGGTCGCGGGTTCAAACCCGGCAGAGGGCGATGAATTTTTCTGTCTTATGATGGTTTCTTTCGGAAGGGAAGTAAAGCAGGTTGTTCCTTGTCGTAGAAATACGGCACGTAAAAGATCCTCAAGCATGATAAAGAGGCCTCTGAGCAACAACATTTCAGGTCTTTCACGCTCAATATAGAATGGGACGCTAAAAACCATAGCAATTAAACAACGTCCATAAATAAAAACTCGATGATGATGATAATAATAATTGTTGTTCAAGATGCCTCAAAATATTAATTACCTCCTCCATTACGTACTTGTAGGAAGTAGAGGAAATATTGCATTCCATCCAAAAATTCTATATCGAGATATCACCGAAAATACGTGTTTTGAGGCCCCCTGAACCCAAAGAAAGCCTTTTTAGAAAACACTTCGTGTGTATATTTGTAAACAGCATATATCAAAAATAAGAGTCCGATAAATATAAAACTTGGTATTAAATTCTGCATCTTTTAAAGATGCGACACGAAGATTTTCAACAAAATCCTGCACTCCTAACTACCCTTTACATGGAAAATTTTTCGTTAATTTTTAATTTTTCAAAAAGGTTCTAACGGTTTTGATTAAAATGTCATAATTAAGGTATTTTCGTGACAAAATCTATATCTTGAATTTTCTGGGAATGGCCTGTGAAGTGCTCTTCATCCTGAATGAGTTTTGTATAAGGGTAAACGGTAATACATAAATGTCACTACACAAAAAATGTAGATCTGGTTAAGGCACACAATTTATACCCAATAAAGGTTTATGTGGCGTTAACCTTTTCCGAGATATTCTTTGTTATTGATTTGAATTTTCAAATATTTAGGTGTATTTTTCTCGAAGAAAAATAAATATTCGTTTTTTTTTTGTCTTCTCCTGATTGGTCTGGGTGGCTCAGTTGGTTAGCCGCTGGCCTCCTGATCCCAAGGTCGCGGGTTCAAACTCGGGGCTGATATAAATCCTGGCAATTGACAGCGTCGTTAACAAATACCTACATTTTTGTTTTTCTGATTCCCTGTACGTACAAGGAAATACGCAATAAAACAATTTCTGCAAATGCTTATCTCGATTAAAATGTAACAATATTTTGTTAAATAGGTGGAGAAGGTCATGTGAATGTAAAAAATACTTTTTTTTTTAATTTAACTACATATGGAACTTTTTAGAGAAATGCAACATTTGCTCCAGCGTAGGTAAGCGGTAAAGTAGGTATTACTAAGCTAATTTTGACAAAGCAAGAAATCAATCGTTACAGGGTACGAGTAGGCATAACGTCCATCAGTTTGGGACCAGTGAACCGAAAATGTTCCAAAGAACCCCAGAATGGATTACATCTGCCTTATATCTTTAAGATCTTGATACCTAAGTCAAAGCCCATATAGATGCACAAAAAGTAATATTTAGGAGGCCTGGTTTTCTTCAGGTTTGCTTCGGGTAAGGAAAGGCAGTTGTGACATATTTATTGCTAGTAACTAACCTTCTGACATGTGGAGTCCAAGACGTAAAAAAATACAAAAAAAAAAAAAATACAAAGAGACAGGGCTGCGCGTTGTTTAGATTTCTGACATGTTTGTAGACTATTTGTTGACCCACGGTTGCCACGTCGATTTGTCATGGTCGCAGCTCCTAACATCGCTAATGAGTGACTTCATCGCAACTCTCAAACGCCTCGCATAATGTTTCAAAGTTAATTTTTCTTTCCGTATAGGTTTCTAAAATATAGTATTACATTAACGGTGTTTTCTAGACACCTGCATCGGGATATTACCTAATTATGTGCAGCCAATAATAAAAATAATATAATTAATATTATCGCTGAATAATCCCAGCTTCTAACATTGCTAACGAACGAGTTCTCACAACTTCCACCTCACAAAATCTGTTTCAAAATTTGCTTTCCTTTCTGTATTGGTTTCTAAAATATATTAGGCTAAGGATGTTTTCTAGTATCTGTATAGGGAATATTATTCCCAGTCAATAATAATAATAATAATAATAATAATAATAATAATTATTGACTTTATCAAAGAAGAGTCCATAAATAACACAATTTGGGGGGAAAGACACACGTTCCCTTTTATGAATGATGTAATGATGTTGCCTAATGTCAAGAATTGTATTTATTATTTAAATATATACTTAAACTAAAATTATTAAAAATAATTGTGTCACAGTTTTACTTTCTCTACTACGTATAGTATGTAGAGGAATTATTATATTCCATCCAAAAATTCGATACCGAGATTTTACTGGAAATACATGTTTTGAGACCCACTGAATCCAAGAAAAGCATTTTTAGAAGAATTCCGTGTCTGTCTGTGAACAGCATAACTCAAAAAAGAAAAGGTATATAAGTTCAGTACCTTTTGAAGACGCGACACGGAAGATTTTCGAGAAAATCTCCACCCCAACTACCCTGTACTTGGAAAATTTTTCGAAACGTTCAGTTTTATCCAAAATGACTCTAACGATTTTGATTAAAATACCATATATTAAAGATATTTACATGAGAAATAAGATGTATAACATGAATTTATCTGGGAATATCCTGTGAAGTCCTCTCTCTTCATTCGGAAGGAATTTTGTGGAATCGTGTATAGCAAGTAAACTTTGTGCAATAGATAAAAACGCATTACATAAAAAAGAAGAATGTCCCTTTAAAGCACAGTTTATTTCAATTTTATGGCAAATGCCATTTTCGAGATTCAGTCATTAATGGTTCGAATTAGTTAATTTATGCATTTATTTCATTTATACCCCGCCTTTAACTGCAGTGGTCATATCGGCGGCCTTTTAAATTTGGAATATATTACCTATCGCAATGGTGTTAACTCGTATACCGTTGTCATTGGAACGTTAGATCTCTCTCTCTCTCTCTCTCTCTCTCTCACACACACACACACACACACACACACACACACGTACATTCATTCATACTTCCAGATTCTAGGGAGGATAGGGAATACTTGGCTAGAGAAACATTCTCATTCCCAACCAGGAATCGAGCCTGGGGTGCTCACATAGCACGCAGGTGCTCTACCGACAGAGATACGGGACCAGTCCAATGGTTCGTATTGTTAATACGTTGTCATTCTTTTTTTTAAGTGCCCTAGACATTGAGACGGTAATATCTAATTTTTCTTTGGAGCGCTGGGTCGTCTGGACGGGATGGCTCGGCTCGTCGGAGTCTCCTGTTCGCTGCCCTTCGGCCTCGAAGTTCCTCCGGTGCGATGCGGCTTCTGCTTCAGCTGCTAATCTCCGTCGACTTAGTTTTGGGTTCGTGATTTATAGGTTTGCCTGGACTAGGTTCTTTCTCAGGGTAGATACGAGGATCTATTTTAGCGGAAACCAGCGGTAGCGGAGACGCAGGTTCGTAGACAATATAACTGGCCCACTGAATAAGTTAAGAACACGTATACATTTTGTATGTCAACTGTAATTAACACTTATTCCATTTTCATGTAATATATCACTGTTTTACATTATCTGAATATAAAGTGCCACTGTTATTCTTAAATGCCGCTCTTATAATATTTCTGGCGCAGTAAACTTCATCCTTTGTGTCTCGCGCCTTGATCAATTCATTGACGCACGCACAATTGTCTAATTCAATCAAACTTCACTTAATGATATACCTGCAACGTGTAATGTATCCCAACACCTTCACGGAAGTAACTTTAATTTAGCTTACTAAGTCCATAGAATCAATCCGCTCGAATTCTTCTCACTGACAAACGTGGATTCTGCGTGGTTTATATGATGAGACGCGTACAGTTGAGTAATTCTAGAATTATTTATAATTGACGCAGTAATTTGTATCACAAATTATGTAAATGTAAAGAGTGATTATAGTGTGAATATGCATTATTGTGTGACATTGATTTGAGATGTTTGATGATTGTAAGCATTGTTGAGAAGTGGGTTTATACGGCCTTACTGAAACTGACAATAATAGCGTGCAATAATGTAGCGAGGGGGTGAGCTGTTTATCATTATTAGAGACGAGCAAATGACGTAATATTGGCGCGTTTTTCTTAGAATTTGCTGGAACATTTTTCCCTAGAGCATATGTTTTCGTAATTTTCATTGGATATAAAAATAGACGCTAATGTTGGCGCGTTTTATTAACCAATAGCAGCTCGGTTATAATCTTTAGACATATCGGGGTGTAGGAGTATAAAAAGGGCTAGGTCAGAGTCAAATTCGTCCAGTCCATCGGAAACATTTGTACATTACACGTCGCTGCATACATCGCACAGTTTATCGATTCGCAGGTTACGCGTAGCAAAGTTATAAAAAAAATCTCAAGTGTCGTAAAGTTAATTACACAAAAAGTTGAAGTACGCGAATTAATAATGAGCAGTAAATAAGTTATTATAACAGTTTCAGTTTGGCGAGTGTCAAGATTAATATGTGAAACTGCAAAATATGTTACGACAATAAAAGTATAAAACAAATTCTTCATCAGTGTTATCTTTGGATAAAAACTCCTTTCCGTTTACACACCTTGTATAAGATAAGTGCTCGACCAAAAAGATCATAGCTAGCCGGAGGACAGTGAACCCAAAATTAAATAAAATAACAGGCGCTCAGTAAATGATAACACGAAGTGACCGCGACAAATTGTCTTTTATACGTGCGGCAAATAAACAGCATTCTTTCAAACAACATTAAGAACACCGTCACAAGTTGGCTACCACAACGTGGAGCTAACAAACTTAAATAAACAGATACCGCCGCATAATAAGCTCCCTCACGTTTGGAACAAACAATTTTCCTATTGGTTACTATTTCGCGCCGTTGGTAGCGTCTGTCTCCAGAGACATTTTATACACTTCTGATTGGATTAAGGGCTCAAATATGTGACTATATGCATGACGCAATCCGGTATTTTTCCTGTTTTTCTCGAAATCGCCTCCTTCGCCCCTACTATACCTTCTCTCTGGCGGGTTCAAACCCGGCGGAGGGCGATGGATTTTTTCGGGCCTAAAAATCCTTAGCATGGCTTCCTTTGGAAGGGAAGTTAAGCCGATGGTCCCGTGTCGTAGATATACTGAAAGAACCTCAAGCCTGATTGAGAGGCCTCTGAGCAAAATTACCGGTTTTTCACGCCCATATAGAATGAAAAACTAAAGACTATAGCAATTAAAGAGCGTTCATACATAATAAAATTTCTAACAATAACAATAGCACAAAAGATTTTCCCTTCAGGCTTAAATACAATAGACATGCCAGCTGGTTGCACACACACACACACACACCCATGTCATGGATTATTGTTATACAAACAGAAATATTGTTAATTTTTGTAATGTTACCTAAATGTACCTGGTTTTTCAAGTTAGGATGTCTTAAGACATTGTCTTGGGAGAGCAGAAGTTTTTTTTCCCCGATGCAATATATATATATATATATATATATATATATATATATATATATATATATATATATTTAAAAATTGTTTGGGGTGGCAAAATACGGCCACAACTATCAGTGGTTTTTCGCGACTGCATGGAAAGCATAGGTAAGGCCAAGTCTAGTTGGAAGCGTTGCGGTATCGTTATTCTCTTGCATTCATAAGGAAATGTGTAATGTAGCTTTTTAGGCAAAGGTCATCTCAAAATGAATTAGAAAAATAAGCTTTCGTAAGATAAGCTTTTATATCCATTAATAAAATTAAGTGATACAGGGTAGAGAAAGTCATGTGAATGTAACAAATCAGTACCTATTATTAGGTAATTTTTTGAATATTTTTTGGCCTTTTAGGCAATTATAGATCTGCAACTTCCGAGCCGTGATGATACAGATCCCTCTCATCGTTATGCTGTAACGTAACCTCGTGAATTGTTCCATTTGTAAACATAAAAAGCTGAGCTCAGTCGATCCCGCTCATAATGAGGATAAATGCGAAATTACCACTGAAAGACCGATACCAGATGTAGCAGTCCTGAGAAGCAGCAGTGCACATAAACTTCAACATTTGACGAAAGGAACAGCCATAATGTTGTTTGTGTGTAAGTTTGCAGACGTGGAGAAAGAGAGGGAGGAATTAGATGAAGGTTTTGGTGTAGTGTTTCAAAGCCATAACTTCTCAATATATAACTGCAGTGACACGGAAAGAGGGAGAGAAACCGACCAAACATTCATTTCTACTACGGAACCATTTAGTGACATCTTATGGGAACGATGTGCTAACTACCGAGAACGATGTTCAGTTTTTTACATGAGGTAGGCCAGAAGAATGTCTGAGCTAAGGGGTGTTGGTTTTTATTCTCTCGTTAGTTAAAATAGTGAACCGGCCATTCTTACTTCCTCTACCACGTACCGTGGAGGTAGAGGAGGTATTGCGTTCCACCCAAAAATTCGATATCGAGATTTCACCGGAAATGCATGTTTTGAGGCACTCTGAATAAGAAAAGTTTCTCTGCTACTTACTTAAAGTAATAAGCAGTATTGTAATTCCATCCAAAGTTTTAATGCACGTTTTGAGGCCCCTTAATCCCAAAAAGGCATTTTTAGAAAAAGGTCCTGTGTGTGTGTGTGTGTGTGTGTGTAAGAGGAAGAGAGAGAAAGAGAGAACAACATAACGAAAAGTAGGATAAACTACAAAAATTGGTGTTTAAGTTCAGTATTTTCTAAAGATGGGACACGAAGATTTTGAAGAAAACTCACCATAGAAAATATTCATATGGAAAAAATTTCGATATTTTTAATTTTCTCAAAAATTGACCTAACAACTTTGATTTAAATACCAACTATTTAAACATATTTACATGGAATATTTATTTATTTATTTTGTGCTAGCAATCTTCCTTAGAATATGGCTATACATCAGCCCAGAGTGTTATCTTGTCATATTCTACCCATGTTTCTTTCTTTATATATAACATAAAAATAATAATAATAGTGGTAGCAATAATAAAATAATAATACACATAATACTATTTCTTAACATCTCATGATGAAGTATAATTCACATCTCTTTTTTTTTTTGACCATAACCATTTCTTTTTTACTTTAGACAGATACTCTCCTACCTTTTTGTTATCCTTGATAAAAATCTTGCTTATGGCTACTTTTCTATCTAGTTTTAACCATTTCCCATTTATGCCTTCCTTTCTCCAATGCTGTGTACCTTTACAATCAAACACAATATGTTCCAAATCTTCTCTTTCCCCACATATTAAACACTGGTTCTGTGGGTACCCATTTCTCATTCCTTTTAGTCTCCATACACCTGCTCGTACCCAAGCTATACTCTCTCTTTGTTCCTTATTTGAGTTGTCCATGTACTCTTCTCTTGCCCATGCATTTTTTTATTAATGTGTATGATTCCAAAGAACTTTTCTTCCCATTGCTACTAAATGAATTCTGTATCTCTATACATGAAGTATAAAATGTATATCTTGAATTTTCTGGGAGTAGTCTGTGACGTCGTTTTTATTCGGAAGGAATTTTTGTAATCTTGTAACCGATGGACGAAAACGTACTACACAGAAATGTGAACGTCTTTAAAACTCACAATTTAATTCAAATAATCTTTTTTTATGGTTAATAGTTTTGTCATTCTTTTACAAGTCCTGTCGACATTCAGTTGAAAAGATAGTGGAAATTTAAGACCAGCATAGCTATAGCGTCCAGTTCTTAAACATTTGAGTATCGCTGTTCCCTTTGTACCCATAACAAAATGTGTAATGTAGCTATTTCTGGAAATGTTTATCTCAATTAAAATGAAATAGAAAAATGAGCTTTCATAAGAATAGTTGTATATCTACTAATAAACGATAGAGGCTAAAGAAAGTCCTGTGAGTGTGACACATCAGTTAGTTTGTGTGTGTGTGTGTGTGTGTGTGTGTGTGTGTGTGAACAGTATAACTCAAAAACGAAATGTCCGATGAATGCCAAAGCTTGGAACTTAGTTTCAACATCCTCCAAAGTTTTCCAAGATAATTCCCCCACAAAAAAACTAATCTTTACACGTTAGATTTTTCGAAATCTTCGATTATCTCAAAAATCGATATAACGATTTCGATTAAAATATTTAATAAATTTATTTGGCAAATAAAATGTACAGCTTGTATTTTTTGGGAATAGTCTGTGAAGTTCTCATTCTAAATTAATATTGTATACTTTGTAAACTGTAAGAAAAATGTAGATCTTGAAGTACACAACTTATCAAATTTTCTATGGCGTTTACCATTTTCTATATACTGTTTATTATTATTGGTTTGAACTGTTAAATATTTTATACTTTTTCAACTGCTCAGTCGCTATTCTTCTTCCGCCCCCCCCGCCCTCTCATCATACAAAAAGAAAACGGAATTTCAAAACCATCACATAGCGACCCGCTTTTAAAAGATTTGTCTAACGCTTAAGCCAATTGCATTTCTCTTGTGCCCGCAGCGAAATATTTGATAAAATCATTTATGCTAATGTGTACCTCGATTAACATGAAGCAGATACACAAATAAGCTAGTTTGTACAAGGTGAGCCAAAAAACTACGAACCGGCTGCGCGGTGTTTTTCCTGTCCGCGTTCTCGGCGCTCGCTGCCGTCTGCCGCTATCATAGAAAGACGCGGATGAAACCATACAACATTTTTAAAACTACTTTTAAAGGCTTTACTTACCAACTTTATGAAAGGAAATGATGACATTGGCCACCGTCGTTGTCCATACATTTTTGGCACCTCTTTAGGAAACTAGCCATCACTCGCCGTAGTTCACGTTGAGAAATGCTGGCAATTTCCTGGCGGATATTTTGTTTTAATTCTTCCAGGGTTTGTCTTGTATACTTTGTTTTAAGTTACCCCAGAGATAGAAATCGCAGGGGGTTAGGTCGGGGGATCGAGGGGGCCACAAATCTGTACTAATAATTCTGTCTTTAAACACACTTTCAATTTTTCTCATCAAAATATTGGCCGTATAAGCTGTTGCAGAGTCTTGTTGAAAAAAGACCCTCCCTGGCTGTTAATTCTCTAAAAGGGGGGGGGGTCAAAATTGTATTCACATATTTACGGGCTTCAACTGTTGACTCGAAAAAAATTGGCGAGTGATGGATAGTGTGTATTTTAATAAAAATCGTTAGTGCCATTTTTGAGAAAATAAAAAATAACGAAAATATTCCCATTTAAAAGGTAG
Organism: Deroplatys truncata; assembly: GCA_030765065.1. NCBI lineage: Eukaryota > Metazoa > Arthropoda > Insecta > Mantodea > Mantidae > Deroplatys > Deroplatys truncata. The sequence continues at coordinate 113,383,040 of CM060988.1, read as the reverse complement.
TTCAGGGTGGAGGGATTTTATTGCAGATTTTCATATCGCATCCTGGAAGACGCTGAACTTAAATACCAAGTTGGACGTTTTAGCGACACACACACACACACCGCACTTTTTCCGAAAATCTTTTTGCTTTCGGTGAATCTCGATATCAAATTTTGGGTGGAATGCAATACTTCCTCTACTTTCTACAAGGACAGTAGTAGAAAAAGTAATTATAATACTAATCTTTGTCTTTTAGCACTCACTTTAGTAGAAAAAGAAAGTTTATTCATTTTTAGTCTGAGGCAGTATTTTTAACACTTAAATAAGTTCAGTCTAATTATATAATATATAATTCAATAACAGCCCGCCTTAAAGCAATATATGTATGTAATAATTTGTAAAATGTATGTAACAGTCATTGCATATGTTTATATTATTGTATACAAGTAGGATATATAGGAGAGAGCTGGCGCAGTTTTTTGCGTTTATATGGGAAAGGATAGGGAAAACGAGGCTAGATGCGACGGTTCAAGGAGGAAAATGCGTTTATATGGGGGAGATAGGGAATACGAGGACTGACGCTAGGCTAGACAGTGGTAGGAGGGGGAATGCATCTTATATGAGAGAGGTAGGGGAATATGAGGAGAAGTGCTAGGCTAGACAGAGGCTGAGTAATGTATGGTTTATATGAGCGGTATAGGAAAACGATGAGAGGTGTTAGACTAGACAGGGCTTGAAACGTAGTGCATGGTTTGTATGAGAGATATAGGAAAACGAGGAAAGGTGTTAGGCTAGACAGAAGTCGAGGAGTAGAGTATGGTTTATATGAGAAGTATAGGAAAACGAGGGGAGGTGTTAGGCTAGACAGAGGTTGAAAATAGAGTATGGTTTATATGAGTGGTATAGGAAAACGAGGAGAGGAGTTAGACTAGACAGAGGTCGAGGAGCAGAGTATGGTTTATGTGAGAGTCATAGGTAAACGAGAGAGGCGTTAGGCTAGACAGAGCTAGAGGAGTAGAGTATGGTTTATATGAGAGGTATAGGAACAGGAGGAGAGGTGTTAGGCTAGACAGGTAGTGTAGCAGTAGGAATATGGACTTATATACAGGAGAGATAGGGAATATGAGGTGCTAGACTTGAAAGCGACTTTAGACGTAAACTTAGCGGAAAACTGTTTCATGTCAATGTTCTAGACATACCCATCACGTAACCTATTCAGGGAAAAGGTGACTCGTTCAGGGGAAAAAGGTGACTGCTCAGGGAAAAAGGAGGTCTACAAAGGGAAAAAGTTGACTAGCAAAGGGAAAAACGTGACCAGCAAAGGGAAAAAGGCGACCAGCAAAGGGAAAAAAGGTGAGCCATAAAGGGAAAAAGGTGACCTGCAACGGGAAAAGCTAACCCACTAACACTAACAGGTAAGTAATTCAGCTAGTATTGCAAGAGGTTGACTGCATCATAGCAGTGTATGATTTCACATGTAATTCAGCTAGTATCGTATGTATTTAGGCTAATTCATCTAGTAACACAGAATAGATTCCAGAGGCTAACTGCATCATGGCTCTGCATAATTTCACAGATAATTCAGAGGGTATCGTAGGTATTTAGGATAATTCAAGTAACATAGGTGTTTAGAGTAATTAAGCAAGTATAACAGGAGGCTAGATTCCAGGGTTGGGTATAGCATAGTCTCGTATTTCACAGGTAATTCAGAGGGTATCATAGGTATTTAGGATAATTCAAGTAACATAGGTGTTTAGAGTAATTAAGCAAGCATTACAGGAGGGTAGGTTCCAGGGGCTGGTATAGTTTCGTATTTTACAGATAGTTCAGGTAATATCGTAATTATTTGGGTAATCAGTATAGTTTCACAGATACTCGTGATAATTTCGATCAGAGATTTGTATCACAGCTATTTAAGGTAAATGCAGGTGATTCAGGTTGTATCAATGGTATTTGAGTCATTTTAACAGATAATTCTGATAGTATCACAGCTGCTCGTACTAATTTAGAGCAGGAATTCGTATCTCAGTTAGTTAATGTAATTTCACTTGATTCGAGTAGTATCACAGGTATTTAAGTCATTTTAACGGGCAATTCAACTAGTATCACAGGTACTCATGGTAATATAGAGAGTAATTAAATTATAAAACATTTCTCATCCAACGTTACAACAATTTATATACTTTTTTCTAAATCTTACAAACTTATTATATGTTAAACAGTTATTGTACGATGCCGAGAAGGATAAACTGCATATTGGTTCACAAATTGAAAAGCTTTACGTCAACATACCTTTATTTTAGTTCTTTGTAGATGTCTCTCCCCTTTTATCTAGGCTTGAGACTAGCACTAGGATTGCTCCTAATGGCAGGGTTACCACTTACCCTTCCATCTTCTTCTTTCTTCATCAGGCGTCAGCTATCTGCATATACAGCACACAGATAACCTTCTTTTTTAAGATTGTAGACTCACGAGAAAATCTTTATCTTTAACTTACATTCTTTTAAGCACTGTTTGTAATGGCGTAATGTCCATACGCATATGTCGTTATCCCATCCTCAGCAATAATTCTTTTATCATCAAACGGAGTCAATGCAATTTTATTCACTTGCACTGTAGCAAGAGCATGCTTTCGTGATAGGATCAGATTCATAGGTGTTCTGATGATTTCACAGGTTTTAAGACAGTCTGTATAGCTGTCAAACGAAATGTACTGCTTAATAGCGCTACGTTTTATACCTTTAATCTTTTTTATCATTGACCCTTGAATATCTAAGGCATACATCTTAGGACGTAGTCCAACAAAGCGTAGGATGATTTTGCTATTAGCCTCATCTTTAAATTTTCCCAATACCTTCTTGTTCTGAGTAGAGTAACATATATGGCTGGCAGGGTAATCAGCTGTATCGAGATGCTCAAGAAAACGTAGCTTGTCCTGGTACACATCTTCAGTTGTTACACGATGAATGAACGAATCAGTGTCCATATACATAAGCTTCAGGTTTTCAGCTCCATAATAAGGCAACAAAACGTCGTAATGATAGTTATACATTAATGTCTTGGAGATGTCCAACACACTCATACCAATATATATAGGCTTGTTGAATACAATCTGACGAGAGGCCATATGTACAGCAGCTAGATTATCAGCATATATCGTCCTGTCGATAAACGTAGGCTTGGCGATCAGCTTCTCTAGAGTTTTTTCATTGGTCACCAGTCGTATATCCATACGGTTACGCAGGTTCTCCATAGTTTTTCCAAACATAGCGTGGTTAAAGAGCTTGTAGAGATCCTTCTCGAAATCATTTGCAGCTTGTTGTCGTAACCTGTTGTTAAATTCCACATAAGGTTTCAACCACTGAGACTGTCGGAATTGTAGCACACGATGGATTTTTGTTAGTCGTAGTCCATGACTAAGAGCTTGCTTCAAAGCCATGTAATGCACTACATACTTCTTTCGAGGTCCAAGATGAGGTATCAGTTTCTTTGTAGATGATTCCAATGGTTTCATACACTCTGGCAGGAAAGGTAGATCGTTGTGTAGATCGTGAAGTTCAGCAGGATACTCGATGTCGACTTCTAATATGTACCCATGAGGATCATCTTCTTGTAGTGTTTCTAAGCTGATTTCTTCAGGCGACACCCACTGAAATCCACCATAAGGGAGAGCGTGACACATTGCCCACCCATATTGGTTATTAGCGTCGTCATATGTGATAAATTGGGTTGGTCTCGACGGATCAAACTTCTCCATATATGTGTTATTAGCCTCTGCATACCAATGGGAAACTTGACATAAACCTCCTCTTATACCAGATTCCACCATGAGTAATTGATCATAATCCTGTAACAGTTCCAGCTTAATTCCAGTATACAGTAACATGGCGTCCCATGTAAGACCTGGAGAGGTAAAATAATGTGCAGGATCAACTTTGTGTGTTTTGAGGGTTTGCTCTCTGAACGTCTCAAAGACATCAGCTAGGAGAAGTACATCCGAAGTTAAGTAGAGATCGCTGTACTCTCCCAGGTTTCTCACATTAAACAGCTCCCATACATTTTTAGCATGATCGTAGTCAGCATCACTAATTTCTTCTTCATTTAATCTATTGTAGAAGGAGTCCTTAGGAGGTAAGCAGGTTTCGTTCAGGGCATCCCATGATGTAACAAAATCATATGGAAATACACCCTTACGGGTCATCAACTTCAATTTGTCTTCTCCAAAGTACTTTAGCGTTTCAGGATACGAGGTTAGATTTTTTACCAACTTATCCAAGCTTGTACTGAGGAACCGAAAACTATCTACAAACCGTAGCTTTATATCTCCAACATACTTGGAGAATGATATATAGCTTTCTTCAGAGCTAGGAATTACTTCCACACTTCATTGTTAAGGAGCTGGGTTGTACAAGTGAACGTGTGGAAGTAATTCCTAGCTCTGAAGAAAGCTATATATCATTCTCCAAGTATGTTGGAGATATAAAGCTACGGTTTGTAGATAGTTTTCGGTTCCTCAGTACAAGCTTGGATAAGTTGGTAAAAAATCTAACCTCGTATCCTGAAACGCTAAAGTACTTTGGAGAAGACAAATTGAAGTTGATGACCCGTAAGGGTGTATTTCCATATGATTTTGTTACATCATGGGATGCCCTGAACGAAACCTGCTTACCTCCTAAGGACTCCTTCTACAATAGATTAAATGAAGAAGAAATTAGTGATGCTGACTACGATCATGCTAAAAATGTATGGGAGCTGTTTAATGTGAGAAACCTGGGAGAGTACAGCGATCTCTACTTAACTTCGGATGTACTTCTCCTAGCTGATGTCTTTGAGACGTTCAGAGAGCAAACCCTCAAAACACACAAAGTTGATCCTGCACATTATTTTACCTCTCCAGGTCTTACATGGGACGCCATGTTACTGTATACTGGAATTAAGCTGGAACTGTTACAGGATTATGATCAATTACTCATGGTGGAATCTGGTATAAGAGGAGGTTTATGTCAAGTTTCCCATCGGTATGCAGAGGCTAATAACACATATATGGAGAAGTTTGATCCGTCGAGACCAACCCAATTTATCACATTGACGACGCTAATAACCAATATGGGTGGGCAATGTGTCACGCTCTCCCTTATGGTGGATTTCAGTGGGTGTCGCCTGAAGAAATCAGCTTAGAAACACTACAAGAAGATGATCCTCATGGGTACATATTAGAAGTCGACATCGAGTATCCTGCTGAACTTCACGATCTACACAACGATCTACCTTTCCTGCCAGAGTGTATGAAACCATTGGAATCATCTACAAAGAAACTGATACCTCATCTTGGACCTCGAAAGAAGTATGTAGTGCATTACATGGCTTTGAAGCAAGCTCTTAGTCATGGACTACGACTAACAAAAATCCATCGTGTGCTACAATTCCGACAGTCTCAGTGGTTGAAACCTTATGTGGAATTTAACAACAGGTTACGACAACAAGCTGCAAATGATTTCGAGAAGGATCTCTACAAGCTCTTTAACCACGCTATGTTTGGAAAAACTATGGAGAACCTGCGTAACCGTATGGATATACGACTGGTGACCAATGAAAAAACTCTAGAGAAGCTGATCGCCAAGCCTACGTTTATCGACAGGACGATATATGCTGATAATCTAGCTGCTGTACATATGGCCTCTCGTCAGATTGTATTCAACAAGCCTATATACATTGGTATGAGTGTGTTGGACATCTCCAAGACATTAATGTATAACTATCATTACGACGTTTTGTTGCCTTATTATGGAGCTGAAAACCTGAAGCTTATGTATATGGACACTGATTCGTTCATTCATCGTGTAACAACTGAAGATGTGTACCAGGACAAGCTACGTTTTCTTGAGCATCTCGATACAGCTGATTACCCTGCCAGCCATATATGTTACTCTACTCAGAACAAGAAGGTATTGGGAAAATTTAAAGATGAGGCTAATAGCAAAATCATCCTACGCTTTGTTGGACTACGTCCTAAGATGTATGCCTTAGATATTCAAGGGTCAATGATAAAAAAGATTAAAGGTATAAAACGTAGCGCTATTAAGCAGTACATTTCGTTTGACAGCTATACAGACTGTCTTAAAACCTGTGAAATCATCAGAACACCTATGAATCTGATCCTATCACGAAAGCATGCTCTTGCTACAGTGCAAGTGAATAAAATTGCATTGACTCCGTTTGATGATAAAAGAATTATTGCTGAGGATGGGATAACGACATATGCGTATGGACATTACGCCATTACAAACAGTGCTTAAAAGAATGTAAGTTAAAGATAAAGATTTTCTCGTGAGTCTACAATCTTAAAAAAGAAGGTTATCTGTGTGCTGTATATGCAGATAGCTGACGCCTGATGAAGAAAGAAGAAGATGGAAGGGAAGGTGGTAACCCTGCCATTAGGAGCAATCCTAGTGCTAGTCTCAAGCCTAGATAAAAGGGGAGAGACATCTACAAAGAACTAAAATAAAGGTATGTTGACGTAAAGCTTTTCAATTTGTGAACCAATATGCAGTTTATCCCTCTCCGCATCGTACAATAACTGTTTAACATATAATAAGTTTGTAAGATTTAGAAAAAAGTATATAAATTGTTGTAACGTTGGATGAGAAATGTTTTATAATTTAATTACTCTCTATATTACCATGAGTACCTGTGATACTAGTTGAATTGCTCGTTAAAATGACTTAAATACCTGTGATACTACTCGAATCAAGTGAAATTACATTAACTAACTGAGATACGAATTCCTGCTCTAAATTAGTACGAGCAGCTGTGATACTATCAGAATTATCTGTTAAAATGACTCAAATACCATTGATACAACCTGAATCACCTGCATTTACCTTAAATAGCTGTGATACAAATCTCTGATCGAAATTATCACGAGTATCTGTGAAACTATACTGATTACCCAAATACTTACGATATTACCTGAACTATCTGTAAAATACGAAACTATACCAGCCCCTGGAACCTACCCTCCTGTAATGCTTGCTTAATTACTCTAAACACCTATGTTACTTGAATTATCCTAAATACCTATGATACCCTCTGAATTACCTGTGAAATACGAGACTATGCTATACCCAACCCTGGAATCTAGCCTCCTGTTATACTTGCTTAATTACTCTAAACACCTATGTTACTTGAATTATCCTAAATACCTACGATACCCTCTGAATTATCTGTGAAATTATGCAGAGCCATGATGCAGTTAGCCTCTGGAATCTATTCTGTGTTACTAGATGAATTAGCCTAAATACATACGATACTAGCTGAATTACATGTGAAATCATACACTGCTATGATGCAGTCAACCTCTTGCAATACTAGCTGAATTACTTACCTGTTAGTGTTAGTGGGTTAGCTTTTCCCGTTGCAGGTCACCTTTTTCCCTTTATGGCTCACCTTTTTTCCCTTTGCTGGTCGCCTTTTTCCCTTTGCTGGTCACGTTTTTCCCTTTGCTAGTCAACTTTTTCCCTTTGTAGACCTCCTTTTTCCCTGAGCAGTCACCTTTTTCCCCTGAACGAGTCACCTTTTCCCTGAATAGGTTACGTGATGGGTATGTCTAGAACATTGACATGAAACAGTTTTCCGCTAAGTTTACGTCTAAAGTCGCTTTCAAGTCTAGCACCTCATATTCCCTATCTCTCCTGTATATAAGTCCATATTCCTACTGCTACACTACCTGTCTAGCCTAACACCTCTCCTCCTGTTCCTATACCTCTCATATAAACCATACTCTACTCCTCTAGCTCTGTCTAGCCTAACGCCTCTCTCGTTTACCTATGACTCTCACATAAACCATACTCTGCTCCTCGACCTCTGTCTAGTCTAACTCCTCTCCTCGTTTTCCTATACCACTCATATAAACCATACTCTATTTTCAACCTCTGTCTAGCCTAACACCTCCCCTCGTTTTCCTATACTTCTCATATAAACCATACTCTACTCCTCGACTTCTGTCTAGCCTAACACCTTTCCTCGTTTTCCTATATCTCTCATACAAACCATGCACTACGTTTCAAGCCCTGTCTAGTCTAACACCTCTCATCGTTTTCCTATACCGCTCATATAAACCATACATTACTCAGCCTCTGTCTAGCCTAGCACTTCTCCTCATATTCCCCTACCTCTCTCATATAAGATGCATTCCCCCTCCTACCACTGTCTAGCCTAGCGTCAGTCCTCGTATTCCCTATCTCCCCCATATAAACGCATTTTCCTCCTTGAACCGTCGCATCTAGCCTCGTTTTCCCTATCCTTTCCCATATAAACGCAAACAACTGCGCCAGCTCTCTCCTATATATCCTACTTATACATAATCAATAATGTTATGTGAATGTATTACGTAATTTAATAATGTAGGAGCTGTGAGAAAAATAGGTTAAAAGTTGCTAACAATGAGGTAACCTTGAGGCAATAATGAATTTGAAAGTTTAACAATACTACTTGTAATTCTTGGAAGCAATAATGTAATTTTTGTGACATTTTATAAAATAGCCAATCAACAACCAGAAAAAGCTTTAGTTAATTTAAGGTATTCTATTGGACTAGGATTAGCCAATCAGAGACTTGAAATACAGAAAGTTACAAATTTAGGCGTTAGAAATCAATTCAGTTGCTTGTAGCAGTGCTCATAACTGGACGCGTTGCTTGCAGACAGTGTTCCTAACCGGACGCGAGATGTGTCCTCGAGAAATTTTGTGTGAGAAAATAGTTTACGTGTTTAAAAAGTGCAAGTCTTTAATAAAAGAATCTTAAAGCTCTCTATATCAATGAAGTGTTATTTAAATTGTGTCAAGAATTAATAAAAAGGAGGGAATAAAAAATTAAAATCTGTGTAAACCTACATTCTTCAGTCGCACCACCTCCCTGCTAAGACATTCATGTCTCTAAAAAACAATATAAATGCTGACGCAGCCGAGACAAACATAAATATATAATATTTAAAGAAACAGTCAAATTACAAAGTTAATATTTTTAAATTTTTGACCGGGTACCATACGTGCGGTTGCAACTACTTCAAGTTCGGCACCCCAACAGTCGAAATATAATACACATTCTTCAAACTGGCTTTCCATACGTTTAGTAACAACCTACTTCAAGCCACATCCAATTTGAATACGGAACGATTAAAGTAAATCTTATTGAAATGTATGATACAGCAGTAGTTGATCTACATTTATCGTTATTTTCACTTCTAAGTGAGTTTTAGCACAATTTATCATTTTTCACGCCTTAGCGAGAGTAGCAAAGTTGCGACTAAGTGCTAAACGCATATGATACGTTTACCTAGAACTCTGTCCAGACAGTATTTGTAAGTCGAGTCGTTGTATCTTTAATTGTGGATTTAAATAGAAGTCAGGCTAGGTCTTAAATAAAACTATGTTTTAAATTTACCGTAACCTAATAGATTGCTAAATAAAATGCCTGTTTTGCATTTGTTTGTTTTTTAGAATCCATGGTTCAACTACTGTATCTAAATACAATAAGTAAAGTATTTATTTTCTTTTGTTCCTTCTGTCAAACTTAAAATAGGTGTATCGACTTTAGTTCCTTCCGTTAATTTGATCCAAAATGACAGAAGAATCGCCTTAGAATTAAGAACCACTATAAAAAGCTAATATCCTTTCCGTAATGCAATCAGGCCACTTTCGAAAACTCGACGCATCGACACCTGTGAGGTAAACGTGACGAGCCTCTCCAAAGTGAATTTTCGCTGTTTGTAAATGTCTCTTCTTTCTAAAATCTATGAAGGATAGCAGTAAAGTGCTTATAAACTTTTTCAGTGTATTCCTCTATCTCCCTCCCCCTTCTCTCTCTGATTTAAAGGTTGACATCTACACCTCCCCCATCCGGTAAAATAAATCTATTAATTAAACTCGTGGCACGTTACTATTCTGGATGAATAGCGTTATTAATGCATATGATAGACTACCCTGTAGCCTAACGACGTATGTGCTCACACGACTTTCTCTACCCATGTCAAGTTCACATACTCCGTTATATATTATGGTATCGATATAACTGACTCTTCTATCCATATTACGTTATTCACGATATATTTTCATCTAGGAACGATGTCCAATTAAGTGCTTAGTTACACATGGAAACAACATTCAAATATTTAGCCGTGGTAAAAGCTCTTGCGACGGAAAGAGAAACGAAGAATCGCAAACACTCAAGCTTGCCCTTTAGATAATGTATCTACTTGGGCAAATGTAAACGTGCGACATGAAATATTTCGAAAACGGCTAGGTAATGCTACGAAAAATGTATTTATTACAAATTGTTTATTTTAATGAACTAAATTTTTCTTGCAGTAAGTTTTTGTCTTATCGCTTCTTTGATGTAAATACGTAATCAGTCTGGGGAGGCTTTACTGGTCATTCACAAAAAAATTAAGATATATATTTAATTTGTCGCATTATTGCGGATATATAATTATAATTGTTAGAGACATTTTTGAGAAAATAAAAAATAATTGCAACTTCCCATATATGAGGAGGTTTGGGTAGGTTTTTTTTTCTTTCTTTAATTTTATCCGGCGTGCTTAAACAGTGCCTGATTTAAGTATGGCATTTGGTATTAATCAGACTTCGTTTTTTGAGTTATTGGTGTTCAGATATAGACACGGACTTTTTCTAAAAAAAATTATTTTCGGGATTCAGGTGACCTGAAAACATATATCATTTTCAGCGAAATCTCGGAAGAAATAAAATACTTTCCCTACCTACCACGGGAAGGTGATGCAGAAAGCAAGAATGTTTAACACTCTGCGTGCACTTACGCGGTTGTTTCTGTCGAAGGCTGTACAGTTTATGCAGTTTTGTGTAATAAAGAGATCCAGGAACCTCGTGTGGATTACATAACAGCCAGCAGACAAATAGTGTGTTAGTTGTCAGCCAGGATTCGACAAACAGCTGAGAGTGTTACCTACGGTATTGTTTCTGTGAGACACGTTTCTTCAAGTATGACATCTGTGTTGTGTGGTTAGCATATCCACCAGGAACTTCCCATTACGGGTGTGCCTTAACAAGGCTGTATGACACGCTCGACCTTGGTAGTGCTGCCAACCTATGGGTCACACTTTGTTACATTGGACGGAAATCCCATAGAATTTACAGTATCGCATAAATGTTCTTCCATTTCCAAGAGGGTTTTTAGGGGTGTTCATGTAAACATTTCGTCTACCTCTTTTCTTGGTCGTGCTGTACTGTCTTCCAGCTGGTTTTTACTCTTCCTACTACGTACAGTGAATAGGGGAAGTATTGCATTCCACCCAAAAATTCGATACCGAGATTTCGCCGGAAATATATGTTTTGAAGTGCCCTGAATCCAAATAAAGCATTTTTGGAAACGTGTCCATGAGTGTGTGTGTCTCAGTCTTGAACAGCATAACTCAAAAACGAAAATTCTTGGTATTTGAGTTTAGTAGGTATATTCTAAGGTTGCGACACAAAATTTTCAAGAAAATCCCCCACCCCAAACTACCCTTTACATGGAACATTTTTCGAAATGTATTATTTTACCAAAAATTGCTCTAACAATTTTGATTAAAATATCACATGTTTAAGATATTTTCATGGCAAATGAAATGTATATCTTGAATTTTCTGGGAATGTCCCCAAAAGTTCTCTTGATTCTGAATGACTTTCGCATAACTGGTAAATCGAGAGAGAGAGAGAGAGAGAGAGAGAGAGAGAGAGAGAGAGAGAGAAGTTTACTACACAAGAACTGTAGATCTCGTTAAAACACAATTTATGTCATATCATTTTCTTTTTGCGAGTTAACCATTTCCCAGATATTTATTGTTATTTGTTTGAATTTTCCAATACTTATACCTTTTCCCATGTGGAAATTCGTTAGCTCCACATAGCAACCAGATTTAAAATATTTGAGTATCGCTTAAAGCCTACCATATTCCCCTTGCCTCTACAAGAAAATTAGCAATAAGATAGTTTCTGCAAATGTTTATCTGATTAATATGAAGTAGATGGAGAATAAGCGTTTGTAAAAAATAGTTTGTACAAGAGTAGAGAAAGTCATGTGAGTGCAACAAATCAAATTTTTTAAATTTCTGAGCTGGAGTCTAAAAAGGGCTCCCGTTTCTCAGGGGTGGAAATGCATACGCCACTTACGCGAGTCAACCTCAACTTACCGAAAACTCGGTAGGGTCGACAGCGTTCTAGCTTGCCACCTTCCAGCTCTCCAGGTTGGTACCGTAAGCAACTGAGACGTCTCGCAACCCCGCCTGGATATCGTTGCCCATATGTACCCAATCCTCCACGGGTATAGGGAACTACTACCCCTCCGAGTCCAACCCAATCCGAACTCTCGGGAGAGGCTCAGATATTCTGCCTGACGTACTTCTAGTAAGTTAGAAGTACTATGAGTGCTACGGGTACACAGCGCCTGCAATTTCACAGGACAGACGCAATGCCCAGTATATCCTAGCAGCCGATGTCGGTTTCCAAGATTTTGCAGCAGCCAGACGCACAGATCTTAGCCAACACCAGATCGGATGAAGCCAGCAACATAAACCGCTTTACTGGCACATCCCTTTCACCTCACAGATCCAGCCTTGTGGAAAGATATCCAGTATCAACATGCTGAGGTCCTGAAATTAGCCGCCCTTTAGTTAAAGCATTCGTAAACATCACCGCCACGTTAACGGCGTGCTCTCAAACTCGATTCCGCCGCCTCAGCAGCATCGAAATCTGAATCCAGGATCTCCAAGGTGCCACCGCTGCCTCTACTACCGCCCATCTTACCTTCGGCTTTAATTAAATGCTTCAATCATAGAAGTAATTTCCCCACGGAACAAGGCTAATTCGCCGCAACCTGGCGAATTTAGACAATCTCAACACCAGACAGCGGTGAATTCATCCTGCAATGCAAATGTCCAAACTTCTCATGGTCTCTTCTCAGGCCTGTAGGCACGCCGTGCACAAATGTTCATCTCAAAGTTTATTCTCCTATTCCCCAGGGCACCTGTCTTCGTCATGTCTGGGTCCTGATACGTATTCTTGTTGCGCTCCTGCTAACGCAACCGTTAGGCGGACGCAACCACCAGGGATGCATAACGGGGAACCCCGATAAATCATTTTATCCCTACCCATCTTGCTCCTTAAAATAAATAAAGAAAAAAAAAGTGATTCTAATTTAGGAATACCTATCGACGCGCATATGGGTTTGCTCTTCTCCCTTCTCTCTTCACCCTGCATTTTGACTAATCAGCACGAATTCGTAACAATGCATATGCTTTACTTCCAAGTATTTGTTATAATTACTGCATATTGTATCGGTTTCCCAGACATTCATGAATTATTACAGATTCTCGGGAACTGGTTTCGAATGTGTATTGCAAGAGCTCAACAGCTAATTAAAATGTGATTGGAGAAGGCATTACGGCTGCCACCGCGCATCCAAGGCCGCTGGCCTTCATTAATAAAAAGTGCTTTAACACGAATTACAAATTCCAATTCTGAAATGATAAAATATGAAGGTAAAACTAAAATACGGGAGAAATATACATAAATACGTGAGCCGGCAGATTCAAGAAAATAAAGGTGAATACGAGAAATACCGATAAATAAGGGAGGTATAGCAAACCTACAACAACGGATCAATTTTGAAGCCAGCAATGGATTAATTTTAAAAATGGTAATTTAAGTAAAATACCTCTGCTAAGTATGATCAGGAACACAGTTGTGAACAAACTATAAACAAATCTTGGAATGAAATGTAAAATTATATTGTCTGATTCTGTCATTTAGATATTGTCGGGAACAATAATTATAATTGATACACATATTATCGTAATATACTTCCTTTTTTAATACTTACGAGCAATTTGGTCCGGTGAGGCTGGAGATATACAGGATGATTCAGGATCTCTGAAAAAAAAATTTGGAATGATAGGTCTCACAAAGAAGATAATTTTTTATCGAACAACCGATGCTGACTGATGCGTTATTTAGGAGTCACTTGACTGAGTAGTCAAGCCGTTTCTTCTGACGCTCCGTTCCACGAGTTGCACGCCAGTTTGGCCACATTACTGCATACAACAGTTGCTTCCGTGTATTGCCACCACGTTTAAACGAAGCTGGGTCTTGAGGACCCTTCAATTAGTCATTACTCATGAAGAATGTGCCCTTTGCTACGCGAAAGGGTATGTGGAGCTCTGCCACACTTCCTCGATGCTGGAGGAGAACTCGAGAACCTACAGGGAAAAGTGGATAGGGAGAGGAGGACCTGTTGAATGGCCAGCGCGATCGCCCGACTTAACGCCGCTTTGTTTATTTCTTTAAGGGCATGTGAAGTGTGCCGTGTATGGTTCCCCAGTTGATACCAGGGAAGAACAATTAGATTGTGTGCATACACGTTGCTATTGGCCGCACATAGATATTGGAGAGGTTTCGTCTGTCAATGGAGCGGCCGTGTCATGCATGCATTAGGGTCGAAGGTGGAAACTTAGAAGGCCTTCTCTGAATTTATCATTTAATTTGCATTGTTCTTAAAACAATAAACGAGCTTATATAACCTCTGGATCTTGTCTGCTCAATCGTGTGGTTCCTAACAACGCATCAGATATCGGTTATATGAAAAACTGATCCACTTTGTGAGACCTATAATTTCACAGGGTTTGTTGCAGAGACCTTGAATCATCCTGTAGATAATAACCACTCATAAAGCACGAAGAAAGCTTCATTGTTATCTTAGATACAACAAATTCATCTAGATTTCTTTACAAATATTCAATAACAAGCACTCGGCACTGCCTATGTACCTATATTTAACCTCACATAAGTAGCTAACCGCAACTTAGTGATCCTAAATCAGATTTCTCCACTAATTTCAATGTGCGGGAGATATGAACGTAGAAACCAGCCATAACACTAATCTCGTTCATAGCTATAGTTAACAGCCGCGGTTGAAGTTGTGGCGTTCCACAACTCCTGCACAAAATTAAATACTTGGAAATATAGCTTTTTCTAGCAATAAATTGTAGAATACACCGTTGTTTCAGAACACCGAATAAATTCAGACATTAAAAACACTTCCTTGACCGATATTTCCTGCCGGCGTGGCTAGGATAATCACGTCGCCTCTGAACATACGTTGAATTTCATGTTTTTAGACTAAATTTTTTGTGTATTGTTTGCTTTTTGTACTGAGCATTCCCACTAGTTTGTGTATTTAGAATAAAATCTTTACATTTGATTACATTTAATGCAAGTTCTCATTTCCTCGTCCACGCTGCGCACTTTGAGAGCGGATTAGTGTTGTATTTGTGTATTTGTAGCACCACGTTGTGGATAATGTTTCTCACGTAATGTTGTTTACATCACGCGTGTAGCCATCTTGTGTGACGTCATACGTTGGTTGGTTCATTTGTTCTGTTTGTAGTTCCCTCTGGCGTAGCAATTTGTATTAGTTTTAAGGTTATGTATATTGTCTTCCGGCTAGCTATTTAGGTAGACATTTAACTCTTGCAGGTTGTGAAGCGGAAAGGAATCTTTTGTCTATAAATGATACTGATGAAGAAATTGGTTTTATAATCTTTATTGCAGAACACGTTCACGAACACTTTCACAAATTAATTTGGATACTCGCCATACTGAAACTGTTTGTAATAACTTCTCACTTTTAACTCACGTACTTCAACTTTATATATTTAACTGTATAATCCTTTATAAGATTTCTCGTACTTCTGCTGCGCGTAACTTTATGAATTTAGAGACCGACATGAGAATCTTGTTGAACTGGGAGCTGACGTGTTATGTGTTGAGAATCTTGTTGAACACTGGGGGACGCTCACTTGAATCTACACTATTTATAGGCTTGCCTCAAGATACACCTAAAGATTATAAATGAAATGCTATTGGCTAATAAAACGCGCCAACATTAGCGTCTATTTTACTATCCAATGAAAACCACTAATACATATCACTTTTATAGAACATTCTGGAAGCTTTAACCGAAAAGGCGCGAAACATTACGTAACTTCCTGGTTCCCGTTAACGATAAACAACTCATTCCTTTGCTAAAGTATTGTGTTATTGTTAACAGTTTCAATAGCGCTGTATATTATTATTTACCAACAATAATTACAATTATTAAACCTCTGAAATCAATGTTACATAAAAATACATATTCATATTATTATTATTAATTACATCTGAGTAATTTGTGATACAAATTACCGTCTCATATGCCCCACTAGAAACATAATTATAAACATTTATAACCTGTTTGGAAATTTTATAATTTGTGTTTTTAGTCTCCTAAATCTTGGAACACACGCTATCACTTTCATTTTACACTTCACACGCATTTAACACACGACATATGTTTTATCTCGCCACTACTTACTGGCTCTGATTTAATTAATTTAGATATTAGTCTGATATTACAAATTTTTTTTTTTATAGCAAATACTATACCCTAAACTATTTAATCACTGTTTCAAAATTGTTTACCCTCTTATATTGTTAACAAAATTGAGGCATTCAAGAATTTTGTAATTATTACACATATTTACCAAAATATTTATCCTCTACACAAATATTTACATCTCTTAAATCTAGGTACTGTTTCACATTTTCTGTTTGCTACATAAGTATTTGTTTCAATTATTTTTAATTATATTTACCAATTTTTTTTTTATTTTGAATTTTATTTTAACAATACTCTTTGAATTGTATTTTCGTACTTTTAATTTAATATCATATTAAGTTTCAATCTTTGCATTCTTAATTTTTTTTTAATTCTTGGAATTGTATTTACGTACTTTTACTTTAATATCATCTTAAGTTTCAATCATTGCATTCTTAAATTTCAAATATTGTTACAGTTACTAAAAATTTATTTATTTATTTAATTTTTTTTTTTTTTTTTAAACATTTCTCTTTTTCTTTTTATAATTTATTTCTCTTTTCAAATGTCATATATATTTAGTTAACCCTCTTACGTTCCAATACATTTCTCTGCAAGTCGTCTTTAACTATCCAGCATTTACTTTACATTTCATTGCTATTTACCCTCCTGGATCAAATTGTGTGTGGCTAAACATTACTCGTAGCCGTAACCTAACCTTCAAATTTTTGTTCATGAATAACCTCTTGTATTCATTTGAAATTTCATCACATGATAACATTTGAAAACAATTTACAGTTTCTTGAACGACACATCTTTTAACAACATTCATTTTCAATTCTTCAACCATCTCTTTAATTTGAAAGTACTTTGACAAATCTGTACTGAACTGTACTGGACTGGAGTTTTCAATTTGAACATATTGGTACAATTTATCTCTTTGCATTTCTGATTCTTTTTGCATTTCTGATATTTCCCCTCTGAAATTAACTTGAGCCTGATTTACATCTACGATCCTAACCTCATTTATCTCTCTTAGTTCACTTGAAATACTACTCATTTGACTTCCTAACTCTGTACATTCTACATTAACCTCACTTTCTTTGTTACATATTTCCCTGCTCATGTCTAGCATTTTCTTTGAATTTTCTCCTATCTCACTTCCTATTACTTCCTCATTTTCATCTCTCATTTTTGGCATACTAATATCTAGCTTCATAACTTTCTTTTCCATTTCTTCACTGCTTTGATCTACTTTTTGCTCTAATACCTCATTACTCCTACCAATATTTTCAATTGATTTCCTGTTTTGTTCAAAGCTCCTACGAATATCTTCCCTCAATTTCTCATTATTCTGAGTTAGTTTTTGTTCTAAATTCCTATCAATATCTTCCCTGTTTTGATCTATTTTCTTTTCTAATTTCTCATTATTCTTACAAATTTCTTCCCTTATACTCTGAGTTAATTTTTGTTCTAATTTTTGCATATCTTCCCTCATTTCCCTACTATACTCATTATTCTTATCTAGTTTTTCACCAAATTTTCTAAACATTTCCATAATCATAATAGTATCAGGATTAACATTTCCTGCTATTCTATTCTTACTTACTGCACTAACATTTCCTCCCTCTAATATTACATTGTTTGAGCTTTTTCTTGTAACCTGTATTGACTTACAGCTAACTGTTACACTATCTCCCTCCATCATTGTTTCTTCTGTATTACTTGCAGCCATTGTTTTTCGTTTTCTAAAAAAAATTACTATATTCTGACCTTTTGTGACGCTGTCTGCTGATGTAGCCTTGATGTCCAGCGTTCTGCCCCTTTCTCCTAGATTTGTATGTCGCTTCTGCGTTGTTTTATGATGAATCTACGTCGTTTCGATGTTTTTTTGTATCCACTTATCCGCGCCGTTTGTCGCTCCTCTTGTTTCTGGAATCTGCGTCTTGTAGATCATTTTACTGCTGCTTTCGTTCCACGTCCTGATTATGCTGATCCTTTCTTGGTCATCTCGCCTTCCTTTCCTAGTCACTTCGCGTTCCTTTCCTAGTCACTTCGCCCCACGTTGGTGGCGCCAATTTGAGAGCGGATTAGTGTTGTATTTGTGTATTTGTAGCACCACGTTGTGGATAATGTTTCTCACGTAATGTTGTTTACATCACGCGTGTAGCCATCTTGTGTGACGTCATACGTTGGTTGGTTCATTTGTTCTGTTTGTAGTTCCCTCTGGCGTAGCAATTTGTATTAGTTTTAAGGTTATGTATATTGTCTTCCGGCTAGCTATTTAGGTAGACATTTAACTCTTGCAGGTTGTGAAGCGGAAAGGAATCTTTTGTCTATAAATGATACTGATGAAGAAATTGGTTTTATAATCTTTATTGCAGAACACGTTCACGAACACTTTCACAAATTAATTTGGATACTCGCCATACTGAAACTGTTTGTAATAACTTCTCACTTTTAACTCACGTACTTCAACTTTATATATTTAACTGTATAATCCTTTATAAGATTTCTCGTACTTCTGCTGCGCGTAACTTTATGAATTTAGAGACCGACATGAGAATCTTGTTGAACTGGGAGCTGACGTGTTATGTGTTGAGAATCTTGTTGAACACTGGGGGACGCTCACTTGAATCTACACTATTTATAGGCTTGCCTCAAGATACACCTAAAGATTATAAATGAAATGCTATTGGCTAATAAAACGCGCCAACATTAGCGTCTATTTTACTATCCAATGAAAACCACTAATACATATCACTTTTATAGAACATTCTGGAAGCTTTAACCGAAAAGGCGCGAAACATTACGTAACTTCCTGGTTCCCGGTAACGATAAACAACTCATTCCTTTGCTAAAGTATTGTGTTATTGTTAACAGTTTCAATAGCGCTGTATATTATTATTTACCAACAATAATTACAATTATTAAACCTCTGAAATCAATGTTACATAAAAATACATATTCATATTATTATTATTAATTACATCTGAGTAATTTGTGATACAAATTACCGTCTCAACTTTGTCCGCCCTTTTTAGAACACACCTTTAGGTGATACTACGATTATTTTTGTGTCTTTTCTCTCCTGTTAAAGCGGTCTGCTTCGGATGAGATCCAAAAAAACGCACTAGAGCCTACGGGTTTTCGTTAACTTGCCTGCTCAAGGCAAAGCACAGAGGTAATTCCTTTACACTCTCGTTCTTCAATGTAAGGAGTTCATACATTGGTCATAAGATTGGCCCACAATTAAAATGTAAACACTTCTGACTCAATAAATGCTAATATGTTAGGAGCACAAAGGTTTGTAATTATATAAGGAAGGATGCAGTTGATATAACACATTATTTGCGTAAATCAGTCAACGATGTTAACTTAGTTTGAAGTTATTAAATTTTGTGAAACATTTATTTACATCACCTCATAGCCGTAGAGTCTTAAACGTTAAGTGATAAAAGTGCATTTCAATAATTTTTAGATTAATAATAAACAAACTGATCTGAATTTTGTGGTGGTCTTTTGTATGGTTGAGCGTTACCATTTTCTGGAGGCGGGTAAAAATCAAAATAAATGTCAAATGTTCCACCCTCTAAGGTAAAGTATGCCTAAGTTCGCACCGTATCTAATGTTACCCTCTGTATTGAAGCTGATAAACAGGTTAAAAAGAGGCAAAAAAGATGAGGATAGCAGCTTAAATCTGATTAAAGACGCTGTTCGGTTTTTAAATCTTCTTCTTCTTCTTCCTCCTCCTCTTCCTCCACCTCCACCACTTCTTAAGGTAAGACTATGAACCCTGTTCCGACGCAGGTTAAAGAAAGGCTAGCACCTTAAAGCTGGTCAAAGACGCTTTTGATTTGTAAATCTAATTTCGATAAATTAAAAGTAGGAATGTTTTAAAATTATTTTTCAAATTAAATAGTTTATTTTATGCAACATTTTATAACATTATTTCCAAAGCTAATCACATAAAAGTAACTCTAATGATACTGTTCTGTGTGTGTTTTTCTTTTCAGCTCGTTTATTTCAGCTCCATGAATTTTCTGTCCTTGTATTAATAATGTTACGTGTCGTATTTGTGCTGTTTTATGTGTGTATTTAGATTTTTAAGTGTAAGTAGAATTAGTATTGGAGATGGCTGTTTATGGAAACTTATAGCTATGTTCCTCGCAGTATTCTGCTTATTGTTGATTCAGTTACTTCTTTTCCCTATTTCGTCGAGCGTATTACTTTCAAGAACCATGGTTACATCTAAATATTACCTATAAACATGTCAAAAATTGTCAGTTTGTAAGAAGTTATCAGTTTTTTATGGGTGCTCTAGTAGTAAAAGTAAACAGGTATTTCTGGCTTTTGATGATAACACAAGTAAATCATTTACATACAGCCAAGTCGTTTGTTCTGTGTAACTAAAATGCCTTCACAAAGCAAAAATTAAGGCAGAAATAATACGTCACACTGTATGGTTGCATAATTTGGAAAGTTTGGGGCGAACTAACCTATTATTATTATTATTATTATTATTATTATTATTATTATTGCCGGAAAATCCTATACATATGCATAAACGTTAGTACATTTGTTAATTTATTTATATCTATGGTGTATAAAATTAAAACCCTTAATTTTTTATTAATTTTAATTCTATATGATTTGAAGTACAGAATTGCAAATATGTCTGTTTTAAAATGAGACTAATGAGATGGACTATCATGTATGAATCTCTCTCCCCAACATTTTAAATCTGTGGTCATGTGCACAAAAATGCGATGTTTTTGAAACAGCCATAGCTCCTGGCAAGGCTGCTTTTTTTTTTTTTTTTTTTTTTTTCTCTCTCTCTTCCCGACTTCTGCGTACATTGTCAAGTAGAGGTCTGCTAGGGCTCGGGCAAAGCGCTCGGGCCTAGGTCCGGCCTGAGCCGGCCCGCGGGTCGGGTTCGGGCTTAATTTGAAAAATGTTTGTCAGGCTCGAAAATAAAATGAAGAAAAATTATCATATTCAAGATACAAATTTTATTTGCCATGTTAATGTCTTAAAATGTTGGTATTTAATAAAAACCATTAGTCGTTTTTGAGAAAATAAAAAATCGTCCCATCTCTTTGCTAATATCACTTTTGTCACCTGTTTCCTAAAATATTTAGAAACCTTTTCTTTGTTTCAGACAAGCACATATTAAAATAAAATTTCATGAAGGTACGGTATCCCATATGCTCATGTTAGTCATTTTCTTACTTTAAACTGACAGTTTCATGCAGAAATATGCATGTTTCCTGGGTTCAGAAAATTTCCAGATAAATCACATACTTCCTGATCTGTTTAATTCTTTACGTATGGCTTCATGAGAACCCATTAGCTAAGTTTGTTGAAGGTAGCTTTTAAATGAAATGTCTAGAAAATGTTTTGTGTTAATATTTCCACAAAGAGCCATCTCTGAATATTGTGTTAATATTAGGACATTTTGAATGATGTGTTGATGGTGCGCAGTCAGTGAAACTTCTGCGGAGTACTTCTCGGAGGGAAGAGAGTGTGTTAACTGCGGCGCCATCTCCACCCCGCTGTGGCGTCGCGATGGAACTGGCCACTACCTCTGTAATGCCTGCGGTCTGTACCACAAGATGAATGGCATGAACAGGCCCCTCGTCAAACAGCCGCGGCGGCTGGTAAGGCCCACTTCACGGCACCATGTTGAAGTATTCGAATCCTGCTCCATTACCAGTTTATCAAGGTTTCCTGTTAGTGAATTTCCATTGGCCGCCACTGCTCAAGTGTGTATTATCCTTATTATTCTTACGGAATACATACAAGGAATTTTAACACCTGCCCGTTGTCAGAACTATCGGATTCGTAATGTGTTTAAAGTTAAAGTGAAGTTGTATCACAAAATATGTCTCCATAGGCGTATTCGCTCGTAACAAAAGATTTTTTTGAATAACAAATGGCAAGAAGGTCCTTAACATCTTTCATCATGTTTTCCATTCTCAGTTTAAGTGGAGAAGAGAAACTTGTTGCTATTTTAGGGGCCCTTTTAAGCTTCCGCGGAGAACTTACTAGAATAGTTGTCCATCCGTCTGTAGGCATGAGACAACTCACGAACCAGCTTACACGAGGAATTTAAATTCTGTGTATAAAATTGTTAGAGCATTTATTAATGTTAATCTATCTTATCTGAAATAGAATACTGTTTCTCTGGATATCTTCCCGAAAATTAGGCAATTATAAGATAAAACTCTTCATGAACGAAGATGAAAATATTCCTACATTTATATATAAATTGTCAGTGCATTTTCAATTTGATAAGCTGTTTGAAATTGGCACAAAACTAAGGTTGGTTTATAATTCATTTTTAGAAACTTAAGAAAATAATTAATCAATGAAGAATTTCGTTCATGAGAATCATTAACTTCATGGAAACGAATAGTGGGGGTGGAGTTTGTAGCAGCTCATAGCAGCTTCAAACTATGTAGATATAGATAATCTGGAAGGACAGTCCATGTAGGAGCATAACCTACCAACCGATCGCCGGTCTCACGCCCACAAACCATAGGCAGAGATAGGGGATTAATCCAACAAATGTAGAGTAGTTAGCACGAGTCCCTCAACCATGGTTCCGGTAACCCACAGACTGCCTTCAGTCATATTGCTTCTCAATGCCAAATGAACACCGGTCCTGCAACTATATGAGCCGAAAAATTATCAGCCCTCGAGGGGGGTCGAATGTGGATCTAACAATTGCTGCTAGAACAGTATACCGAGTGGAAGAGGAATACATACCATCCTTCAAAGCAGAGAGAGAGAGAGAGAGAGAGAGAGAGAGAGAGAGCCGAAAACACGAGCACTTTTCTTCGGTATTTTTGTTATAATTTTATAGGGAAATATTCCAAAAAGAAACGTTTGACAACCTCGCAGGTGCGTGAGAATTTTTGTGCTTGAAGTATAAGTAACGGTTGCCTCGCCTTGAATTCCTACGCATGTCAGTACGTTACTATTAACTTCTGCTAGTGGCTTTTAATTCCAAAACAGTTCTTTCGTGTGTTTTCAACACTAAACTTGCAATGAAAGTAAATAAAATTGAAAACACTCTTGTTTTAACTTGAAAAGAACAAAATACAACATACTTATATGCACTTAAATAACAGCGTATTTGCTTTAAGTATTCTGTGAACAAACTTAAGCAAAATCCGTATTTTTATGTGATAGTTTAGAGAAACAGCGCCGCACGAAATAAACTATTTAGTTTATATTAAAAAGACAGAATTAACCTACATTATTTTGTGTAAATATTCACGACATACATTATTAATAACATCCTCCATAGTAGGTATTAGTGTTACAGCTGTGCCATTGTGCGCAATACCACAACTGTCCGAGAAGTGAATAAGGTTAGGCAGCATGCGCCTTCAGGGAATAGTAAATTACAATTTCTACAAAAATAATGCATTTGTAGCGAAATGAAACATTTAAGGAAGAGAAGATTGAATAATTTTCTGTTTTGTTTAATACTTCGAGATGCGTTGCCGAAATTTCTCCGTATTTGAATTATGGTATCATTAAACGTGCTGAAAACCTTTTTCTTGCTGAAATAAATGATACTGTTGCTGTTTATTCTCTCTGGCTACAGAGGCTACATTTTCCTTAATTTCTATATTACAAAATCAGTACACAATCTTATATTTAATGACCGCTAAATTATCGCTAAAATACCGAATTATTTCTTTTAGACACCTATCTTAAATTTGTTCATAGAATTTGCCTGGGTTGCTAACGCGTAAATTCTTGGACATCCTGTATTTCATTTAAGTATCCAATAGTTTCCCCAATGCCATTGGTGATTGTTTATATACCTCAATGTATGCACAGTGGCGGCAGGTGTTAATCTAGCAGAATGTATGTGCAGTGGCGGCAGGGTGTTAATCTAGCTGAATGTATTTGCAGTGGCGGAAGGTGAATCATCCACAGGTTTGTCTTGTAAAGTATTTCTTTTGGAGCAAATAATTGGATAACGGTGTGTGATTCGAATACTTGAACTAATGTTGTGGGAATCCTCCACGACGCCGCCGCCGCTCCCTTACCACCTTCCTAAGTACTTTGGTGAAGGAAAAGGGTTAACGTAGATAGTAAACATTAATTTAGGAATTTAACCCTGTTTTAAGGACATTTCGAAAGTTATTCTGCTTGCAGTTCTGCGCTAACACATGTGAAAGCAGAAATTTTTGTTGCATTTAGCCAAATGAGCGCTTACTAACAGATGCAAAGCAGCCGCGAAATCTTGAGAATGGTTCTAATAGAGCACTCTGTTGCCTTGTGTACTTTCAGTGGCGGCGGAGTCAGGGGATTACTACAAAACACCATTCTATACGGTTAATGGGATCTCACGCGTTCCATTGGAGGAAAAATCCAGCCGACGTTTGGTAGGTGATCATTTTGTTGTTTGCCAACCTGTTGCACGTAGCAGCCCTGTAGTGTGTGTTGTGTTTCTCTTTAATTTCTTTCTCTTCTAACTTTCTATGCATTATTTGCAGAAAATAAGCACTTATTTTATAGATATCAGAGTTATTTGTATTAGAGCCTACTTCCAAAAGGTAACAAATACGTAACTTTAGAGAGGTGTAGAGAGCATTATTTTCCTTAATAGAATTCGCAAGGTGAATACGAAACTATTTTATGTTTTACAAGCAAGTAGGTATAGAGGAGTCAAGATGCACAGTTTGCAGCGAATCAAGCCATGTCCCTTTCTAAATAATCCTGTTGATATAACTTGAAAGTGATACGTTTCTCAAGCACTTAATATTACTCAAACTGTAAAAATGTGGATACTCTTTGAATAATCGTCTTCAAGCATTATGTACATGTAACTAGTTGCAGATATCGTAGTTTTAGAATTCCATTTATTTACCATTTCAACCTTCCTTGGAACCATTTGAAATATGTAACTGCCTGCGACTTTCAGAGATGTAATCTATTTATATACGAACTTCTCGTATGCCTAAGAGAGAACAAAATGTTTAATATTAAACAACACAAAGCATTTGTGAGATTTTATAGCTATTTAAACTTAATTTATACAGTTTTTTTCCAAATTGTATTGTAAAAACCCACCACGTGTTAAGGTAAATTCACGACTTCCAAATAAAATGTGTCTTTCTGTTTGAATACCTACACCGTTAATATTTGAAAATGAAAAACTCCTTATTTCAAGCAAAAATGTAATATAATAATTATTTTAGATTCAGCAAAACTCGTTAGTTAAGTTAGTAGATTCCATGAATTTTGTTCATCAATAAAGGTCAATACGTGTATCATTTTACAATCTCGGTTTTCGATTTAATGGAACCTTATTGAAGTTAGAGAATTAAGAAACGCTAACCTTTAGCTTCAAACTGCTATTCTAGGCCCTTTATTCGATTCCGAAGCTGTAGCTTTGGTCTTCATTATACACGTTTGTTTAAATAAGGTTTAGGCTCTCTCCCTTGGATAGTAATGTCTTATAGGTGCTCAACTGCGGCTTGACATTGAGGAAGAAAGCCCCAAAACGTTGGGGAAATGTTAGGTCTTATTCACCAAGTCTTGGTTTCAGAAACAGTCTAGAGATACCTAGATGACTGCAAATAATGCATATGAAAACACCCACTTTCTAGTAGATACTCTTTCTTTTCTACTTTAATACCTTCTATAGCAGGAATGTAATCTCTGAAGGAAAAGATATAACAAATAAAAGATTTTTGTTAGTTCTGTAATGTTCTATTTTTATGGAAAAGCATTGCTTATATATTTCTAAGAAGTTTTTAATTTCAAGTACGCAGAATGAAATAAAAAGAAAACGGCTGCTCTAGGAAAAACTAAAGCTCATATGTAGTTAAGCTTTAGATACATTGAATTTTTATCAAATATGTCTAAATGTAATACATTTAAAACCAAATGTTTCGAAAAGTTGGATTTTCCTTCAGGGAACGCGTACGGTATTACCCATTTGCCATACTTATTTTAGCTTTTAAGTGCTTTTGCTGTTATTTTCTTATATTCACTTTTATATTTATTAATTCTAAGTATAGAATATTATAGGAGAATAAAGCACTATGTTTTTTTCAAAGAAAGAAAACAAGATAGGATGGAAATAGCTAATAAAACTAGTTTTTACATCGCATAAACATCTAACTTCATGGTGGGCAGTGCGTTTATTGAATTACTCTTCGTAGGTTTGCAAGTGTTTCTGTTATAAGTAGTAATTAAACCATTAACATGTAATTTATAATTTCCTCTTCAAGAGTACATAAATTAATAAAAATGATTTCATGGTTCATGTGAAAGAAATAGTTATTTATCATATTAATAGAATATTCAATTTTCTGCCATTTAGTCAGAATACTCGTCATAATTTTCCTTCCCCGGTACTACTTACATGTTCTTTCAAAGCCCAATTTAACTTAAACAATTAATTTGTGAGACATTAATTTCTGTTACATTGCTGTATGTTAAGAGGAAACTGCATAAGGTTGGGGATGACTGAAACGTTAATTGCCATATTGCAGTGACTTAATAAGTGTAGAATGCATACTTAGTGTTAAAATCTGCGGACTGCCTCATTTTTTTACATCCCTAGTTAATTACTTAGAAACTTGTAACTAGGAAACGCATTTTTAAAGCAAATTAATGTTTCAAGAAACTTATTAAAACTATCATTGAAGTTGAGAGGGTGATTATGGAAATGCAAGAACTCATCTGCATCCTAGAGATGATGTTTTTTAATCCTTCGTTTTATTTTCTAACAAAAAATAAAAGGAATATAACTTTACAGTATATGCTTCAGGATCTCTGAGACAAACTCTGAGGAACAATAGATCTCGCAGCTACCATTCTCCGACGCATCGTTACGGAGTTACTCACCCCCGTTAGAAGCGTATCCGGTAAGATAGGTTTGAGAGGCACAGCCAGTACACTTTGACTCTGTTTACCATCACTGAATCAAATGACAGCGCCTCTTTCTTATCCCATACGTCTGGCTAGGTTTGGTAGGTCTAAAGGTGAGTCCACACTGTTCAACATATCAACAGTTAACATTCAACAATTAACAAAATGTTTCATTCAACGTGATAAATGCCTTCAACATGTTATAACATTCCATCCACGCCAGTTGACTTGTTGGGACAACAAAATCTCCTAACTAAAAGCAAAATGCACTCCAGTGATGAGGATTTGACCATTGCTATTTGTATCTGTGTTTGATATGTAATAAAAAGAAAAGTAGAAGGTGATGAGGCTCTATCTTGTTAATCGGCACAGGAGTGAAAATATTTTTAATGAGTTTAAAATTCGGAGCAGGTTTGACTTCAATTTTTTGAGAAGTCAAAGTGACTTCAACTTAGCTTTGACCAAGGTTTCTAACCTATAATTCACAAAAAGGAACACATTTGAGAGCAGCTATTCCAGCTGTCAGGCTTGAGTCGTTTTTTGCAATTCTCTAACAAAGTTAAGATATTTTTCTTTTCTGATATTACCTCTGGAACAATAATAAACTGTACATAGTTTGGTATAATTGTCCGTCCTTTTTATTACACATATTACAATGTTCCATTATGATAGGCTCAACAAAAATTTTATTAATGAAAGTGTCTGTTCCGTCCATTCCATAACTTCGCATGAAGCAAACCAAATCAATGATACGAGGACAGAACGAGTCAACACGGAACTACCGAACACAATAGCTTGAAGGAATCAGAAGTACGCCGTTGCCATGGTTACAGTCTGGAAACTTCCGAAGTTCACCCAATCACATACACAGAGAGCAAATTGACTTAACAAGTTTTCCATTAAAAGCGGAAAACACCCAACATGTTAAAAATGACAAGCACGACTCTTTCGGTTAACATGTTAAGTCAATTCTGCCAGCAAAATTTGGCCAATATGCAAACTGTTAACATGTTGCACTTGAAACGTTTTGTTAAATGTTAACCAGTGTGGACAGGGCTTAAGACGCACAGCCCAATTTAATTCAAACGAAAGGTGATCAACAATTCCCGCCCAGATGTTTACGGAATACTTTTGTTGGTGATGTCTAATGAACATTGCATGAGAGTTTTTATCAACATACCAGAATGTGTGTATTCTTGCTGTTGAAGTATCCGTCTCGTGTGAGACAGACCTCATCGGTAAACAAGACGTGCGCGGAAAATGTAGGAGCTGCGATACGCTGCAGAAACCACTGGAAAAACTGAACACGAGGTGTGAAGTCGTCCGGCCCAAGTACCTGTACTTTCTGGAGGTGGTATGCGTGGAGCTGTTATTCACAAACACTGAGTTAAATTGGACTGTGCGTCTCAGACGTACCAAACCTAACCAGACGTAAGGGATAAGGAGGCAATGCGATTTGATTCAGCGGTTGTAAACAAACAGTGTGAAAGTGTACTTGGCTGTGACTCTCAAACCTATCCTACTGGATACGCTTCAAACAGAGATAAATAACTGTAACAATACGCCGGAGGATGGTGGTTGCTTGACAAAAACTGTTCCCCTCTGCGAGATATATCATTCTTCAGAGTTTGTCGCAAAGGTCCTGAAACGTTCTGTAAGCATGCGACTCTACAGGTTGAAAAAAAAAGTATGCAATATTACTTGTGTGTGACGATAATTTGACATGTATAAATGCTGTATTTGTTGGATAGAATCAAGAGTAGTTGTGTAGACTGTGCAGTTTCCCCTTAAATAATTTCAACATTAAAGTTGAACCAAGATTTTCTTTCTTTGAAATAAAATAAGTTATATTTTATCTAAAATCATTGCCGAAAAATTAATTTTAGTAATTGAGAATTATCTAACCGCTTTAAATATAATATTCTGTGAAAGATAATTTTAAGTGCGCTCGTTAATATCAAGCACCTATTAAAGCCGCCATGTACGTAGAGACATGCAACAATTTACGGATGCAACATGCACGGAGCTGAGAATTTATGTATAAGAGTTTTAATAAAATTGTCGACACATTTCAAATGTGGTTGTGATCTGTACATAATAAGAGAGCCCCTTAAAAGGTTTAAATGCAAACCATTGCTCAAATAGACTTGAAAATGGTTATAAAAGTTCTAAGTAAGTGTGACAATACGTTCCAAATTTGACTGAAATATTTTCAAAATTAAGATAGTTTTTACGGAGAACCTACTAATAATTTAAGATTTTTAATGAACCGCTGCAAATAGATTGTTGAAATTATATATAATCTTTAAAACGTATTTCCATGTATTTCATATTTAGTTCAAATCTATTCAAAATAAAATATAGCTTTTTAAAGATTATTTTCAGAAATATCCATAATAATATATTTTACTGCTGCTGCCGTATTATTTCCACCACAAAACGAACGCACCTGAAATTTAATATCATGTGTACTTTATAACACTCATAAAAGTAGTACTGAGACCGAATGCGTTCCACACATGAATGCAAGGTCTCGATGTTTTTAGATAAATTTTAAGCATACATTGCTGAATATTAGCGAACGTTTTGCTATTTTACTAAATATAAATGCAAATGGGCGCCTGTGACACCAGAGCCCTTGCATAAAGCCACAATTCTCTGTAGACTATAACATTATTGTGCTGTTGCAGTCGGCTTCGCGACGCGTGGGCTTGTCGTGCTCTAACTGTCGCACCAACACAACGTCTCTGTGGCGTCGGAACACGATGGGCGAGCCCGTGTGTAACGCGTGTGGCCTATACTTCAAATTGCACGGGGTCAACAGACCTCTAGCAATGAAAAAGGACAGCATTCAGGTACGTAAGAATATTTCGAACGAATCTATAGCACTAGAATATATACTTCTAATAATAATTTTTACTTCGTTTTGGCAGTTTGGTGAAATGCAGAATTATTTATTTTTTATGATTTTAAATTAAACTTTACTGATGCATTTCCTTAAATTAATTACAGCTAGAGATATAAAGACATATTTGCTAGGTTATTTGCTGCTGTATTTCTGAAAATGTATATTTTCCACTGTTCCTCCTGACAAATCTCATGTACAATGTTTCACCAATTTCTCTGCCTGTTATTTATTTTCAAAGGTATTCTATAAATTATTCATAAAAAATTTGATGTGTTATATTAAGCTGACCTTCTCTACCCACTATAGTTTATTTTTATTATAAATTATTTCTACAAAAGCTTATTTTTTTACCTACTTCCTGTTGATTAGTATAAACATTTATAGAGATAGTTCCATTACTCTAAGTAAAGGAATAATAACTTAGCACTTCAAAAGCATAAAACACTGAAAATTTCAAACCAAGACTAATGTATATTTTGGAAATGGTATGCACTATAAAAATATTTATTGGACACAAATGAAGTGCTTTAACAAGATCTGCAGTTTTTGTGTAGTAAGCCTTTGTGTATTGCTTGTGGTTTATAGTTAAACCAAATTAATTCATTGTGGAAATAGTCAGGCAAGTATCTCAAACATAATGTAAGTATTTTAATCAAAGAAGTTAATCTTTGAGAAAATAAAAAATAATGAAACATCTTCCATGTAACTCTTTACAGTTTGGGGTTGAGGTATATTAAGTTTGATATTTATCCAAAATTTCAATTTTGAGTCTCTCTCTAACACACAGACCTTTTTCTAAAAATGTTTTTTAAGGTCGAAGTATGTTTGGGTGAAATACATTTCTTATTTAGCTTGAGAAGAGGGAGAGATAGAGATGGGGAAGGGGGTAGAGAGGCATAACTCCAAAATAATTCAAATACGAAATTTCGTATTTTATTTGGGTATGCCTATACCTTAAGCATGGAATACAAAATTTTCATGGAATTCATAGCATTATGGAAACATATATGGACATTTTTCATTGGTTTTTATTTTTTTCCAAAATGCCTCCAGAAATTTTTACTGAAGTATATGTTGAGATATGGCATAACAATTAAAATGCATATCTTAAATTTTCTCTGAATAACCTGTGAGGTCCCCTTCATTCTCATTTACTTTTATATAGCTGGAAAACTATAAGACATAGACAAAACCTTAACAAATGTATAAATCATTAAATATTCATCTTGAAGTTTGTGTAGAAGCATCATCAATTTTGGAAATGTTCATTCTTATTGTTTTAAGTTTTCTCAGATTTAGCTTTGTCTAATTTGAAATTATTTATGGCCAAATTTTATGACTACCTACTGTAAAGTGAATATCAAGTTCATTTTTATGTGAATAAATAATATAGTAAGTAATTTTATTGTTAACCCAATTAATTGTACAAATTTACAGCAACAATTTTACAAACTTATTTGTAACCCAGTTACTAAAACTAACAATAAAATAAAATATAGAGAAAACTAACCTCTTAATTACTGGTATCCAGCAGTAGATAGATATTTATTTACTTTAAATACATAGTACATACATATTTCATTTTACAGACTTCACCGAGTTGCTGGTTTCTATATCCTCCAACACTGTGATTACGAGTCAATGGGCCCTACTTGACTGAATAAATAAATAATAAATAATATATAAGGGCTATTTGTGAATTTGTAATGACTAGAGAAAGTTGTGTAGTCAGTACATTAGATTTTTCAAACTTGACACAGTTTTATTTAGCTGAAAAACTAATAGGTACAAAGTATGTTTTTTTTTCCAAACTGTATTTATTTATTTCTTACATTTTTTCAGACCAGGAAAAGGAAACCAAAAAATGTGAACTCCAAGTCTGAAGGCTCAAACGGAGGTGGAGGAGGTGGAACTCCTGTATCCAGCATCACCACAGCTGCTGTTCAGACTTCAAGTGTAATAAAACTGGAACAGCCAGGTAGCCGAAATAAAACTAACAACCTGTTTTCCTTCTTATTTAGTACCTTTTAAAACTGATTTATAAGCATCATCCTTTTGCTTTCAGACTTGTTTTTGCACAGCAGTCAGCAATGATTCTTTCCAATCTGCCTCTGTAGCCCTTTTGAAAAAAGGAGTATTTTAGGAGTTGTATTGTATTTCAACTGTTGGGGAACCAAACTGGTAGTAGTTGCAACCGCATATATAGTAAACCATTTCCGGTAGCCTTCACCCCAAATGTACTTTCAGATGGCCGTTGCCCCAAGTTTAAAAGAAATATTAACTTTGTAATTTAACTGTTTCTTTAAATATTATATATTTATGTTTGCCTCGGCTGTGTCAATATTATTGTTAGAGACATGGATGTCTTGGCAGGGTTGTGGTATGACTAAGAATGTAGGCTTACACAGATTATAATTTTACTTCACTCCTTTTATTAATACTTGATAAATAACACTTCACTGATATAGGGAGCTGTGAGATTCTTCAATTATACTTGCACTTTTTAACACGTAAAACTATTTTCGTCTCACATGAATACGTTTTAAATTTCTTGAGGCCACTTTTTGCCTCTGGTTAGTACTGCTGTCTGCAACCAACTGAACTGATTTCAACTGCCTAAACTTGTAAATTTCTATATTTCAAGTCTCTGATTGGCTATTCCTAATCCAATAGAATACCTTCATTTAACTAAAGCTTTTTCTGGTTGTTGATTGGCTATTTTTATAAACTGTCACTAAAATTTATATTATTGCTTCCAAGAATCACAAGTAACATTATTAAACTCTCGAATTCATTATTGCCTCAAGGTTACCTCATTGTTAGCAACTTTTGACCTATTTCTCACAGCTCCTACATTATTAAATTACGTAATATATTCACATAACATTATTACACATGGATACAATAATATAAACATATACAATGATGTTGTAATGATCATACAATGATCGTAATATACACTTTTTATATATTGTTACATACACATATTGCTTTAAGGCGGGCTGTTATTGAATTTACATATTATATAATTAGACTGAAATCATTTTAGTGTTAAAAACACTGCCTCACTTTTCATCTTTCTTTCTAATTCTTTTAGTAATATTAATTCACTCTTTTATTTCTCACATGTATTTTGAAATCAATACATAAGTTCTTGATAGAGAATTCCTTGTATTTTCAAAATGTTTGCTGCTGTGCTAAGATGTGTAGTTATGAGCTTTACTTTTCACATTTGTCTTTCATTCCAACCATATGCATTCCAACTTGCCATCTTTTTTAAATTCCTCTACCCATGCTTGCTTAACTCGCATCCCATCTTTGACTTTCTTTAATCCTTTCTTTTGTTTTGATGTAATTTTTTCTTGCTTGTCAATTCACAGTTCTGTTGCTATTTTCTCAGAAGATAAAAGTAACAGCTACACAAAGAGATCTAAAATGAAAATAAAATAAAATGTTTAAAGCCAAATATACTTCATTACACATTGTGCATTAAATGTAAGCAGAAGTAAATGAATCGTTTAACAGGGATGTGTATACAAATTAACCCAACATGTTTTTTCTTGGCATGTGAACTATTTTTTACAAAAAGGTGATTTTGAAGCAGAGTTGTGTGCTTAGCATAGTATTGATCCTCTGCATGTCATTAGGGAGTTATTTGGACTGATATCGCAGTACTATAAATAAGTGACATATCCAGGCGCAAAAAGGTGAATTTTAAAGTCACTGACGTAAATATATATCTTTTCTCTTAAACGAAAGGGAGGAAATAAACTTAAAATTACGTATATTGATACCATGACATATGCGCTATTTTCATTTTATTCACTAAGTCCTCCGGCATTTTAAAATCTGAAGCACTGCATACCTCCTTATGACCTGCCCTGGTTAGATTTCATAAAATTAATTATACAATGTCTTAACTGCATTTTTATGTTCTAACCCCACTCTTATACTGTTGCCTAATACACCCATGAACAAACTGTGACTTTGCCCACAGCCTAGCTAAGAGAGTTGGATAGCACCCACCAAGGTTCAAAGGAACTATTATACAGAAAGAAAGATAATTTTAAGTATAATAAATATGTCATGTGTGTTTTAAATTTTTTAAATAATGTTGACTTTTTTTGTTATCACATATCTACCTGACATAGAGCCCTTAAATAGGTGACATCTAGTAAATAAATATATATTTACACTATCTGGCTTACCCAGCATTACATGAGTGGGTCTTTAAATGAATGATGATTTAATGTCATTTTCTTCCTCAGTATTCTTTTTAAAATTACTGTATGATGATCTAGAAGGCTTTTATTGTATATTCTCCCCTTTACTCCTTAGGAATGTAATTTCATAAAGCCATAATGTTAATAACGTAGGAAAAATTCTCCAACATTCACACAGAAGGGTTTGAAATATGGATGGATCTTGTATTTCTGATTCCTTTAACCATTCCTCAATAATCTTCCAATTCTGGTAGTATTGTATCGCCTGTAAGTGTATTTTAGCAGTGAGGTGGTGACTAAATTTTAAATAATCACAGCAGATAATATTTTAAACCTTGATACCTTCTCCTTTGGTCCCAAAGTATTAAAATAACAAAAGGCGACACAGCTTTCACATAATAAGAAACAATATACAACAAAATACGCAAATATATAAAGATTCCCCACTTCCAAGCCAACATGTTAAACATTATGACAATGACAGTCTTAACCATTGAGAAAATAATCTCCTCAGTTGTTGATTATAAATATTGTATAACAATTTCCAATGTTATGCTGCACATAGTTTTCTCTCTTTATTTAGTACACAATGATAATGCATTCAAGCACAACTATCAGTGGAAATATAGCAACATTTTTTTTACATAAGGTTTATTAAAAGGTTGTATTACATACATTTACGATTATAAGTAGATACGACTGATTTTGTTTTGCTGTGACTTACAGGAACATCTGCATAAGGCATCTGTAATTTACTGATACCCCTCTTAATTTTGATATGAAAAATAAATCAATTTACATTATGTGATATGATAAAATTAAAAATGTTAGGTATTATAAAGGAGGTTGCATTTACTATGGTCTTTACAAGCAAATTGCTGTCAAAATGTTAAGTATACAGATATGGAATAACTCTAATGTGAGGTCTTAAATTTTGTAAACACATAGTTTTCCTCCTTCAGATTCAGATGGCAATAGAACTGTACTGAAACTTTTAATAGTCTTAAATGTTTAGTAATTTTATATATGGCTCTAATAATCAGTTTTAATTTGAGTGCCATAATATATCTTCACAAATGTTTTATTGATGCCTGTCAGTTTTCATTCAGGAGTTTAAAATATGAACTTAGTTTAATCTATGGCACATTCAAATGCATAATGACTAGCATTGCAGTAAAATCGTAGCATGATTTTTTTCAGAAGGTAAGTAAGGTCCAATGTCATAGATTTATGGCACATAGAACTTCAAGAATAATAAGAGGCCTCTGAGCAAAATGTCCAATCTTTCACGCCCAATATAGAATGGATAGCAAAGGACCATAGTAGTTAAAGATTATCCATAAATAAAACTCAATTTCAGTTTTATCACAGTGAGGTGAACTGTTGATTAAAGCAAACCTTATCTGTTCACAGATACGTATGGCACAAATTGCCGAACTGGAGCCTCTGGATCTGTGCTGAGTCATAATGGTCTGGGCCTGAGTTCTGCAAGCAGTACGGGATCATCACTTGCATCATATTCCACTATCTACCCACCAACAGCGTATCATCACCTGCATCATCACCATCATCAGTCAAGCAGCCCACAGCAGCTCAACACATACTACGATATCATGCAGCAACACCTGGCCAATCATCTTCCAACAAAAGTGGAGTGCCCAAGCCCACCTGAACATGGGAACAGATCTCCTGTCCTCATGACAGCTGCCACACATTCCCCTAGGGAGGCAGACCTTGGACAATCACCCCATATTGTCACCCTTGGCAGTAAGGGATTAAGTGCTGAGAACTTGGAAAGACCATCAGTAGTGTCCATATCAACTTCATAGACAAACTGCTAAGTGCCTCTGAAGTGTGTGTTTTTATAATACAGTTTTGAATATCAGTGTACATTCACTGAGACTAACCAAAATGTGCCTTACATATTTTGTATGTAGCCTTCATCACCTTGCTGTATTTCCTCATGAGAGAGGAAATATTGAATGCCAGTGAAGAAAACATGGGCACTGGATAATGCTTTTTACTGTGTTCAGATCACAATATGAGAAAAAAAAAATGACTGTTGATCGGTATAACAAATTAGTTCAAAGAATGCACAGACGAGTTTTTAAATTATATGGTGCTGAAGATATGGGGAAGGATCACATTTTTGCTTAAAAGGCAATGACAAATAATCGTTATGAATGTATTTGAGAACGTAATGTTAATTGTGCAAAGAAATAAATTTTGCAGACTGCAATATCTTTTAGCTAGAACAAGATTTACTGCAAGTTGCTACACAGGGTTAGTCAAAGTCCCACATCATGTGAATATGTGTTAACACACTGAAGCTTGAATTAGATTTGGGTAGCTGATATGTTCATAAGACTTGTGCACAAGTCTAACTTGCACACATGTTTTCTATGATCTAACATGGATTTGGGCTTCACAGAAATTTTCATAATTATTTTCTCTTTGATATGTTTTGTTGAAGCTGCCAGCTTAGAAAACTAATTGAAAATATATGAAAAGTACTATCAGCTTCTTCCGCTATTTTTTGGTACTTATGCTGTGTTGCAGAGTTTTAGCCAATTTCGGTAAATTTTGTGTCAAATTCATGCAATGCATACTAATTTGCTTTCTCATCTTGGACCAAAAATTGCCAATGGAGCTATTGATTTTTTCAATAATGAAGTCTAAAGTGCTGTGCATTTTTATGGTGTTAGCACGTGTGTTTTGACTTTCTGGGCATGCTTAAAATGCTAACTTTGGAAATGTAAAAACTAGTCCTTTCAAAAGATCATTTAAAACAGCCTAAAATGCCAAGGGCATTTTGGCGGTAGAAAAATAAATAGCTGCAACATAAAAGTTTATACAATTGAGGTTAATTAATAATAAAGAATTAATATGCGATATCAGTTTGATGCTGTTTCCATTCTCTTGAAATTATGTTATTTTTTATTCCCACTCACCAATAGGTCTGAGTATTAATAAATAAAATTGTGGACACAGAATATGGAAATGGATGACAAAGTTCTTTTTTACCAAGAATTAGTGCACTCTGATATACGGGTTTTTAAATGAATTGGTGCTTCAAAGAGTAAAGCTAAATGGTTGACAAATCCCATATTTTTGATCAGCTATTTAGAGTTTTTTAATTCCTAGTACATACCAACTTGATTCAGGCTTTGAAAGATATCTTGGTGTAGCACTTGAAACTAATGCTGAATATTTCCTACTATTGACATAGATCATTTGTATTGTGTATCTGCCTGAAGAGGAGTCAAGTTGAGCATAACTCTGACCCTACTATCAAATGGATCCAATGAGACATATCTTTCACCTTGACTACTGTTAAACTATTGTACTTAATATGTTGAAACAGGATCAGCACATAATAATTGGTCGAATAAGACTGTTTACAAACATCCATCTGCATGCTATGGTGAAGAATGAAATGAAAGGATTTTCTATCTTCTTAAAAGTTCTGCCCAGGAATGATTGCTAGGAGTGCAATAAACACAACACAGTCTTCAGGAAAGATTTCTGTGTATTTCAAGGAAAGAAAATAAGCATGGACTGCCTCTGTGGTTGAGTGGTCAGCTTTGGCTTCTGGGTTCTATTCCTGGTTAGAGCAGGGATTTTTTCTTTGACCAGAAACATTCCCTATCCCCCACAGAGTCTCAAAGAGTGAATATGAGCAAAAAAACTGATCAAACCAATGTTACAATACCCTACCGTTCACCAAGCAATCATACCATCAGTTGTTCCTCAATTAAAGCCCCTGATAGACCACAGACATTAAAGGATGATATACAGTGAAGTTTAAAGGCACTGTTTATAGTGAGATTTCACAGTTAGTTGAATGTTTTCACAACTGTTAGTTCATTAAACATTAAAACATATATTTATATTTATACCATAAAGTATTTATATACATTCAGGTTTAAATTCGTGCATCATAGCTGAAAATTCTAAGATGCAAATCCAGCTATGAAAAACACATGCATATATAATTTGAGAATTACATGCATGTATAATTTGTATGTCCTAGAACCAGACTTGATGCATGCAAAAAATGTTGTATCCCCACTATTAGCCTCATGTTCATATCATCTATGAGGAACAAATGCCTCGTAAACTCATGTCTTGTGTTTATAATGCAGTAAAACAGTGTACTATTCAAATAATAACACAAAATGAAAGCTGAGTTGAAATTAAATGCAGGATAATTAAAATAAAACATTAATGCATACCTGCATCACTTTCAGGAAGAGGTGTGAAAACTTAATCTCCATCATATTCACTTCATTTCTCTTCACAAACCTAAGTCCAACTCTTGGCAATAATTGATGAAAGGAGGATCAATTAGAAGAAGACAACATGATCAGACATTTGATCCGTTATAGATTATTGACAGAATTTAGGACTTTGTCTAATGTTAGTGGTTGTTATTAAAGAAAAACTCGTGCACTTTCCTTCAAATAGCACATTTTTCTAATTCAGGTTTATGTCTGTTTCTCTTCTTACTTGGTGTTTGCAATACTCCTGTTTCCTTTATTTTTCTTTACAATACTCCACTTGTAGCCCGGTTATATTTTGAGGTTAGCTTAACAATATTATTCACAACCACAGTTGGATTCTATTACATTAGTTTGTTAAAAACATTCAACACAATTCATTTTTTGCCATTTTTAATGGCTTACCTTTAGAATGCTTCATATATCAACTTTATTGTCACTTACCAAGGCAACAGCACTTGTACATAGAAGCTGCAATGTTTATTGCATTACTGACTGCTCATTATTATTGTATGAAGGCAGAAGAGGTGCGAATGACACCACACAGAATTAAACGAAAGCTACAACCTTCTATAGCTTTTACTATTCATATTATTTACTTCATATTAGTCAAAAGTTGTGAACTATGATTAATATACTTCTTGGAAATCCACAGGTAATTGTGCATATTTCAGTTACCATATGTTATGGTGTGCTTTGTTGTCCTGTAGGATAGTTAATTGCATTGTGTGTTTACATCAATTTGGGTTCTAAGGCTGGAGTGATTATAGAGACTACCATAGAAGAGAAATGTATTTCATTCAAAGCCTTTTCTTTTAAATTACAAATACATAGCAAGCGTGGTTAGCAAGGTTAACATGGAAATTATTACATCATACCGACTAGCATTAGTTCTATGATCACACAAAGTACCTGTTGGTAGCAATTGCCTGCATTCTGCTGCATGGGTGTCGGCTGTGCTAATTTTAATTATATTGAAATCCTGTAAGTAACAATTTCCTCAAGCTGTTGTCTGCATTCCGCTCTGTGGATGCTAGCTGTGCAAATTTCAATTAGATATGAATTCTTTACGTGGCAATTTCCTCAATAAAAAGAGAGAGTTGTTATAACTTTCAGATGAATTCTACAATTGCATACAATAAGTGCAACCAAAGAAATTAAGAAAGTGTAATGATTAATATAAAAATCAAAGCTGGAAGTAGTGCATTTTAAACCATTATGAAAAGATTTAATTAGGATTTGAGATGCGCATCCACTAGCATGCTTTAATAAATTAAGAAAACTAATTAGGAATATTATGAGGGCAACAAAGTTAATTTCAAATCCATGATGCAAAATCTGAATAGCGTGTGTGTTTTAATAACTTCTTCTTGTTGACGTTTCTAGCTGTCTTTAGACCTTTGAGCTACCCTTGCCTTAATAAAACTTTTTCAATTCACAAATAACAATCTACTGTTATGTTTGGCTAAAAGCTACTCAAATACTTCAAAAACAATCTTCTCAAGGCTTAACTTTAAGAGTTTGGCCTCTTTCCATTCAACTCCTCAACTCCAGTAAGAGATATATATTATTGGCTGAAATCACTGACTGGTGGTGTCAATAGTAGGCTATAGCAATCTTTAATTATTCGTGTAGGCCCATCATTGCATATAAGATGGCCAGTATAGGACTTACAAAATTGCTTTTCAACAACAAACTTTGGTTTGTATGCAGGGAAACACATTAAGTAAGCTAATCATTCACTCATCTTACAATATGAACATATTACGTCTTTGGCTAAAAGATATTGCAGTCTCATAGAAGAACATTCAGGTGTTTGCAATTATGTGTTAAAGATATAGGAAATGTTAAGGCAAGTTTGCAATGGTGTAGCAATGGATACTTTTCTAACGCACATTATCCCATTTGTACGTTCAATGAAACAGTTGTAAAGAGATTGTTTTCAAAATACTGTTAATGAAACAAGAGAAAGTAATAAATTAAATTTAAATAATAAGATTCTAAATGCGTTTTCTACCAAAGGAAAATATAAGCCAGGATATTTTACATAATGTATGTCATTTCAGTGCTCATTATGTCTACTGATGAGCTGTTTTGCTTAATAGGTAAGCATAGAAGGATAGATGTTACTGCTCTAAAATCACAACAGAGAGAAGCTGCAGCTGATCTCTTTTAACTAAGCAGGATTGACGATGCACTTAACATAATGTGAAGTGATGCAATGTGTATTAAGTTAAGGAATGGTGCTAAATTTAAGGTACATGTGATCATCTTAATGTAATGTACAGTTCACAGATGAGAAGAACGCTGCTCTGGGATGAAGGGCGAGGGGAGTTTA
Source organism: Deroplatys truncata (assembly GCA_030765065.1). NCBI lineage: Eukaryota > Metazoa > Arthropoda > Insecta > Mantodea > Mantidae > Deroplatys > Deroplatys truncata. Next base: position 113,341,985 of record CM060988.1, on the reverse strand, counting down.
TCTCCTCATTTTGACAATTTGTTTATGGTGTGCTGTATTGCCAACCATTGTGGAATCTGCTGCACCAAATTAAATTGAGCTTATCTGCTCATGTTCACTGTTTGCTTACTGCTGTGTAAATGCAATTCTCTTGTGGAGTTCTAACTTGATTGGCAGCCCTGTGAGTGTGTGTGTGCGTGCGCAGCACGCATGGGTGAAGAGACTAGGAAGTGTTCATTTAGCACATTCCTGTTGCTAGCATTCTTGTCATCTGAGGAACATTACTTAATGGTACATGATTAATTTTCATTGGCAGTACACAAGAATTTCTTTTATCCGGCCCCCATTAATCTGGATTTCTGATTTATGTGGATTCATTTTTGCTTACTTTTTAAGCATGAAAATGTGTGCATCCTTTGATAAATACAACAACATTAAATTAAACTGAGTTTTATTTATGGATGCTCTTTAACTACCATGATCTTTAGCGTCCCATTTTGTATTGAGTGAGAAAGACCAGAAATTTTGCTCAGAGACTTCTTTATCAGGCTTGAGGTGTTAAATACAACAATGTACATGGTTGTAAGGTTGGCACCACAAGTAGTGTAGTGATCAGTCTTGTGCTTCAAGCTAACAATAAGTACCATTACTATAGTCACAGTCACAGAACAACAAAACTAAGGTGCGAGAGATTACTTTCATTTGTTTACATGATAGGCATTATAGCTATCTTAGGCAGTCTCTTCTGCTTTTGCAATGATCCATATTCCACTATCACACATCAAATCTCATCTTCATTTAATAGTTTGTTCCCATATTATCTGGATTACCTCCAGTCGTACTTAGTCTGGATAAATGAGGTTCTGGTTTAGTTCTAATGCTCATTAAATATGGGTAATATGCACTTATGCTTTAGATTTGATATGAACCTGTTCTGTTTCCCTACATCAAAAGAACCAAAGAAAAGCAGCACAAGATTGTAAATAAAATCATATAGCAACACGATTTATTGCTCTGTGCATCTGCTCCATGCTGATTCCTTTGGACTAGTGGTGTGAGAGTGAAACCAACAGCAGCTAAATATTGATAGTGACAAAATTACTTATAAGATCCTTAAAGTTGTCTGATTAAGTCAACCAAAACGACACAGGTATCTCTTATAAGTTATTCTTTATGTCATGTTGTGTCACATCATATCACATTATGTTAACTGCATGTAGTCCTGCCTTAGCCGAAATCTCAAAGTAGACTAATACATGATAACTTAAGTGTGGATAAGTCATGAAAGTCATTCAGCATCATTAAAACTAAAACATGTTTACAGTATTTAAGAGTGATAATTAAATGGAAAAATTCTCCAGTTTTCCTCTAATCACTTAAGAGCAGATGAATGTTATGAATTTTTGAGGGTATGTAAAAAACATTGAGGTTGAAAAATGCTGCAGGGCCATTCATTAAAGTATGCAGAGAAATCACTCTTTGTTTAATTCAGGGTAAGCGTTGCAATTGTTTTGAATATGTGCCAGTTTCTAACATCACAGAAGACATTTGTTCCTTTTTAATAAATAGCTTAATGTGTTGCTTGATATTTCTCTTTAAGAGATTTCAGAAATTGTTTCCTCATAAAATAATTGCAAGTTGTAAATACAGGAAATACGCTGACAGTGTTGGCTTCATAAAGAATAATTATTGATCTAATTTCTACTCCGTTTATGAAATTTAATATTCTGATTAAAAGAGGTGAACTATGATCATTTCATGGCCTTTTATTGTGGTCTTTGTTTGGTGTTGTGCTTTTTGTAAACATGGGATAAACCTTGCAAGTACAGATAGAAATCTCAAACTATTACAAGAATTTACAATGGTGACTGTCCAAGGGCAGTTTTGGAAGCAATACACTCAAGTGTGCAAAATAAATAATATATAAATTATACTTTTATCAGCTCTTGATAATTTCTCAGTTGCAAATTATGTTCCATAATTTTGGAAAAAGCAACTACTGATATTAAAATTATTTTTGTGTGTATTTTTTGCACGTTTTATAGTATTAATCACATTTTACCATTATTATTTTAAAGTTCTAAATACTTTTGTACAGTTTTGAGATCTGAAATGATAACTGTTTCAGAAATGAGTGTGTCATCGAGTCATAGTGTACAAAAAGGATATGGGGAATACATCCTCAAGGTAATTAAAGCAGTGTAGTGGTTTGCTGGTTACTGCTGTTGCATTTAGACATTTTTATATTTTATTTTATGTGTTTACAATGTGTAAGTGTTATTCCTGAGGTTGGTTTAGCTAGCAAATGGTTGAAGATAACAACCAAATGAAAACATGTAATTCCTAAATGTGAACTAGAGTAAAACATTTGTGCTCTCTTCCAAAATATTTTAAATTCATTTGTAAAGCCTTCAGTTAATGAAATTTTGTTTTCCAAAAATCCCCTCATCCTTTGCTTTCTTGCTTCCAAATTTAATATCTGTTATTAAGAAAACTTATTAGCATTGATAAATTCTACATTCTTTTGGTCACTTTCTGTTGCGCAGTTCCTATCAACTTTTTTGTCCAACATAGGGAACATAATTTTCACTGTGGTCACTGCATCTTGTAAAGCCCAATAATAATTCTTCTAAAAATGATATTATTTTCTACAACATTAATTCATCATGAATTTCATTTGCTATTCTTCTCTTTGTTCCCATTTGATGAAGACTGAGATTCTAAAGTTCAAAAGTAGCAAAAATTGTTGGGCATTTATTTATGAATCTAAGAAATACCTCTTCTATTTTTCCAAACGTTCAAATTGTGCAAATACTCATTAGCTGGAGTAGATTGCATTTTGTACTTAAACTTATAATTTCATTCACTTACATTTTTTTTAAAGATTACATTGGTCCCCAGCTAATGCCATTATACAGGGAGAGCCAAAAAATTAAGAACCGGCTGCACAGTGTTTTTCCTGTCCGCGTCCTTTGCACTCGTTGCCGTCTGCCACTAACATGGAAAGGCGCAGATGAAGCCATACAAAATTTTTAAAACTGCTTTTAAAGGCTTTACTTACCAACTTTATGAAAGGAGATGCTGAAACTGGCCACCGTCATCATCCATACATTTTTGGCACCTCTTTAGGAAACCATCCATCACTCGCCAATTTTTTTCGAGTTAACAGTTGAAGCCTGTACATATGTGAATACAATTTTGCCCCCTTTTCTTTAGAGAATTAACAGCCAGGGAGCGTGATTTTGCCTTTTTTCAACAATACTCTGCCACAGCTTATACGATGAGAAAAATTGAAAGTATGTTTGTGGACAGAATTATTAGTACAGATTTGTGGCCCCTTCGGTCCCCCGACCTAACCCCCTTGCGATTTCTATCTCTAGGGTAACTTAAAACAAAGTATACAAGACAACCCATACACCCTGGAAGAATTGAAACAAAATATCTGCCAGGAAATTACCAGCATTTCTCAACGTGAACTACGGCGAGTGATGAATAGTTTCTTAAAGAGGTGCTAAAAATGTATGAACAACGACGGTGACCAGTTTCAGGCATTTACTTTCATAAAGTTAGTAAGTAAAGCCTTTAAAAGTAGTTTTAAAAATGTTGTCTTTCTAGAATAGCAGCAGACAGCAGCACGCGCCAAGGATGCAGACAGGAAAAACACAGTGCAGCTGGTTTGGTTCACCTTGTATAATAATTATAAGAATATTTTACAGCTAATTTTAAATGTATGTTTTCTTGTAAAATTTAAAGCAGAAGCAAACAAAATTATTGTAGAAGTGTCTTGTCAGATATTAAATCTCTGTAAGATGCTGGAGTGGATCTTTGTTGGTATTTTGCTAGAGGATGAAGCACATTTGTGTTGATTACATGAAACTCATTTTTATTTCTTGTTGTCCATATTTTGTTAATGTAAATAATGCTCGTTAAACTGTAAGAGGCACATGAAAGAATTGCCTCTTATTCTCTCTGCAATTACTTTTTATTGGACGTGACTTAAGATCTGTGTGTAAAAAAGAAAAAAACTAAAACAAAATCCAGGCTGAACTGGGATGTTGCATTAAAAGAATTTGTTACCTTGTTGAAATTGTTCAGATTCTAAATTTTAATTGAGATAATATTTTTATGTTGAAGCTGTATCCAAATATTGCTAAAGATTATTTTTATAACTTTAAATAAATCAGATATTTTAATAGAATTTTACAAATGCATTAGAGAATCTCATATAAGATGTTTTCAACAGACTGGACTATGTACACTGTAATGCTCTTGCTAGTTTAAATTATATCATTTGTATGCAAAGAAGGTCTTGTTAAAGGAAGGAATATGTTTTGTTTAGAAAAAGAAATATTGAAATAAGGAATTGTATGTACAAAATGTACAGCATATAGCAATAAAATACACTTTGAATAAATAATTTTTAAGAGTGTATGTCTGTAATGCCACAAGCAATGGCATTGGAGTTTAAATACATTATTATCTTTCCTCCTCCCTTCTTATTTTTTAAAGCAATGCATCCATGAAAATTAAAAAAATCCACAGTTTTCTTCAGATTACTTTCAGTTTTTTAACATATAGTCATACACAGACAATTTTTAATGAGGTATGTCAAACCACTCTTAAGGTTAATTCTTTTTAATTATAATTATTCACTTTTTGATATGGTAATATGAAATGCTCCTTAGGTCATACGGTTTATTGTATTGCTCCCAAATTTTTAATTTGAGCTTGCTATACAAATTTAAAAAAATTTTGTGCATGAATTTCTTCTTTTTAATTAGTTTAAGAGAATTTTTTTTATGCATTATGTTGAACTTAATCAACTTTTTCATTCTGAGTTATGGGAAATAATTAATTTCAACTGCACTAAATAATATATTTTAACTAGTGCACAACAGTTTTCATATCCATAATTCCAGAAGCTATCCTGAAAATTTAAAGCTAATAAGTTGTTAAAGTGCAGAATATAACTGTGTTACAAATAGAGTACTGCATGTGTACAGAAAGAACTAAAGGAAACGGGACCATTGAATGCACCAAATAAGAAGAGAAGCAGACATAAGCCAGAATTAGAAAAATCTGCTATTTGAAAAAAAGTGCACGAGTTTTTCTTTAATAAGAAACCACCAACTTTAGACAAAGTCGTAAATTCTGTCAGCAATCTGTAATAGGATCGAATGTCTGATCCTAGCAGTTGGATTTAGGTTTGTGAAGAGAAATGGAGGAGTGAATATAGTTATTAACACAGTTTACCATGTAGGTAAAGCATGCCATTGAATTTCAAACTCTTTCTCAATTCCTTCTTTATAGCATTTTCTGCAATTCAGGATGCTTTTTGTATATAACTAAACAAAAAAAAATGGAATTAAATTATCAACTTGGGAAGGATGCCTCCAAAAGGGATGTCATCATTTCCAATAAACAAACAACAAATTAAATAGCCATTTGTAATTTTAAAACTGTTGATATTAAAAACCAATTGTGAAGCATGAAAGTACAATCGAATAATTAATTTCAATGAACTAAATAATATATTTTAACTATATTTTATTATAAATATATAATAAAAGTTCAAAAAACAAAAATTTGAACATTTTCAGATGTTTAACCAAATTTCACTGATACATTGCCTTAAATATTGGTAGATGCATAGTAGACGTTTTTGTCTATAGCTGACACACACACATATAAGGATGTGATACATTCACATGACTTTCTCTACCCTCTATCTTTATTAATGGATGTAGAAACCCTTCTTTCTAAAGCTTATTTTTATATCTACTTCATTTTAATCCAAATAAACCTTTGCAGAAATAGCTACATTACACATTTCGTTAGAGATACAAAGGGAACAGCGATAGTCAAATGTTTAAGATCTGGATGCTATACACTGCCTTAAAATTATATTATACTGTTTCCATGCAATCGCGAGGAACAACTGAATGCTAACAAGACTTAAGAGAATGACCAAGAATTTTGTGCCATTAATAATGGATATCTTAGAAATGGCTGATGCCACATAAAAAGTTTTTGAGAATAAATTATCCATTTTGAAGAGATCTACATTTCTTGTGAAGTATATTTTCATCTTGCTTAACTTTACTAGTTATACAAGTTAATACAAAAGCTCTTCTGAATGAAGAGGGCTTCAAAGGATATTCCCAGAAAATTCAAGATATACATTTTATTTGTCATATAAATACCTTTAATATAATTTAAATTATTTTAATTTTAATCAAAATAATAAGACCCATTTTGTTTAGAAAATCAAAAATTTTGAAATATGTTTCATGCAAAGGGTAGTTTGGGGTGGGGGATTTTCTTGAAAATCTGTATTGCGTCTTCAGAAGGTACTGAACCTAAATACCAAGTTTGATGTTTATCTGACTTTTCGTTTCTGAGTTCAGACATTTTCAGGGGGCCTCAAAATATGTATTTCGGTGAAATCTCGGTATCATTTTGGGTGAAATAAAATACCTTCTTTACCTACTGTGTATGTGGTAGAGAAAGTAAACTTGGAATTAAATTACCAATTTGTGAAGGACACTGCCAAAATAGGATTTCATTGTTTGCAATAAACACTATTTGAGATGTTGCATTGCTGGGATACAAAATGAGTAATTCCTGGATTTGAAACCAGTGCTGCACTGCTCTTGGCTATTTGTTCATAAACAATTTCCAGTCTCTTTTTCTGTTTCTTTTCAGGGTTACCACATGCCTTTGTTTTGGAGGACAAATTATTTTAGAATTTCTTGAAATAACCTTTAGAAAAATGAATTAAGTTTCATAACTTGCTGCCAATGTTGCTTATTTACTGAAGAGCAGTACAGCAACCTTTTGATCAGTTCCAATGTATGAAACTGTTTTCTAATGCACAAACAAAGATTTTGTACACCATCTAATGCAAGTTCAAGAGAAACAGAGAACTCTATGGATAATTCTTGAGAACTTGAAAATGCTGAGTTTTGCTTTGCTAGTGTGGTTCAAATTCCACTCAAAAGCATTTTTCTCATCTATCAATACCCAATGAACTGATTAGAAGAATGGGTTGAAGACAGAGTTCATCAAGCATAGTATTGTGGTTGGTGCAATCTAAAACATCTGGTTTTCTTATAGTTTTATGTATCTGTCATTTCTCAGTCAGATTTACTGCAAAAATAGGTTCAAATAGAAAATATTTGCCAGATAGTCATTTAAAATTCCTGCTTTAAAGCTGTTATATTGGTTTCAGATGTACTCCTATATTTGGAGTCTGTAATTAAATTGTACTTACTCCTTAACATTTCTGTATTGTCCTCTCTGGGGGAAAAACTCTCCTTACCAGTGTAAAAATTAGCTGGTAAGTCTGCTCGTTATGTCTATTTTTCATTCAAGTTGTGAGCTGCTACTCTGGACCTTATAATTAGTTAGCCAATTCCAAACAAGAGAGTAGATTACAGAGAAATTACAGAGGCACATTACCTATAAATATTTTATAAAATTATCATATACTTCATGCATTTTAAATTCAAATCTCATGTAGAGTTTGTTAAAGATGGTAATTTTTTTTACATAATTTGCATATTAAGATTTGAAAGATTACATTACTTTAGATGTGCGCATTAAATATTGAACTGCAAACCTGAGTGCAGCTTGACATGTGTTATTTCTTTATCTCATTATATGTAAGATCGACTCACAATAAAGAATATGCATATTTATAGACATAAAGCTGCAGATTACCATGATAAAGTTTAAATTGGTAATAATGTGAAATGACATTTAAAACAGTGAAGGTGAAGGCAAAGAATAATTGCATCTAGACTTTTACAACTGTAGTCTTTCGTTGCTAAGACTATTCTGGGCGTTTTGGTCATGGTCTTGTTTGTGTAGCTATTTTGACATTGTTAAGTTTGTTGCCAAGATTATTCTGGGTGCTTTGGTCATCATCTATTGTTTCTGTAGCTATTATAAACAATTTGTATCAATTCAAATGATAAATATGAATTAGTTTTTAGTTGAAATATTTAAATCAAGTCGTTTTATATTTACAGATTAAGTTGCCGCAATCGGAATGAAAGTTAGGACAGGATGTTTTGCATATTTATGAGGCAAATTGTGTTGTGACAGAATTAAAAATAACCACCATGAAGTATTTTATATTGGCGCTGTCATTTTATTTCACTACAAGATAGGGTTTCTGTAATGTCTGAAGTCGTAGATATTGCATTCGAATTTACCATCAGAATGAAAACATGCCCCTGATATCTTAACATATATGTACTCACGGTATCTAAAGTGTGGTTTCTGTTGCTATAGTTTTTGGCAATAATGTGTAAGACATGCAGTATAAATATAGCGCTACAAGTGATAAAATTAGTTGCTATCTCTTTCCCACCAACCTAGAGATATACTATTACTTTAACAAAGCTATTTTTGCTATTAATTTTTGCATTTTTTCACCAAGAGGAATTCTGACCTCTAAAACCCCTCCATAGCTGTGCCTCTGAATAAATGAGCTTGTATTTGCTTTACAACTGTTCTGGATAATTTTTAGTTTAAATTGCTTAAAAAGCCATATCCCACCAATGATGAGCTGATAAATTCATGACCCAATATCTTAAACTATTTAAGGTATTAGAATGAATGTTTGCAGGATGTAGATGCATGTCACTGATCTACTTTTATCTAACAAGTTTCTTTATTAAGGAAGATAGGATTCTTTTTCTCAATTATCCATTCTTTGAGCAATTATTTTTATGAAAAAAACTTCTTCTTCCACACAAGTCAGACTGAATTGTCTGTTGTGATCTCACAGACGAGTTTTGTGTCCAGTGCTTCCTTTGACAGTCTATAGATATCTTCACTATTGGGCGTTAACGAAGCATGACTTTGGAACTCATTCGTCGACCTACATTTTGCTATTGCAGCGAGGCATCGACTTTATCAAACAATAACTGAACATAATATTAGAACCAAAGCAGATCCACAGGAACACTTAGCAGTATTTTTCCATCCTAAAATTTAATTTGCCTGCATTTAATAGTTTCTGGGGAAATACGACATTTATTCCAGAAAATGTCATTCTCTGAAAAATCTAGTCAAAGCAAAAATGGTGAAAGCAAACTCACATATATTTGCAAAGAAGGAAACCATATGATGAGCACATAGAAGCTGCCATACTTAACAGCAGTACAATTAGTAGAGCAAAGCTTCCCCTAATAAATGGGCTTTAGTTTACGTCTGTACTCCAAAGTGTGTAGGAGTTGAGTTTTTTTGTGAAGTGGTGCAGAATTCACACTACAAAATGGCAGATACAATACCATTTTTTTAAAAACATGTTTAAAATATAGGTATTGTGTCTACAATATCAAATTAAAGAGGAAATTCCAATTTATAAAATACTAAACGTGTCATTTTTGCAAGTTAGTTTCAATTGTAATTCTATAATCATCTGTGATACATAAAGATGCAGGTTAAATTAAAAACTTACTTATCAAACTATATTTTTATAAAAAAAATTTAGTCCAAAAGGATAATAATGAATTTATTTGGAATGTATTGTATAGGTACATCTTAGGTCTGTAAAAATAACACGTTCTGAATTTTAAAGTTTTGAAGACACTAAATATTATTTTCAAGATAACTAATCAATGTAGATAAGCTAAAATGCCAAAATTGACTGTTGTTATAGATCTCCTGCCTTTAAGTATTGAAAATGGGTAATTTTAAGATTTGTTAAAGGCTGCAAATTTAGTAGAGTTATTTCACTTGTAATCTTCTTTGTTGAGTATAGTTTTTATACGAGCTGTCGAAAAGCAGGTTTTCCAAATTTGTGGGGCATTTTGTGTAGTGCTTTACTTTTTGCTGTTGGAACCCAGAGCTTTGCTGATGTTTTTGAGTTGAATGTGGTGATTCTCTCTTCTCATTTTCTCACTGAATCTCCCTCACTCTTTCTCTCCCTCCTCTCCATCTTTCCTTCTGCTCCCCTCTTTCCTCCTTTGTAACATTTACCCTCTCCTCCTCCTCCTCCTCTATCCCCTCACCCTCTCTCCTTTGTGCAACTAAGATGTTATGTAATGTTCTGGGTGCCTACTCCTTAAGTTTGTTATGCAATTGCCATTACAGCTATACCTACTATTTCTTTTGTAACTAGTTTATGCACAATAATAATAATAATAATAATAATAATAATAATAATAATAATAATAATAATAATAATAATAATAAATTATATAATTTCTTAAATATTCATCCTACAAAAAGTTGTAAATGGCGAATCTTTTCAAAAGCAGTATGCTTATAAATGTTTGTGATGTAATATTTTTCAAAAAAGAAGCTGAATAATATGCAAGATATTTCAATTTCCTTTCTACTCTGCAACTCATTACAAACCTCTTACCTGGAGAATGTAATTAACTAACCATACAGCTATTTGCTTTGTGGCCTGATGTAAGTTTATATACCAAGTTGCCTGGCAATTGGTGTGATCATTCTAAACATTTAAGAAACCCTGCGATTTTTGACTTCAAATATTATAGGTATTCATTATACCCGTTAGTATCAATTCAATGCCCTCTGGAATTCCAGAGGGTGTGATGAATTAAATAATAATGTCTTTGTTCGGTTAGGGGCATATTTAGTGTAACTAATTATATGTATATGGAATGTGCATATGTGTTTGTTCTTTTGTTTGGAGATTCATTCAGCACAATGACAAATGTTATTAGAATTTACGTTCATTTCACTTCTAATAGCTGTAGTTATTATCATATGAAAATTTAATGCGGATATTTTGGAGATCAGAATATATTACCACTACTTAAATAAAGTTATAGGTAAGAGAGTAGGTCAACACCTATTTATTTCAATATAATTAAAGATTATATTTTGGCAACTTCCTTTTATGATTTATCTTTCACGTTCTAATAATTATGTGTGCTAAGTCGTAAATGTTCGTTCATTGTTAAGCTCCTTTTCCTTAATTTGACTCTGTCGGCTTTATTTCAGTGGAATTTGTTTTGTGCTTTGATGGAGCTGCTATACACAGGGCGATCGTCTTTTGTTTACACGTGCCTTTCAGTAGCCAAGCTTATTCGTACTTTTTGTATCGTATGAAAACGATTTAGTTTTGGGTGCAGTATGTTGCGGCTGTGTTATTGTAATGACGAAACTAAAGAAATTTAAAAAAAAAAATGCTTTTGGAGAGGATTTTATAACAGTGTCATCGTCTGAAAAAAAAAATGAGATTGAAATCCGGACAAGAAGAGCCACCGTCTTGTGTGTCAACAGTTTTCTGCAAATGTCAAAGGGAGGAGAAAGAAAAGTACACGGGCTGGTCACAAAGGTAAGAAGGTCTTAGTAGCCATCTAAGAAGAACGCTATTGTTATGCATGCTGGCTTAGTTTAAAATTAATAACTTAATTTGTTCGTTTTCTCAAAACTACTGAAGAAATCTGTATAAATAGCCATTATTTTAGCTAAACAATATACTAGTTACATTAGTTACTAAAGGTGTATATCCTCATTCATACCTACACTTTAATTTGGTATTACCTATCCTTTTATCTTCTTTAACATATACCAATGGCAGAGAAGGTTTCATTCAACCTAAGCATTTGATGTCAAGATTTCACACAAATGCATGTTTTTAAATTACACGAATAAGGAAGTATTTTTAGAAGAAAAAAAAAACTGACGTGACATGACTATTATTTATTTTATATGGGCAGGTTGTATAAACTGTTCTGGGAAGAGCTTATTCTTCTATTTACTTATAATTAATCAGACAAACTTCTGCAGAAATAGTTCCATTATACATTTCTTTGGGATACAACGGGCATATAGAAGACTGAAACGATAGTCAAATGTTTAAAACGCAAGTCATGTGTTGGCTTTGAAATTCGATACTCTACACACGAGAAACAAAACAATGTGACCAAGCGCTCCAAAAGTGATTGCAAGTTTCAAACCAAGAGCAATGAATTCCTCGAAATGGTTAATGGCACAAAAAATCTATTTGACATAATATGTGTTTTAACGAGATCTATTAGAACACTTTTTGTGTCTTATGTTTTGTCTACCTCTTATAGTTTATCGCTTATACAAAGTTATAAAAATTAAAGTTAGTTTTATTTATGGACGCTCTTTAACCATTGTGGATCTTAGCGTCCCATTCTATCTTGGGCGTGAAAGACCGAAAATTTTGTTCAGAGGTCTCTTTATCAGGCTTGAGGTTCTTTTACGTGTCATAAATCTACGATACGGGACCACTGGCTTTACTTCCTTTCCGAAGGAAGCCATGCTAAGGATTTTTACGCCCGAAAAAATACATCGCCCTCCGCCGGGTTTGAACCTGCGACCTCGGGACGTACAGGCTAGCATGGTTCCTTTAGACCACGGAGGATGTATGACATACGAAGTTATAGACAATTCATTCTTGTGAACAGGACTTAATAGGCAATTCACAGAAAATTCAAGATATAGGTACACTCGTTCCATGTATGCTGTCACCACAGCTTCGGGAGGCATTTTACCAATCTTCTCAGCGGGTGCGCGCATAGGAGGGAGGCATGTAGAACGTCTACCTTTGTTGCTCGACAAAGTAGTGATGTGTGTTAACTATAGCTCATGCGATGTATGCAAATATTTCGGAGGCGCATTGCGGAAGAATTGTGGGTATGTGGGAAGCCAATTTGCCTTTTGAAGACATTGCTAGGACAATTTCCATGCAGCATTCACATGGGCAAATTTATCATTAAAACAATGCCTAGTAAATGGTCCTCTTTGAGAGTAAAAGTATAATTTACTTCAGTTTTACATTATAATTATTATCATTAAAACACTTATTCATGAAGTTTTTTTTTTTTTTTTTTTTTACTTTCTCTACTACGTATAGTAAGTAGGATAAGTATTGCATTCTACCCAAAAATTTGAAACTGAGATTTCATCGGAAATACATGTTTTGAGGTGCCCTGAATCCAAATAAAGCATTTTAGAAACATGTCTGTGTGTCTGTGGACATATAACTCAAAAATAAAAAGTCGGATAAATTCCAAACTTGGTTTTTGAGTTCAGTATCTTCCAAGGATGCGACACGAAGATTTTCAAGAAAATCCCTCCATCCCAACTATCCTTTACATGAAACATTTTTTGAAAACTTTGATTTTCTAAAAAATGGCTCTAGCGATTTTGATTAAAATACCACATATGAAATATATTTACATGGCAAATAAAATTTATATCTTGAATTTTCTGGAATGGACTCTCTTCATTCGGAAGGAATTTTGTATAATCTTGCATAACGTGTAAACGTTAAGCGATAGACGAAAACGTACCACAAAAGATGTAGATCTCTTTTAAAACACACAATTTACTTGAAGTAAGTTTTTTGTGACATAAGTCGCTTCTAAGATATCCTTTATTAAAGGTTCGAATTGTTCAACAGTTGTCATTCTTTTAAAGTTCCATCGATTTTCAGTTTTTCTTTTTTTCGCATAGCATGAAAACAGTATGCAATTTTAAGGCCAGCTTATAGCGTTCAGTTCTTAAATATTTGACTATCGCCGTTCTCTTGTATTTATAACGAAATGTGTAATGTAGCTATTTTTGCAAAGGTTTATTTGGATTAAATGTAGTAGATACAAAAATAAGCTTTAGTAAGAATAGTTTGTATACCCACTAACAAAGATAGAGGGTAGAGAAAGTTATGTGAATGTATCACATCAGATTTTGTTTGTTTGTTTTGTTTAGCGTCCTTTAACCGTTTAGGTCATGTCGGACGATGAATGAAATTATGCTGAAAGGAACCCAGAGTCTACAGAGCTTAAAGTTACTCAACATTCGTCTTTTCAGGTTAAGGGAAAACCCCGGAAAAATTTTATCCGGATAACTCGCCCTAATCGAGATTTGAACTCGGGACCTCTTGATTGTGAGGCAGGCATACTACCCTTAGGCACAGAGGATGGAGTAATTGTGTAAAGCAATGTTTTATTTAGTTGTGTATTTAGATTGTACAGACTATTCCAATAATGTCTAGTAAATGTGTCCTCTTCGAGAGTAAAACGTATGGTGTATTTCAGTGTTACATTATATTGCCATTAAAATGGAGATTTATGGAAATATTGTGCAACACAGGGTTTTATTTAGTTATGTATTTAAACATGGTTATTATAAGTGATCACGAGTAAAGCTATTGCTCAAAGTTATATATTTACATGTGAATAATATAAACTGTGCACATAAAACAGGACGCGAAAAGGTAAACAGATACAGATACACACCTCTTCCTTGCAATACATACGCCACCTGTAAAGGCCAGTAGAGTGCCGCCTGAACCTGTGGTGGCAGCATAAATGGAAGTGAATGTACATTTTATTAGTCAGCAATTATCTTACACTTACGGTATTTTAAATGGAATATGATTGCAATTTCAAACCAGCGACAATGAATATTTCGAAAATCGTTAATGCCGCAAGAAATGCATTTGATATAATTTGTGTATTTTAATGAAATCTGCACTTTTTGTGTAGTATGTTTTGTCTGTCTCTTATGGTTTATCAGTTATACAAGATTATGGACAATTTATTCTTATGAACAGCACTTCACAGAAAATTCAAGACATAGGTACATTTATTAGTCATGTAATTATCGTAAAAATTATTTTAATAGAAATACTTGGCCATTTTAGAACAAATCAAAAATAACGAGGCATATTCCATGTAAAGACCAATTTGTAAAGAGTGGATGTTTGTAAAATCTTCGTGTCGCATCTTTGGCAGATGCCAAACTTAAATATCATGTTTGGTATGTATTTATCCGGCATTTCGTTTTTAGTGATATCCCCCCCCCAACACACACACCTTTTTCAAATAAGATATGTTTGTTTTGGTTTCTGGGGACCTTAAATTCATGTATTCGCGATGAAATATCGATATCGAATTGCTGAGTGGAATACAATACTTTCTACTTATTTATGGGTATGTGGTAGGGGTAGCAAAACTAAACTGAGAGAGAGAGAGAGAGTAATAAATTTCACACTTAAATTAGGTTCCTTTGAATTCAAGAAATTCCTTTACTGCAAGCAACTCTTTACATCAGTATTCCCAAACTAAGGCATGCGCCCTCCTAGAGGGTGAGAGATCAGCACGGGAATGCAGACAACTTAAAAGAAAAACAGAAGCATGTTATGATGATGATGATGATGATGTATTGTCTTATCGGTAATACTATGGTGCAGATTTATTGATCTTATCAATGCGCAAATCCTTTAAATTATATCATAAATATTAATTCTGATTGCATATACATTAGTTCACGGAATATGGAGAAGTGTTTCATACATTCCTTTTACCTTCTAATATTGTTACCTTGTTTGGTTCTTATACCTATCGATAGTTAATTGAACAGATTCTCTTCAGTAGCATAAGGGGCATATCATTGTGTTGGTGCTAAACTTAAGAAGCGTACCTACATCAACTACCGAGAGACCCAGTTAACTATGAACCAGCTGCGCGGTGTTTTTCGACTGGGCGTGTGGACACGTGTTTCCTGCCGCTGCTGCAATCAAAGTCACGCTATTGACGCTGGCTTTGCTCTGCTCTGCAGTATTGCATTGACCGTCATGCGGTGTAGTGCAGTTGTAACGAGTTATTTATTATTGTATCCTATATTTAGTCTGAATTATGCTCAGTATGTGTTTACTATTGCACAGCATGCATTCTTGCTCTCGGTGTAATAATATGAATTCACTATACGTTAAATGAGTCCGGGATCCATAGAGCTTAATTACCCGACATTCGTCTTCTCAGGATAGGGAAAACCCCGGAAAAAACCTTATCCAGTTAACTCACCGTAGCCGAAATTCGAACTCGGGACCTCTTGAATGTGAGGGAGACACGCTATCTCCACACTATAGAGATGGGCTAACTATACTTTTTTATTATTATTTTCGTCCCATTGTGATAAAATACTATTTAAAATATCTGCTAAAGGAAGAGCTGTTACTGTACATTTGAATTTCAATTGTTTTAAGAACTTTCTGCTAAGTTAATGAGCAAAAGTAAAGGAATGTAAATTCGTTACTTAATTTAGTGACATCCATATTTATATCTCTCTTCAGTTAAACTTTGGGTATGAAGCATGAGCTTGATCTGAAAATTGGTTGATCTATGATTGCATTTCTATATAATTTATATTCTCGTTTCAACCCAATATGTGGTCACTGTATAGTTGTGCCTTAGTTCTAAGTTATTCTCAAATACACACATTAAAATGTAGTTGTCGTCCTCCGAGGTGTAGTGGTGACCATATAGTAGTTCCCGAGGTCGCTGGTTCAATCCCCGCAGAGGGCGATAGATTTTCTCGGGAATAAAAATCCTAGCATGGCTTCCTTCGGAAGGGAAGTAAAGACGGTGGTCACGTGTCGTAGATTTATGGTAAAAGAACCTCAAACCTGATAAAGAGGTTTCTGAGCAAAATTTCCGGTCTTTCACGCCCAATATAGAATGGGATGCTAAGGACCACATCAGTTAAAGAGCGCCCATAAATAAAACTCAATTTAACTAAAAATGTAGTTACATATAATAACTACAGGAGCATGGAAATTAAAGAGCTTACAAAGGTGGCGCCAGTTTGGAAACGTTTTTGAACAATTTGCTTTATATGATGAGGCAGTGTTTTTAACACTTAAATGATTTGAGTCAAATTATATAATATAAATTCAATAACAGCCCGCCTTAAAGCAATATGTGTATAATATAATACATAAAATGTATGAAACAGTCATTGTATTAAGGTTTATATTATTGTATACATGTATAATAATGTTATGTGAATGTATTACGTAATTTAATAATGTAGGAGCTGTGAGAATAATAAGTTAAAAGTTGCTAACAATGAGGTAACCTTGAGGCAATAATGAATTGGAAAGTTTATTAATACTACTAGTAATTCGTGGAGCAACAATAATGTAATTTCTGAGGCAGTTTATAAATAGCCAATCAACAACCAGAAAAACCTGAAAATGAAATAAAAGTATTCTATTGGAGTAGGATTAGCCAATCAGAAACTGAAATAGAGTAAATTGTCCAAATCAAGCGATAAACGCCAATTGCTTGTAGACAGCGTTCCTAACTGGACGCGAGACGCGTCCTCCAGAAGTTTAATACGTATTCAGTGTGAGACAAAAATAGTTTACGTATTTAAAAAGTGCAAGTAATTAATAAATAATCTCACAGCTCTCTATATCAGTTAAGTGTTATTTAATAGTACGAAGGATTAATAAAAGGAGTGAAGTAAAATATTATAATCTGTGTAAGCCTACGTTCTTCAGCCGCACCACTCTCTGCAAACCTAAATATATAATATTTAAAGAAACATTAAAATACATAGTTGACCTATATTCTCACAGCTCCTACATTATTATATTACGTAATACATTCACATAACATTATTATACATGCACATAGTAAAAATAAGCATAATACTGATTCTTAAACATCGGGGCGAAGACTACCGGAAACTTTTTACCGTACAGATGCAACTACTTCAAGTTCGGCTCCCCAACAGTCGAAATACAACACAACTCCTCCTACAAACAAAATGTGGTGCAAATAACGTAATAAATAAACTTCTCTCAATGAGGTAGTGTGTTTTTTTCCCCTTCAAAACTGACTTTTAATGATGTTAATCAAAATGTTGAAGATCAAGGCGTGAAATCTGCATCGGGTTCAGCGGAAAGAAAGAGTGAATTCGTGCCCACTTTCTCTGTTCCTTACCTTTGATCGGGTGGATCTCCCTCAATGGTTTAAGCCGGGGTGTGAATCAATTGAAGTTAGGCCATATTTCCGAACCTGCTGAGATGCTATAAACTTCAGCGTTTTGGGCACACCAGTGATTTCTGCAACGATGAGTCTACCTGTGTTAACTGTGGAGACTCACACAACATTGCATGTATATCAGCTCCAACTTGTGTTAACTGCAGCGGTGAACACCCACCAAGTTCTCGAGAATGGCCCCGTTTTACAGAGGAAAGAGCGATCCAAGAGATCCGGGTTAGGTAGAAGTTATTCTTCTCGGAAGCCCGTAAACTCCCTCACATCTGGCAATCCTCTGTCCCGAAGTCCGGTACCTATAGCTCAGTTGCAGCTAAACCGGTACCAAGTCGGGAAATCGCAACTCAGACCAGCGATATTAACGGGGCCACAATTTTAGAAAGGATTCTCGTAGCCACATCACTTCCAAAGCCCTCGAAATCAACACCTACATCTGAATTAACATCTGCCAACTCGGTTACTGACAAGATCACATCAGTAAAATCACCATCTAAACCGTCGACCTCAACCAATAAGCCTGGCATGCCCGTAAGTATAATGCATCACCGATGAAGTTCAGAACCAGCCATGACATGGCCTTCTTCCTGAAAGTAAATTAAAAGTCTGCACCCAGAACATCAAAAGGGAAACAAAGTCCAGAGTATCACCTCGGAGATCATCTTCTGAGGAATCTTCTGGGAAGGACTCAGATCGGCGATCATTATATTCGCTGATTTCTACTTTCAGTCGGTTCCAACTTCTCGAACGAAGTTTTCTATTGGAAAAGTGTCCCCTCCCTGGAGGAGATAGAGCAGGAAGATTCTGCCCACACTGCCAGAACGACAGTGAAAAAGAGTCAGGATGAACCCTCCGTAAAAGGTGTTAACACGACACCCAAGAAAAATGGCAAATTGCTTCGACCACCACTGTCCACAACGTAGTGTACTCTTACGATTGAGAGTTTATCGCATTATAATTATTATAGCCATCCTATAATGGAACATACGTAGAAATTAGAACACATGACCAGAGCTTGAATTACTGCTACACAATCATGAGTCTTTGGTCATAAGTTTGTAAGAGACTAAGCTCCAACCGCAAGAGGGCTTTCAAATCAAGCGATATAACCCATTACGGTGTGATATTACACCGAAAGAGGGTATTTCGGCGCACGGGACACTATAATGCGCATCAGATATGGTATATTCGTGGAATCTGTATTCATACGGTCTGACATCCAGTCAGTCGCTGTAAGGGTTAAACCGTCATCCATCCAAGTTACTATTTGTAATATCTAATTGCCATCATCTGATGATCCGCTGCTCACTGATTTAGTAGATCTGGTTTCCAGTTACGAACACCTTTTCTGTTGCTGGGAGATGCCAATGGCCATCACACTCTTTGGGGCTCACCTCGGGCTTGTGTAAGAATCAAATTAAAAGCTGATTTCTTGCACAGCTATAATCTAACACTGCTGAACACTGGAGAGCCTAAGTTTCTCTCGGATTTCTTCAATACTTTTTCAGATCTTGATTTAGCAGTTTATTTACCACAGCATTGTTCACTACAGTTGGAATGCCATATCTGATTTACTTCTTAGAGACCACTTTCCATATTTTATTAGTCTCTTAATATAAGGTACATGTTCCACACGCTTGCCTAGATAGTGCATAGATCAAGCCAACTGTAATCTTTACTCTCAGTTGGCTGTGTTTAAATACAATGAGCATTACCCTGAGAATGTTTAGCCAAACACCTCACAGAGACGATCCTTTCTGCTGCTGAACGCACTATTCCTCGGTCCACTGCCCACCCCCGTCAACGTTTGGTCCCTTGGTGTACGAATGAATGCGGTATTTGCCATTAGTGATCGCAGGCGTGCTCTCAGGGTCTGCAGCGTTGCCCTACACTGGATAACCTGTTCCAATATAAGAAAATGCGTGCCAAGTCTAGACCAGTTATTAAGGATAGTAAAAAGACACCATGGAGCAGGTTTGTAGCTTCATTTAATGACATAACACCTTCTTCTGTCGCATGGGTAAGATAATGCGTGTGGCCGGAAAATCTGCTCATATGACAATCGCCGAACTTAAAACAGTAGCAGGATCTGTTGTTTATACATTTGATGTGACTAACACATTTGGCAGTGCTTTCATTCAAGAGTTTAGCTCAGATAGCTATCCGCCTGAATTCCTTGCAGTTAAGACTCAGATGAAATCTCAAGGTTTCTTGTTTCGTTCTGGGATTCTTGAAGATTACAATCGCCTCTTTATCATGGCGGAGTTAGAACATGCTCTTTCATCTTCGCGAATATCAGCATCAGGACCAGATGGTATCCACGTACGAATGTTGCAACAACTCTCTCCTGAAGGTAAGGCTTTCCCGCTCGTGTCTATGATCGTGTTTGGGTTGATGTCACTTTCCCAGAAAACGCATGCCCAATGGACGGTTGGTATGAGGGCTGGAAACTCACAACCGACCAGTGCGGTTTTTGGCGTCGCCGTTCAACTGTGGACCATCTTTTTTCATTTGCGACGCAGATCATGAACGGATTCACGAAGAGCTGTCAAACTGTTCGGATATTCTTCGATCTTGAGAAGGTTTATGAGACATGTTTGGTAACCTGGAACATATGTGGACACTTCAGGAGTTTATGAAAGACCGCGTTTTCCGGGTAAGGATCGGCTCGATTTTTTCGAAGGTTTTGTTCAGGAGAACGAAGTGCCCCAGGAATCGTTACTAGCAGTTTCAATTTTTGATATAGCAATTAATTTGATCTCCAAATGTATTCCTTCCGGGTTATCGTCATGTTTATTCATAGTCGACTTTGCCGTCTATTGTACTTCTCAGCGTACGCCGTTTTTGGAACGCCATATGCAGCGATGTTTAGACAATCTTTAAGGATGGAGTTCTAAAAACGGCTTTCGTTTCTCAACTGAGAAGTCAATCTGCATTAACTTCTGGCACCGTAGGAAATGATTACCACATTCCCTCCAATTCGGTCCAGATTTACTTCCATTCGCAGATGAGACGGGATTCCTGAGGTTGACTTTGATAGGAAACTTAGCTGGTCATCGCATATAGCCCAGCTGAAAGCGCGGTTTGACCGTTCTCTGAATATCTTGCGGGTATTAAATGGCAAATTTTGGGCAGCAGACCGGACAGTTTTGCTGCGACTGTATCGCACACTGATCCGATCCAAGTTAGACTATGGATGTATGGTTTATTCTTCAGCACGACTATCTGTGCTGAGAAGATTAGACACAGTTCAAATCGGGGCTTTCGTATGGCTGTTGGAGAGTTTCCAACTAGCCCAGTTATGAGTCTTTACGCCGAATCGGCAGAACCTCCTCTGCAACATCAGCGTGATGTCCTATCAGGAAATTGTGCCTGCGGGTTTAAATGTATGCCGATACATCCAATGTTCGCTACTTTTTTCAACACAGCGCTGGACAAACGTCATAAGAACTCCATTAAACCAAGGCCTGCAGGTGTTCGTTTCCGGGAGCTTCTTAGAAAGCATGGTATTGACATGCCTAGCGTGTTTCCTACGGTGGAGAGAGTGTACCCCTTTGGTTAGTGTGACATCTCACGTAGATTGGGATGACGGCATACTGGAAGTCTACGATGTCTACGTTACATATCAGCACTTGTTTTTAGAATGTCAGGTTACAGTGACCAATTTTTATCTACATCGATGAATCTAAGTGCACTATCAGTGTTGGATATGCTTATGTTTGTGGAACCAAACTACACACATTCGGCTTTCATGGTAGCACTTTCATTTATAGTGCAGAGCTGTATGCTATATACCGAGCCATTTTGGATGTGCGTCGTCCGAAATTGGGTGACTCTGATTTTGAGTGATTCCCTTGGTGCACTTCAGAGTTGTACAATTACCATCCCATTGTATAGCGCATCCAGGATGCTCTCCTTGTTTTACACGCACGCGTTAATGTGTGCTTGGCTACCTGGTCACGTTGGCTTGCCGGGGAATGAACTGGCAGACCTGGCAGCTAAGGCGGCGACCACAGAACCAGTATTGCAATATCTCGTATAACGTCGGAAGACTTTGGCCTGTGCGGAGAGTGGTGGTATCGTGGCGGCGCGAGGAGTGGTCAGCTCTTCGCGGAAATAAGCTTAGAGTAGTGAAGCACATTCCGATAAACTGGTTAACTTCTTCTCGTGTGTCTCGTCGTGAGGAGGTGATTTTGGCTCGGTTGCGCATTGGCCACTGTAATTTTACGCACGGCATTTTCAAGGGTGGCCCTGCTCCTCTTTGTCCGCTGTTTGGCGAAAGTCTGTCGGTCCGTCATGTGTTGCTGGAGTGTATTTCTCTAACACATCTTTGGGCTTCTCTGCAACTGCCGGTCTGTCTTGCAGAGGTCTTAGCGGACGATAAGCAAGCGATTGAAAAAGTTTTAAGTTTTTATCAAAGATAAACTTTCAAATCCGATTTAGGCACATTGATATCACGTTTTCTGTCTTTTTTTTTGTACCTTTGGCTTAGTTTCGTATATCCAACTTTATCTCTGGCTTTTGCTATGCTTTTTACATTGATATTTATCTCTGGCCTACGCCATGTTTTTTTTCATTGACCTTTATCTCTGGCCCTTTGTCATGATTTTTTGTATTGATCTTTATTTCTGGGCTTTGCCATGATCTATTTTATAGAGGCGCTGATGATCTTGTGGTTGAGCGCCCTTAAACATAAATCATCATAAACCAAGGCATTTTTAAATTTATGCAACCCTTAAGCGGCAGATGTGTGTTAATTGTCTGTGTTACTGATTCTACTGGTCTTTCACGTATTGAGCTAGGGCAGCGTCTTAAACTGGGTGAAAAGTCGTTTTAAAGAACACACATCAATCCGGAGTGAGTTAGATACTTCTCTAAAATATATGTAATTCTAGAAGAAATACACCGAGTTTCTAGCTGATTGTATATACGTTCACCGTTTTGTGGACTTTGCTATCGACCTCCGAAAATTCATGATGCATGAAGCCCCTAATCACCTGGAAGGGAAGCAATAGGTTGTAACCAATTAAGATATACGACTAAAACAGGTATGGATGCTGCAAGTCACGTCAAACAGATGTTTAATGTTCAGATGCACCGTGAATTACGTCTTCTAGATTTGATTTAATCTACTAATTGCTAATTCTGTCTGATTTAATAAGGTTAAAACGTTTAATATATGCTTGAAGTCGTACTAAAAGATAATATCATACAAACACATCTTCAAAGAGCCCTAGCAAGTAGATGCATTAGACTTATTTAAAAGGCATTCTGTATCAAGGTACTAAATAGCTGAGTGGTATAAATTCCATTATTAAATTTCGCCCAATAGCATCACGGAGCCCGTCTTCCATAGCAGTTTAGCATCTTTAGTGATATGAACTTGGGATATGATATTTTGGCGTAAAGTATTATATGAAAGTTAGAAACGAGTTATACTGGTTTAAGGGTACTCGGTACTGTAATTGATTACTTCTACAAATTTCAATCAGTTACAACACATTTTTAAAAACATAATTAGTTTTCATCATCTTATGCTCGTTTTCAAGAAAATAATTTAAGTGAAATGGAAATCGATTCTCATGTGAAAAGCTATGAAACTTTGAAAAGTTTAAACCTTTAAATTTTGCATGTTATGTCTAGAACATAGCTTGTTTTTTAAATTCAAAGTTTTGTTTTGTGTGAAATTAAAACATTTGTTGCAAAAATAATAAAGTGCCAAACATTCTTAATTTTGGAAATATGAAACATTTATTACATGATTAAACCCTAAACCCAAAACTATACCTGGTTTAAGAAAAGGCTTTGTAGATGTCATCAACTTCAAAAAGGGTACATAAAACTCTGGAAGAAAATGAACAAAATTTGCATAATGGGGAGTATTTAAGATGATAAAAATGTAATAAAACGAGATTACGTTACGAGAAAATAATTGATAAAATTTCATCGACTATTCTACACATCTACGTACGTCTATTTAAATGTCACATTTGGGCATTTAAATGATCAGAGAGGTAAAACCGCAAGTATATTCAGATTCTATAACAGCTTAGGACTTGTTCTCCCATAAAAACTTAATACATTTATATAAATTCAGATCGAGTACCCTTAAACTTTTAAATTAAATCAGAAAGCATTAAAACTAATATTTGTGATGTTTACCTGGATACATTTGAGAAATAATTGTCATTAAATAAAACTTCTCCTACTTAACTGGATGTGGGACAATAATTAATAATTACCTACTTAGATTAAACTCTTGGTGTTAAAGATTAAAATCGAAAAAAAAATGGTGAAACAATCGAGATGCAACGAGTTTTGAAATATCGATCATCAAGGACATCAGAGGAGATGCGAAGCATTAATCCATTTAATAAGATATCTTTACAGATGTGTGTTGCAACAGAAGACTAATGTTTTCACTTGTGACTATAAACCGCCTTTTGCATATATGGTGAAACCTAGGGACAGCTGATCCGCATTAGAAGCTTGCCCTGTTATTGCTCATAGTGGGTCAATAGGACCCCATATCAGCAGTCTGTAGTACTCAAATACTCTTGAGCGCTAGATACGTAAACAAAAGAAAGGGAGCACACGGTATGCTGGAACTCATGGTTGTCATTTTACTTTTTCCTCTCTGGATTAAAAAAAAAAATACTAAAAAAAAGGACCTTGTGACTGCGAATAGCACAACTCATAAACAAAAATGTTAAACTTTCATTCTTAAGCCTTTTAAAGATGCAGGAATTCCTTTATACCAAACAACCACTCACGAGAATTTTTTTCATTGTTTGACAGTTTTGATTAAAACATAAGTGTGTACGAGATATTGGGATGGCATATAAAATTCACTCTTGGTTTTTCTCTAAATGACCTTTAAACTCCTCTTCACTCATATTGAATTTTATATTACTGGGAAACCTTAGAGGAAGACAAAAAATCTGGTGGAGGAAAAATGCGTAGGTCATTGAAATACACAAGTTGTTACCAATTAGTTATCTGTAACGTAAGCGTATCCGAAATATTCTTGGCTGTTTCTCCAGGCTCAGATTAACTTCAGTGCGACATATTATTACTGGCCCACAATCATACCGGAAAAAATGCGAATCAGTTGGAGAATTTAATGGCATGTTGCTATGGTAGCTCAGTGGTTAGAGCAACCGGACGGAGATCGGTAGATCCGTGGTTCAAATCCCGGCTATGGCATTGAATTTTTCAGTCATCTGATTCTACCTTTCCAACCCTGTCCAACACACGGCTTGTGTGAAAGAACAATTAATTCTATATGTTTTGTATTAGTACCTATACTTTCTTCGAGTCCGATGGTCGCCCAGCGCTTTCTGCATCTTAGTCCTTATGACCATTTCTAGGCAAACACATTGATTTAAGCAGATAATGGTCATCACCTTTCATATGGACAGCATGATGTAGAAATCTTATCATTTAGTATTGCGAAGAGCGATTCTTGACTTTGTTATAAAGCAGCCTCTTTTTTCTTTGCAGGTGGAGGAGTTAAGGAATTATGGAGATTAAACTACCTTGGAAAATAATGAATTGCAGTAGGAAAACGACACATAGAAAACCTATGGACAGCTGCCCCATATGTTTCCATCCTTGTGAGGTAAGAAAGTACAATATTAATAATTTGTACTTCCATAATATTTATAAGCAAACGCACACTTTAGAGTAAAGGTAAGAGAGAGATTCTTAGAAATTCTATGAAATCATTAGTTTCAATTAAAATTGCAAGAACAGAAACATTTTCTGACGATGTTAAAGTAGGTAATCACAAAAAGGGATCAACATTTCGTGATTTATGGGGAATTTAGAGGCAATGAAATAAAGGCCGACACAGTCAATCGAACAAGATTATGGAATGCTGGCCCCATAGCTCAGTCGGTAGAGCACCTGCCTGCTGAGTAAGGGATCCCGGGTTCGATTCCCGCCTGGGAGGTAGGAATTTTTCTCTGGTCAAGGTTATTCCCTATCCTCCCCAGAGTCTGGGAGTATGAATGAGAGTGTGAATGTCTTAGTGATCTAATAATAAAAACCCAAAGTGCAAGAAACCCAACGAATACGAGTTAACACCAATGCCTTAGGAAAGGCGGCCGATAAGGCCAATATAGTTAAAGGTAGGGTATAAATGGAATTAAAAAAAAAGATTATGTAATGTACTAATACAAATAGAAATCCCACAGCACTTGGTGTGAACAATAAACTTTGTGTATGTTCTTATGGTCAACTATATCCCTGCTACAGCCAACTAGGTACTACCCTCGCTTTTCATGTCAGAGTTAAAGGCGGCATCAAGCACATTAGAGGGTTTTTTCGATAAACAGCTCCGTCAAATGTTTGACAAGGAAGTTATTGGGGTTGCGGGCCGTAGGAGTTTGGCCGCGCGTTGGGGAATCGAGGGGCAACTGCGGGGAAGGGATAGACAGCGACCCGCAATCCGAATAACCTCTATGCATATATTTTTAAATGACAATATTGAGCATATCTAGCTTTTCCGCGCAGGCTTTGTACTACCTCACACATTAGCCTTGTAAATGGAACGCCTAAAGGCAAACTTATATTCAGAAGAGAAATTAAAATAACCAATAATCCAGATAAATTGTTGTATTTTAATAAACCCCAATAACTATGCATTTTAAAGTAAATACAAAGCGGCTCGTTAAGAGATTACGAGCATATTTTAGTTCATTCCCCACACGAATGTCTGTTTCATGCTCTCGTAATCTACATCTGACATCACAACAATATAGATTGTCCACACATTGTTATTGATGATACTAAACATTTAACACCAAATAAAATCAAATATTTCACCAAATGTCAAGTTTCAAAGTTAAATAACCACTGTGTCGTCAGGAAAGCATGCTTGCTGTACTGGTATTACCACGACCATGAATGCAGTGCCAATACTCACTAAAATGAGATAAACTAGTCCAATAAGCATTTGCCCTAAAATCAACGGATTTTATGAAAACTGTATAGATAGTATTAATTTTAGGCTGGTGTTTATTTCCCTTGTTTTGATGTATAAGTACTACTTATCCCTGAAATTAATGTGAACACGAAAGATAACTTCAGAAATAATTGTATTTCTTCCTGTTGTTTCGCCGAGAGATTTGCTCTAACGTTTTATTCCTAATAGATAGATAGGTACTTGTTTGTGTCTGTGACAAAGTGTTGAGTGCGCATTCCAAATAGGTTAGGTGACAAAGAAGGTAACAGAATGAAAGCCTTGTCATTTAAATAGGAATCAGCAAGATATTTCCACAACCATACTGTTCATGATACAAACCATGTAAGTATGGAAGTGCTGCATTATCCTGAATGAACACGAGTATTAACATTTTGAGAGCAACTGTAGCGTTATCAGCATGGCGACTTGCTTTACTCTGTTGTTTGCTCTTCCGTTGCTACGGCAACCCTCTGCTTGCTCATGATAAAACTACCTACCTCGAAAAAACGACTTAATATTACATCTTCACGTGGACTTTAGGATCACGGCCGGTAACGTTTCACTTGGAACTTGGACCTTAGCGGCGCTAGTATTACGTAAAACGTCGCTGAATTTGCTCCCCTGAGGAGCGTGCAGGTATGGCTCGAGTTTGGACAAGATGGCGGCCACTCCATGATTAACCTGGCTGGCTGCATTACCAGCAAGAAACACACTCAGACTGCACACAGATCCGCTCCACAGCTGAACAGGTGGGTGATTCTTCTAGAGCACGGATTGATAACGTTGCTTTGTTTGCAAATGAGTCTTATTATAAATATACTTGATAAGGAACCCTTATCTTTAGATTGTGTATGTGCGCTATATTTTGACAAAGAAAACCTGAACTCCACTCTAAGGAGAACGCGAGTTCCAAAACCTTGTCGGTTTAAGGGGACAATCTGGTATTAAATAGCAAAAAATCTTATTTTTTTAATCTACCTTCTCTACCGCTTCGTCAAGCCATTCAACCTAAAAGTACTATATTTGTTTATATCTATTTCACTGAAGATATTCTCTTAAATGCAAAAGCCATTAACATCCACCAAAAATGTTCGTATTTTTTCATTTTCTCAAAAATTACTGTATTTTGATTAAAACATACTAACTTATATATCAGTATGACAAATAAAATGTAAGTATTGTGCATGTCTGAATTTCATACAAGTGAAGCACTAAGCCTTCATGTTCATTCAATTTCATATAAGTGGGAAACCATAGGATTTATATATATGGATATATATATATATATATATATATATATATATATATATGAAATACTGGTGAAGGAAAAATATAGTTCTTAAAATATACAGTCTTTGTTAATTTTTTGTGACAAGCACTTTCTAAATATTATATTCTTCATTTAATTTTCCTGACTAGTAATTTTCCTACACTTTGAAATGTTAAGTGGCATTTTTTTGGTTTACATGAGCTAATACAACGAGGTTCTAATAATTATCATGGCTACTGTAATAGGTACACAATT
Organism: Deroplatys truncata; assembly: GCA_030765065.1. Lineage (NCBI taxonomy): Eukaryota > Metazoa > Arthropoda > Insecta > Mantodea > Mantidae > Deroplatys > Deroplatys truncata. Next base: position 113,313,703 of record CM060988.1, on the reverse strand, counting down.
TTGCATTTTAAATCGTTGTCAACATCCAAAATGTGTGCTTCTGTGTTATTACTGCTTTAAACTATTTTTTTTCTGCATTTAGCTGGAACTCGATAGATGGATTAAGCATTTTTGCGAAGTATTTGTAGAGTAGCTATAAACATAAAGGATAATGGGGGAGAGAATCTTATGAATGTTTACAGCAGATTTTATTTTCACTGAAAACTGAATCCTTGTTCGGACTGGAATTTAGGGGTATGTTGCTTTCTACTGTCTTCCTAGGAGTGAGTGAATTTTTAGATTAAGACATTAAAACAGCTTTTATTCATAATTGTCCACTAATGCTTTTCATGGCTTTATAAACCCAAAATGATCATTTTATTAACTTCATTTACCTTCATCCGTATTCATTTTTATTGTAGAATAATCTAAAAAGCTTTAATAATAAATCCTTCGCATTATCCCTTAGAACTATAATTTCGTGAAGTCTCCGATATTTTTAATAACGAACGAAAAAAACCGTGATATGCATGGAAAAGGGTGTATTTTCGATTTCCTTAATCTCGCTCCCTTCTTTCTACGACCTTTCAAATTCTGGAAATATTATAGTATAGTATGAAGTATCCTTTAGTTGTGAAAGAATTATCGAAGTGGTCGAGTTACTCATGCTGGAGTAATTTTTAGTTAGGTAATCACAGCAAATGAAATGTTTAACTTTTGTGCCTTCTCTTCAGTCTCGTAGCTATTTATTAATATAAAGGCTACACAGTTTTCATGATATGCAGAAGCACCTGAAATTATATTAAAATTCCCCACTCTCGAGGCATTAATTTAAATATTTTGGAAATGACACATTTTGTAACCACTTAGAAATTTACATTCTCTATTGCTATTTATAGATCACGGTGACCAATTTCTGATGCTATTGTGGGCAATTTTCTCTATTTAGAATACGCTGTAATGAAATCGATTATAACATGGAGAGGAAATACAGAAACATTTCTTGCATAATCATTATTAAAATGTTTTGGGATTTGAAATTTCATTAGGTACCTACATTCGCAGAAACTGAATAAAGTTACTATGAATGTACGTCAGAAAAACTTGAGTAACATGAAAATTATATAAATAAATACCGTATACACATATAACACCATTATAAGCAGAATCAGATTACTTTTTGTTTTATTGCGTGTTTGGTTTTCTTAGTTGCTAAATCGTGACCACGTACTTATGTATTTGTTTTTTATTACTTTTTCTACCACATTCCTAACAGGTAGAGAAAATGTTCCACCCAAAAATTTGATGTCAAGATTTCGGTGAAAATGCACCTTTTGCGTCCCCTTGGATAAAATTGAAATTTAGAAAAACGTGAGTTTGTGTGTGAACAGTATAACTAAAAATCGAAATCTCTGATAAATACCAAACTTTATAAGTTCAGCATCTCCCAAAAATAGAACACGAACATTAATTAGGGGTGAATTTCATATGCATTAATTGGTAAACGATAGACAAAAGAAAATACTGAAGGATAAAAAAAAAGAAAGAAATAGATCTCGTTATATCACACAACCTATGTCAAGCAATTTTTGTGGCATTAATAATTGGAAGTGTTAAGTCGCGATTCGCTTGTTTCTCGTGATGTCAGGCAAAGAGTGGATCAAAGCCGACATATAGCGACTTACATTTTAAAGATCTGACTCCGACTTCTCTCTTCTGTATATTCTTGTACCTATAACGAAATTCGTAATGAAACTGCTTTTCCTTCACGCTATGGCCACCGCACGGCTTCTCGTGCGCCGGCCGCTGCAGCTCGAACTCCCGCAGAAAGAGTTATTATATCCCCGCAACCGCTTCACGGTTTCATCTTTATAGTTATTACAATGATAATAAGCACATACGTTATTACTATATGAGATGTTGGAAACTTTGTCTTCTGTCCCCATATTTCTGGCATATTCTCAATTTTCCATTCACACTGGAGACTTCAATATCCGAAATTGAGTGAATTGCTTCCCTGACATTTTCTGTTACTTCTTAAAAAGCATGGGGATTATTGCATATACCTTATTTTTCGTGTGATCACCGGAGTCGGGCAAACCTCTGTAATTGATTTTGCCAAATGATAGAGTAATTGACCCACGCTTAATATTCTTCTCTGACGAAGCTGGTTCAATTTATATGGCTATGTTTCTTCGTAAAATAGCAGATATTGGAGTACAGAGAAACCCGACTTTACACAGATTCCGTGCATGACGCGAAAATCGTTATGCAGAAAATGATACCTACAGAATAAAAGGGCCGATATTTTTTAAACAAAATATAAATGCAGAGAGGTACAGGAATATCTTACGCCATTTTTTGAACAGTTGACCGACGTCAGTTTGGATTTTTGCAACAAAATTTTACTACCGCCCATACAGCTGATGAGTAATTCAATTTAATTCGGGAAATTTTTTGAATTATGGCCCTCACGATCCTCTGATTTAATTCTATGTGATTTTTATCTATGGGGGAACTTAAAAATAAAGTATGTGCAACAAAATGGTAAGAACTAAAAGAAAACATCAGGCGAGAAATTCACTGTTTCGAATATTGAACTCTCCATTGCAAATGAAACTTTCCTGAGAAAATGCCAGAAATATGCAAATAGAGAAGAACAACCTTTACAACATTAGGAGTGCTTGTTTATGTCGATTAATACGAAATAGATGAGAAAAAAGCACTCTTGAATGAAAGTTTATGGAAGAATGGCTAGCAAAAGTTATAAGAATGTAATATTCAGGTTATTCTTTTTTTTTTAATTTTCTATAGGTACTTTCTCTAAATTTACTGCACATTGCCTTAATGTGACGAGATATAAAAGCTTCTATCAAGGTGGAATGTTAACTTTTTGACAACACAGAGGACAATTTTTCTTTAAGTACAAATATTTTATTATCTGAGTTCTCAAAGAAGGAACAGACTAAGAAGCATTTGAATGGTTAAAAGCACGAAGAGAAAGATTCCATAGATTACAGTTTTTGGGATAAATGATGGAAAAGGAGAGTTTTAAGAGTAAACTAATAATTATTCTAAAAGCCTTTCTATTGTAAACTTATCGATGTTTGTATAACTCTGGCAGTGATCATGTAAGAAGATTTTTTCATAAATATTTAATAGCTAATGGTCTATAAACACCCCTGTATAAACTTGGGAATGTCTTCCTTTTGAATCTCGGACGAATTCTGGTAGAAATAAATGCAACATCATTACATTTTTTGTTTGTTTTTTCACCACAGCTGGGAATCACAACATTAAATTTTTCCCCACCTACCTTAAAATTATAACTGGTATAATTTAATTAAAACTTTCATACTATGATATTTTATGCAGAATTAATCCAATTTTTACAAAGCAATATAAATACGGGGTGTGGTGTGTTAGGTTACTATTGCTCAAACCTTATGCTGTAATTTCTAAACACTGAAGGTCAGTTTGAAGCTATGGACCCTCCCTCCAAAAAAAAATCCTGATGTAGTTTTATACCACATGAACTTAGTTATTGCCTCAAGATTTTGCTTTAGCACGGTTTTAAATCTGTATTAGGAATTTTAACGTTATTAATCAAATGACAATGTACAGTAAAAGTTTGTAAAATCAACTAGAAAATTGGTGTAACTGTCGGTGTAAGGGTAAGTGTGTCTTTTTAAAATGGACTTCAGTCTAAAGTATATTTTGTTGCTTAAAACCTTCAATGCCTTTTTTCATCACCGAGAGTGAAGGGTTCGTCTTTCCACACACACACACACACACACACACACACACACACACACACACACACACACACACACACACACACACACACACGCACGCACAGATTTTTAAAATTTTATTTATGGACGCTCTTTAACTGTTGCCCCATTCTATCTTGGGCGTAAACGATCGGAAATTCTGCTCAGAGGCCTCTTTATCAGGCTTGAGGTTCTTTTACGTGCCGCAAATCTACGACACGGAACCACCGGCTTTACTTCCCTTCCTAAGGAAGCCATACTAAGGATCACCCTCCGCCGGATTTGAACCCACGACCTCGGGGACTAGTGGCTAGGATGGTACCACTACACCTCTACTCCACATATATGAATTACCATAAATAACTCAGTGTAACCATTTATTCAAAAGTGTATATTTCAACAACTCCCAGTTTGGGTACAACCTATACTAATGCATATAACAGCTTTGAACAATGATAATAATAATATAATAATTATTATTATTAATAATGCTTTTTGGTAGGCCATTCGCAAAGGTAATGTTTTCATTCTATTTGAGAAGTTGCGAAACATAACGCTTCTTATCTGTGCTAATTTTGCCTGTTTCTTTTCTTTTTTCAAGTTTCATTATAAGTCTAAGTGGGATCTTCATGCGCGTACCTTACTATTAAAGCCTGAACGTGTTTACATATACAACAGTATACAGAAAATAGGCATGCTGTAACACTCAATGTCATGTAACCTAGCATTAAGGACTTAACCTTATTTAGAAAGCTTCGAAATGTCACTTTACACGAGGAAGTAAATTTTACTGGCTCAAACAACAAAGGTTAATTCTGAATGTTACCTATATATTTTTAGAAACACCTGTTCATTTCAAGTGTTCTCTTTCTTTCGTGAATACGAAAGGTATATTTTCGATGCGGCTGATCAAACGTTCTTGTACGTTTTTATAGGTTAAGAAAGGCAAACTTATACACAGGAATGATTTTCATGTGCACTTGCGTTTTACTTTCTCGTCGCTTACCCGCAAACGTTATTTGTTATTCGTTTTCTCAAAATTGTTTTAAGTGATTTTGATTACAATTTCATATGTTTGAGAAATAAAATGTATTTCTTCTTTTAATTTCTGTGAATAACATTGAAATCTTGTTCGTTCGCTGAATTTTAGAAAATGTATTCAATTGGGAAACTATAAAAGATATTAGAAATTTATTACAGAAAAAATATAGTAACTCTAGGAAATGTGGAATGGATTTTAGGTTGAAAAAAACAGATTTAAAATATTTTCTACTGCTTTAAAATCTCCTCTTTAAAATTTTGTATTAATTATAAATATATTATAAGTGTATTATTTTTAATTATCAATAAAATGCTGCACATGGTTTTCTGCGTCAAACTCATGGTTCAAATGCTATGGAGCAGGGATGCATTAAATTGCAAAACTTTTGAGGACAGTATCCTGTAAGTTTTTTTTTCTTTCTCTACCACGTACATAGTAGGTGTAGATTTTGCATTCCACCCAAAAGTTCGATATCGAAGTTTCATCGGGAATACAAGTTTTGAGGTCTCCTGAATCCAGAAAAGTATTTTTAGAAAAATGTCCACCTTTGTGTGTGTGTGTGTGTGTGTGTGTGTGTGTGTGTGTGTGTGTCTATGAACAGCATAACTTATAAAGGAATGTTGGATAAATACCAAACTTGGTATTTAGGTTCAGTACCTTCCAAAGATGTGATAGGAAGATTTTAAAGAAAATTCCCCCAACCCTAACTACCCTTTAGATGGAACATTTTTCAAAATGTTTGATTCTTTTTTAAAAAGACGGCTCTAACGATTTTGATTAAATTACCATATATTAACGATATTTGTATGAAAAATAAAATGTATATTTTGAATTATCTGGCAACAGCCTGTGAAGCTCTCTTTATTTTGAAGGAATTTTGTACAATCTTGTATAACTGGTAAACGTTAAGCGATAGACGAAGACTCGCTGTACAAAAAATGTACATCTATTTAAAAAACACAATTTATTTCAAATCATTTTTTCGTGGCATAAACCATTTTGAGATATACGTTGTTAATGATTCAAGTTGTTGAAATACTTGCTATTCTTTTAGTCTTGTCGATTTTCAGTTGTTTCTCGCGATTGCATGGAAACAGTATGGAGTTTTAAGTCCAGCATTAGCGTCCAGTTCTAAAACACTTGACTATCGCTGTTCCCTTTGTGTCTAAAACGAAATGTGTAATGCAGCTGTTTCTACAAAGATTTATCTGGATTAAAAATGAAGTAGTTAGAAAAATAAACTTTATACTTGCTAAGAATAATTTTTATATCTGCTAATAAAGCGATAGAGGGTAGAGAAACTTATTCGAATGTAACAATTCGGAACTTTTCCTACTTAAGGAACAGGTTCTAGGTTTTCCAGGAACAGGTTTCTCAGGTTCTAGTTAACGCAGAATTATGAAAATTTCAGGATTTATTTATGCTTTATTAGTGCAAATGCTGATGCTATTATCTCTTATCAATTAAGATTAAAGACTGCTATAAAATAAATATAATTGAAAAGTTAAAAGCAATTTTAATTAAATAGAAATATTTATATCTCACGAAATAAATCGCTTACAAATAAACTGATAGCATCAGTATGAACATACATTGTCCATACAAGGACTGTAAAATAACATGTGTGTAGCTTTAGTGGTTCCTGAGAAAATGCACCTTATATTACGCATGACATTGCATTATGAAAATAGAGCATTCCGTACACGCTTAACGTATACGATTGTGTTACCTTTTTTTATAACTTCAACTGATTGTGAGGTATTTCTAGTTGTTTGTTTGAACTTTGCAGTAGTTTAGGAAATAACGTTTGAAATACGTCCGCTCTTTTGTTTCTCGTGAGGTCATTCAAAGAACATCAAGGCCAGCATATGGCGACCTGCTTTTCAACATTTGAATGTTTTAGATCTCTGTATGCTCTTGTGTAGGTACAAAAAATGTGTACCGAAACCATTTGGACCATTATTTATCATGTTTAACAGCAAGAGGAGAGAAAAACAATTTTTCTTTTGTAAACAATTGTACAGCAGCTAAGAAAATGAATTATAATGCATAGAGAAAGTCGTGTGATTGTAACACACAGATTTTGGCTTACAGTGCTAAGTACACTAACATTTAAACTTTTTGAAATACAACCCCCCCCCCCCAAATGCAACTTCTTTAGTTGGAAATGTGTTGAACTGACATTATGCAATTTCTTTACCATCTAATGCGTTTGGTAACCGTCTTATATACCACCAGTATAGCATTTGTCAATATTCGGATCAATTCCTATTTATGTAATGAGAATTTTCTAAGCATGTGCTAACATTATAGTCGCGTAAGTTTTGTGAGTGGAAAGAACACTGAAATAGGATGTACACATGCGTATGTTAAACATCTTAATGTCGTTTTTATTCAATTATTTAGGACTGTTGTCCTTCCAATTGCATTAAGAAAATACAGAGGTTTCGCTAGGACGCGTGGCCTTACTACGGGGAATTACTTGCCCTGCACTGCGATGTTTCTAGCTGGTTGTTTCCCCTCCACTTTTCCTCTTCTCCGTGTGCTGGCTAATCAGCTGACGCGAAAACTTTGTACAGAGGTTGATACGTTGTAGGGACCACGTGTTTTAGTCTTATAGTGTGTTAATGTTGTTATAATGCCAAAAAGTCTGTACACTTCAGCATACAGAATCTTCATATATGATTCCTATGTGACAACAACCTGTTGAGAGAAGTGAGACGGCGATTTATAACCAGATCCCCACCTCTGTTCGTGCGCCTCACAGAGAAAGGTTGGTGATCATGTGAATAGATTTATGGAAATGAGGTTTATTCTTGATAAGAAACTGAAATTAAATCGGCGTGTTCTTACAGAGGAAAAATTCGACGATTCGGAGAAAAGTTTGAAGTTCAAAGAAATTTCTGAGAAAGCTTGCACAAGAACCAGGAATTTTGCAAACCTCGTCTTGGAATACCACTAAACTCTTAAAATTAAAACCCTACCTATAAGACAACTGTAGTTTAGAAATTGCAACCACGCGATGTGAGTAGAATTAATTTCTGCAATTGGGTGTTGGATAATGTTAATGGTAGCTTCATTGGCCTGCGTTTATTGTTATTATTACTACTACGAAGCATGGTTTTATTTACATGGCCATGAAGAATTAGGTAAATTAGTATTAATGGACATTTTCTTAACAAGAGATGTGTGGCGGCACGACACCATTTCTAACATCTTCTATGACAAAAATGCGTGTTTAATATAATAATAGTTTACACGAGAGACAAACTTAAATTTAAGAGGCTATGAATATCCGACTCCACCGGTAAACGGCATGCTTTCCGGTGCTAAGAAAATTTCCGGCCGGCCACGCGTCCAAACGGAGACTTTGTATTTGAACAAAGAGAAGTCGCTGTTAAGAATGATGTCATGTATTTCGACACACCATGAGGTCTCGCGAGAGAAAGAACCAGTCAAAAGTTCCAGTGGAATCCACTGATTTCGATTGCCATTGTTATGTCTTGGGTATAGAACTCATAGACGCAGGGAGGCGGAGTTTGCAGCTGCCGTACTGTTGTAATTATTATCCGACTACTGGCCGAAGCGAGCGTTTATTTATTATTGCTACTGCCATGGATGTGTGCATGCTACAATAATTGTGCTATTCCGGGCATCTAGACATCACGGGCCAAAAGATGTGATCAATTAATTTTTTTCATCTTTATTTTCTCAAACATTGAGCTAATAGTTTTGATTGAAGTACCATATATGAAAAATATATGAAATGAAGCTATAAGATGCGATTTGAATATATTTTCATTTAACAACATGATGGATGATGGTAAACTAAAATGGCAAGTGCGTATTGATAGAATGCCAGATAATAGATTACCAAGGAAGATAGTGAACTATCAAATAAGAGATTTGGATAGATCATGCAAGAAATGTCTTGATATTAGAGAACGAAATGGGTGAATTCACCGTATCCCTGTAAGGAGAGGGGGAGGGGGAGGAGGAGAAGAAGAAGAAGAAGAAGAAGAAGAAGAAGAAGAAGGCGCCGCAGCTTAGAGCGACATCGCCTGTGGCCTCAGAGATAGGCAAGTTTTATACACATAGGACTGCTTAGCGGTCTTTTTAAAAAGGATTTCACAACTAATGAAGGTCAAATGAATGTTTTATACTAACATCTGTATAAAGAAGTTAAAGTAACCTGTCCTACCTGCATTTCTCCTTTTTACCACTGCTCATGGTATCAAATGCGATTTCTTAATCCACTCAGACATTGAGAAAGATGATCCCTTGTTTTGTATACGTCGAGCCACCATCGGTGACTATGACTGTGTTAGTCATAATATGAGTGGGTTCGGTGGGAAGAGAAACTAACCAGTTACTATAACAAGTGGACGGGGCATCCGAAGTGCAGTCAAACAGCCGCATTTCCGAGTGGCATTTACTAGTGAGGCCAAGGCCTGCAAATGTAGTACTTACGGTTTTCATTGTGGAGCTGTACATTCCCACTATCGCCTTGTCCCTTACTCCTCTCGGATCGCAAGCCTTGTCGATGTTAAGCATTGTCAACAAAACTGGGGCCCTCTTCAAACGCATTCATCTTGCCTGACTAGTACATATACAAATATATACGACTATAATTTTGTATGTACAATTAGTAACCTAAACGGCGCATATTCAGGCAGAAACAAATTCGAATGCACATTTGGCTGGCATTTCGAAAAATGTGATTCTGCCATTGAAATTTACACGACAGGAAAAATGATGCATATATTCGGTGTGGTCGGAATCATTTGGCTTTTCTTCATTAGCAGAACCCGGATATTGGTGTCCTAAAATGTTTAAAAAGATGACTTACAAATGACTCTAAATTTTTAGAAAATGACATAATTGCAAACAATCTGATGTGCTACATTCACACGACTTTCTCTACCCTCTATCGGTTATTAGTGGGTATATAAACGAACACTAAAGCGTATTCTTCTATTTACTTCATTTTAACCAAATAAACGTTTGCAGAAATAATTGTATTCCACATTTCCTTATAGGTACAAAGGCAACAGCGATAGTGAAACGTTTAAGAATTGGACGCCATATGCTGGCCTTAAAATTCCATACTGGTTCCACAATCACGAGAAACAACTGAATGTTGACAGGACATTAAAGAAGTGACCAAGTATTGAACAATTCGAAACATTAATAACGGATATCTCAGAAACAGCCTATGCCACAAAAACTTATTAGAAATAAATGTTGTTTTTTAAAGAGATCTACATTTTTTTGTGTAGTGCGTTTTCGTCCATTGCTTAACGTTTACCACTTATACAAGATTATACAATATTCCTTCCAAATGAAGAGGAGTTCATAGACTTTTTTCCAGGAAATTTAAGATATGCATTTCATTTGTCAGTAAATATCTTTAATATGTGGACGTTAATCAATATGTTTAGAGCCATTTTTTAGAAAATAAAAAATTTCGAAAAACGTTCCACGTAAAGGGTAGTTTGGGATGGAGGATTTCATTGAAAATCTTCGTGTCGCATTCTTGGAAGATACTGAACTTAAATACCACGTTTGGTATTTATCCAACTTTTCGTTTTTAAGTTATGCTGTTGACACACACACACACACACACGCACGCACACAAACGCACAAATACACTTGGACCTTTGTCTAAAAATGCTTTCTTTGGATTAAAGGGGCCCCGAAATATTATTTCCAGTGAAATCTCAGTATTTTTTGGTGGAATGCAATATCTTCTCCACCCACTCTGTGCCGTCCTCCGTGGTGTAGTGGTTACTATGCGCCTCTAGTTTCCGAAGTCGTGGGTTCAAACCCGGCGGAGGGCGATGGATTTTTTCGGGCGGGAAGTAAAGTTGGTGGTTTCATGTCGTAGATTTAGGCACGTAAAAGAATCTCAAGCCTGATAGAGTGGCCTCTGAGCAAAATTACCAGTCTTTCACGCCCAGTGTAGAATGGGACGCTAAGTACCACAGCAGTTAAAGAGCGTCCATAAATAAAACTCAATTTAATTTACCCTCTATGTATGTGGTAGAGAAAGTAAAAAAATATAAAATTGGATTGATTTGTTTTATTACAATTAGTGTACAGAAACTTATAAATTAATTTATACATGGATATAAAATAATATAAACAAGTAGATATAAGAATAATGATGAGATGCTTTTGAAAATTAATTAAAATTATGTTTGTTCCATATTCTTATTTGAAGAATAAGTAAAGAAAATTAAGAAAGAGTTTTTGAAGTAGCTTTTACAAAAATGTAGCATTAAATATTTTAGAGTTCTCAGATTTTACAAAAACATTGCAAATGAAGGCTTCACAGCCGATGACATGACACAAAGATAAGTAAAATAGCTACCTGAATATGCACTCATTAGCCTGAAAGTTGGAACACTGGCCTGTCTGATCCCTGTTGCGCATCACTGCAATTATACCTGCTCCCCCTCCACCCGCGAGCAGCGCTTTCCAGACTAATCATTAAATAGGTATGATTTTCTTCCAAGAAAATATGAAAGTGCGAGAAAAATGTGCAAAGTTACTCTTATTTCTTGGTTTAATAGTGACATTTCCAATGTTTTACCCTTATATAAGATGTCAATAATATAAAATTCTTTATATACTGAATTAAATGCAAGCAAAGATGCAAAGGGCAAGAACATGTCAAAATAATGACCTGAAATTGAAAAAAAGACTCTAAAATGGAAAATGGCCAAAATGACTTAATAAAAATGTATTTTCATAATTCATGAAAAGAACCCATGATAAGGATTTATGTGCACGTTAGCAATGCCTATTATGCAATGAAGTAGGAGTTGAATGCCTCACGTATGGTACAAAGTTTCCGGTGGCCTTCACCCCAATGTTCACTTTCTGGTGGTGTTCGCCCCAACTTTACTTTCCGGTGGCCTTTGACCCAAGTTTACTTTCCGGTGGCCTTCGCCTCAACTTTACTTTCAACTTTGTATTTTAATGTTTCTTTAAATATTATATATATATATATATATATATATTTATGTTTGCCTCGGCTGCGTCAGTATTAATTTGTAGAAACATGTTTCTCTTAACAGGGTGTGATACGGCTAAAGAATGTAGGCTTACACAGATTCTAATTTTTACTTCACTCCTTTTATTAATCCTTCACGCGATTAAATAAAACTTCAATTATATAGAGAGCTGTGAGATTATTTATTAATTACTTGCACTTTTTTAACACGTAAACTTTATAATATTCTCGCCCTTATGAATTTTATGTCTTACACTGAATACGTATTTAAACTTCTCGAGGACGCGTCTGGCGTCCAGTTAGGAACGCTGTCTACTAGCAACTGACTTCTATCGCCTGAATTTGTAAATTTCTATATTTCAAGTCTCTGATTGGCTAATCCTACTCCAATAGAATATATACTTTTATTTAACTTAAGTTTTTTTTCTGGTTTATAATTGGCTATTAATAAACTGTCTCAAAAATTTACATTATTGTTTCCAAGAATTACTAGTAGCATTATTAAACTTTCTAGTTCATTATGGCCTGAAGGTTACCTCATTGTTACCTCAACCTTTGTTAACAACGTTTGACCTATATTCTTACAGCTGCTACGTTATTAAATTACGTAATACATTCACATAACATTATTATGCATGTACACAATAATATAAACATAATACAATGACTGTTACATACATTTTATATATTATTTTATACACACATTGCTTTAAGGCGGGCTGTTTTTGAATTTATATTACATAATTATACTGAAATCATTTAAGTGTTAAAAATACTGCCTCAGCAACAGTCATACGGTTCTGATGACGTCATGAATCCGAGCCCCCTGTTTTGGTACCTTGCCCCCAGGGGCTCACCTTATGTGAGTACGGGTTTGGCGTACCCGGGGTGCCCGAGCCATTCATCGCCATTTTCATCCGTTCATCCCCGTTCGGTCGAGGTGGGTTCGTCCTCGTGACCGGGGTACTCAAGGGAGGCTCTCGTGCGTTCTGTGCATTACATGCCGCCCCACGCCGGCCTACCTTGCGTGCGAAACCCACACACACTTTTAGTTTCTTTTATCCTTTTATTTAATCCTCCGTGGACACAGCCTGACGGATAGCCGCGCACTGGGTGAGCAGCTGGGTGAGTGGCTAATGGCGTCATCCCCACCACCCGGGGTCGTCATGTAGGGTATGTGTTCGTATCCGCTGTTCAACTGCAGTCCCGCGGGGGGGGGCAATGTATGAGCTGCTGACTTCTGACGGCGATTGGGTCCCTCTGTCTATGTTCTGGGAGGTGTGATCCTGGGGTGAGATAGGTATAGATAGGGCACTCACCCAAGCCGGGGTAACGCCCGGGAAGTCAGAGCCCCAGGTCGCAGACGGTTGCAATGGTGGAGGATTTCTTTCGCTATGGAGCACCCTTTCTCCATTGTTAATAACAAGCGCCGAAAAGTCATTGCAACAGAAGTAGCACCACCAACAACTGGTTGTTACTTAGTAATTACGCGAACAGAGGAAGGCCAATCGTTTGAGGTGAACCCTTTTATAGTACAGAAGGACATTGACTCTATTGCTGGTTCGGTTCATTCCTGCACTCGACTTCGAAACGGGTCATTATTAGTACAGGGCATGTCCGATCAACAATTTAAGACCTTGTTGCGCGCTACGCTTCTCTACGGTTATCCCATCCGTGTTGAGAAGCACCGCACTTTGAATTCCTGTCGAGGCTTCGTCACCACGCATAGCCTCGATGGTATATCGGACGATGACCTAGTCGAATATCTTTCGGATCAAAAGGTGACAGCGGTGCATCGAGTGCAGGCCAAACGCGACGGCGTATTGGTACCCACTCGTACCCTGTTTATAACATTTGATGGCATCGATCTGCCCACGAGCATTTCAGCAGGGCACGAACGCATTGCGGTGAGGCCTTATATCCCTAGACTACTGCGTTGTTTTAAATGCCACCGTTTTGGGCATACGCAAGTCTCATGTAAGAGTGCCGTTACCATCTGTGCATCATGTAGCCAACCCTCACACGAAGGTACCTGTTCCACAGCCCCGTCTGCGTTAATTGCAAAGGGTCTCATTCTGCGTCATTTGCCGACTGTCCGCGGTACTTGGACGAGAAGGCGATCCAGGAGATCCGGGTAAAGGAGAAACTCTCCTTCGCTGAAGCCCGGAGGCGTTACCTTGCGAACCAACCCTCGCTCCTGCGATCTGGTACATTTAGTTCTGTTGTTGCCTCGCCAGGACCACGAAGAGATGCCGAAACTCACACCTGGACCATGACTGCATTAATCGCCACTACCATCCGGCCGTCCATATCTGCTATAGTTACCAAGCCATGTAAAGCTGGTCCTAAGGTCATGAAGTCCCAAGGCACTGATAAGAAGTCCAAGCAAAAACTCCGTAAGGAAGATTTTCTCAAAGACCCTCCGCGTGCGCGCGGGAAGAAAAGTTCACCTCCTCCTTAAAGGTCGCAGTCCCAGGATGCTCCTAGGACAAGCCGCGCTCAGCGGCCCCCTTCACCCGTTGCCACCCAGAACCGATTCTCGGCGCTTGAATCGGCTTCTGACACTGCGCGCGTGTGCCCTCCCTTCGAGGGGCTAATGGAGTCTGACCAACTCCATACAAAAAGCCCGAGCCCCAAGGTTAAGCACAAAATTATTTTGAGTCGCCCTTCTAAGTAGGAAGTTTATCCCTTTTACTCATGGCTATCCTGATCTGGAATCTGGTGTACGATCGCATAGGGCGGAACTGCAACTTTTATTGCGTTCCCATTCACCTATGGTCGTGTGTTTGCAGTGGACTAAGCTTCGCCCTCACGATCCTTTTGATCTCCGAGGGTATATTCCGGTTCGCTTCGATCTTGAACCGGAATATACCTGCTCATGGTATACATGCTCATGGAGATGTCATGTTAGTAGTGCGTAACGACGACCATTTTCAAACTCTCACTCTTACGTCCAACTTGCAAGCTGTTGCCGTTAGGCTTCAATTACCCGGCTTTTTCTTTTCTGTTTGCTCTGTGTATTCACCTCCATCGTCTCCCCTCGCTCACGCGGACATTCGAGATCTCCTGTCCGCTCTCCCAACATCATTTCTTCTGTTGGGAGATTTTAATGCCCATCACCCCCTGTGGGATTCGCCAAGGGCTTGTGCGAGGGGAACACTTGTTTCCGATATTTTTGATCAGTTCAACCTTTCAATACAGGTGAACCTACTTTTATTTCTGACTCTTCTGGCACATTCTCTCACTTGGACCTTGCCGTTTGCTCACTCCAGCTTGCAGTGGAACCTCGTTGCTGACACTTACTCCAGCGACCATTATCCCTGCATCGTTTCTCTTTTGTCTCACCACGTCCAGCATTCCAGAGTACCTACCTGGATATTCAGAAAAGCCGACTGGGGATTGTATTCCAGCCTCGTGCATTTTGACGACCAGCCCTTCACCGACGTTAACCAAATGGTGCAGCACCTTACGTCTACCTTGCTATCTGCTGCCGAACGCGCCATTCCCCGTTCGTCCTCTCACCCTAGGCGTATTCCTGTTCCGTGGTGGAATGAGGACTGTCGGGACGCCGTTCGTGCCCGTAGAACTGCGCTTAGGGTGTTTCGGCGACATCCTACACTTGATAATTTGGTTACTTTTAAACAATCGCGCGCCAGGGCTCGTCGCATTATTCAGGATAGCGAGAAGGCTTCTTGGACTCGTTTTGTCGAGTGTTTTAATCGCTTCACGCCTTCTTCTGTTGTTTTGGATAAACTTCGTCGCTTCTCCGGTAAAGTGTCGCATTGTACTGTGTCTGGCCTTCAGGTTTCCAATGCCACCGTAGTGGATCTGGCTGCCATTGCTAACACTCTGAGTGCTGCCTTTGAGGCGGTTTCCAGTTCAGACCATTATTCCACCGGCTTTCGCTCTATTAACGACTGGCTGAATTCCGCAATACATACTTTTCGGTCTGCTAATAATGAATGTTATAACGAACTTATCACAATGAGGGAGCTGGAGCACGCTCCTCATTGCTCTAGGCACTACGCTCCTGGACTGGACGGCATTCATGTCCTGATGTTGAAGCACCTTTCAGCCGACAGTAAACTCTTTCTCCTACAGGTCTATAGCCGTATTTGGCGAGACGGTGCTTTTCCTTCAGTTTGGCGCGAAGCCACCATCGTCCCTATACTTAAGCCTGGGAAGGATCGCCAACTACCTTCCAGCTACCGCCCTATCTCTCTCACCAGTTGCATTTGCAAGGTGATGGAGCGCATTATCAACGGGCGGTTGACCTGGTGGCTTGAGTCTCAGAAACTTCTAGCGAACCCTCAGTGCGGATTTCGTCGTCACCGCTCTACCGTCGGTCATCTGGTCTCTCTGTCGACGCATATTATGAATGGGTTTCTGAGGAAGTATCAAACAGTGGCTGTGTTTTTTGACCTAGAGAAAGTTTATGACATTTGTTGCAGGTGCGGCATTTTACGCACACTTCACGCATGGAATTTACGCAGTCGTCCTCCCATATTTCCTCGGGAGTTTATGACCGACCGCGTCTATCGTGTACGTGTGGGCTCGGTGTTATCTAGTTTTATTCAAGAGAACGGTGTACCGCAGGGCTCTGTACTCAGTGTCACACTTTTTGCGATTGCTATCAACCCCATTGTTGATTGTATTCCACATGGCATTTCATCGTCCGTTTTTGTTGACGATTTTGCCATTTATTGCAGTTCACGGCGGACCTGTCTGCTCGAACGCCGTCTCCAGAGCTGTATCGACCGTCTCTACGCCTGGAGTAACGCCAACGGCTTTAATTTCTCCGCCGAAAAATCTGTATCAATTTCTGGCGCCGGAAGGTTTTCCCTCTACCCTCTCTCCATCTTGGGCCGGAGATGCTTCCTTTTGCAGACGAGGCGAAATTTTTGGGGTTGATCTTTGATAGAAAGCTGAGTTGGATTTCGCACATTTCCTTTTTAAAAGCAAAGTGTGACCGTTCTCTTAATCTTTTACGTGTTTTAATTGGCACATCCTGGGGAGCTGATCGGACCGTCCTTCTTCGCCTTTATCGCTCTTTGGTCCGATCCAAGCTTGATTACGAGTGCATTGTCTATTCATCGGCACGTCCGTCTGTGTTACATCGCTTGAATGCCATTCATCATCGTGGTATAAGAGTCGCTACAGGGGCCTTTCCAAGTAACCCTGTACCCAGTCTGTACGCTGAAGCTGCAGAGCCTCCGCTGTCCTTCCGGCGTGAGATGCTTTTGCGCAGTCATGCCTGTCGAGTCTCAAGCTTGCCTAACCACTTCGAGTTATTTTACGAGGATTCGCTTGATCGACAATATTTAGTTAGCTCCTCTGCATTGCTCCCTCCAGGGGTACGATTTTGACAGCTCCTTCGGCATTTGGACGTTACGCCAGCGCCGGCCCTTCCCAGGGCGGAAACGCGTTTCACCATGGTTGCGCGCTGAGGCCCTCTGTCACCTTGGGCTAACGTCGATGCCGGAGTCTGAGACCCCTTCGCTCCTTAGATCCGCGTTTTTAGAACTTCAGGCAGAACTCGGTGACGTGCATTTATATATACTGACGGGTCTAAGACTGATGTTGGAGTAGGGTATGCCTTTGTTTTTGGTCAACATAGTTTTACCTTTCGTTTACCGGGCAATGTTCGATTTTTACCGCCGAACGTTTCAGTATTTATCAATCCATTTTATACATTCAGCGGAACGACTTTCGGCGTTGTGTTGTTTGTGCGGACTCTCTGAGTTCCCTTCAGAGTATTACCGCGCTGTACGTTTACCAGCCCCTCGTACAGCGCATACATGACCTGCTCCACTCGCTTGGTGTCTCTGGCATCAGCGTCTCCTTCTTGTGGCTTCCAGGTCATGTGGGCATCTCAGGTAATGAGTCTGCCGACGCCGCTGCCAGATCGGTGATTTTATTACCCAGATATTTTACCTCTGTTGTTCCCTCCATAGATTTGTTTGTTATTTTACGTAGCCGCATCCTCTCGCTTTGGAGGGATGAATGGACGGCCCTCCGGGGGAACAGGTTGCGCGAGGTTAAGGCTCTCCCGTTAGTCTGGGGTACCTCTTCTCGTTCGTGTCGTCGGGAAGGGGTACTTTTAGCTCGCTTACGAATTGGACATTGTCTTTTTAGTCATAGATACCTGCTCAGTGGTGACCCCGCACCACTCTGTGAGCAGCGT
The DNA here is from genome assembly GCA_030765065.1 of Deroplatys truncata. Classification (NCBI taxonomy): domain Eukaryota; kingdom Metazoa; phylum Arthropoda; class Insecta; order Mantodea; family Mantidae; genus Deroplatys; species Deroplatys truncata. The sequence goes on along the minus strand of CM060988.1, from coordinate 113,295,707 downwards.
GATGCGCCCTTAACGGTGCGTCACATTTTAACAGAGTGTCAAGTTTTAGCTGCGTTGCGCGTTCGTGTTGGTCTGCCTGTTAGCCTAGCCAACGTTTTGGCAGACGACGCGCGTGCTGTAGAATGTCTTTTACGTTTTATTAGTGACATTGGTTTTACCCGACGCATTTGATGCGCTGAGCGTCTTTTGACTGTGTGATTTTATATTGTCTTTTAATGGGGCCTCTACTCCCCAGGGGACATCTGGCGCTCATGTCCCTCGCATTCTACAGTTCTTGACAGGTTGTTTTACTCTTTTATTGACCATGCTTTTAGTGTGTTCGTTTTTGGAATTTGGTGTTTTGTTTTTTACCTTTTTGGACATCGCGGGTTTGTGTCCCGTTTTTTAACCATGCGGTTTTTTACCCGTCTTTTATTTTTTGGACTGTAAATTTTATAATTTGTAAGGGCGCTGATGATCTTAGCGTTTAGCGCCCTTTAACCGCATCTCATCATTATCATCATCATCATCATCATCATTTGGTACCTTAATGCATTTTATAGTATTTGAAGAGCATTCTACATTCAATACAACTGAAATTTTACGCTCAGCCATTCAGCGATGACGCTAGTCTGTGTTATGACCACTAGGACAAGCGAAGCCAGCAGGGGTGTAGTTTTAAATTTCAAAGTTAGAGTGGCTGGAGGTGGAGTTTAAAATCCAAAGTGCGATTAATTCTGGCTTGAAACATCCTCCTCAATATATAAATTGGCGTGTTTTATTTAAATTAAATTTATTGATTTATTTAGGCTGGAGGGAGTGAAACATCGGAATAAAAACACATCCAGGCAACGTGACACAATTGCGATTCGAATCCTTAGCCGCAGCACGAAATGCAAGAAGCATATACTTTTTGTATTATCTTGGTTAAGTTAACTGTTAACAAGCAAAAGATCTTTAGGAGTTCATATACGAGCCGTGTTTTTTTTAAGCAAGTACCGATAATTTTTAAAAAATAAACAGAACATTATTTTCCAAATACTTTATTTTCATTCATTACTTTACACCCTACTCTACTTCTCCACACAGTCACCGCCGTTACTCAGGCACTTGTCATAACGGGAAACCAGTTTTTGTATGCCTTTGTCAAAGAATGATGCCGCCTGTGATGAAAGCCAAGTCTCCTCTTCTTGTTTCACAGCATCATTGTCGTTGAAACGTTTCCACCAATGGATTTCTCCAGATGAAGAAACTGATGAAAATCTCTTGGTGCCAAATCTGGTCTGTAGGGAGGGTGGTCGGATTGTTGTGATCGGATCTTGAGTTTGTTTGGCTGTGTGTGGCCGCGTATTGTCACTCATTATTGTTTCCCCATAAACCTCAGCTGGTGTAATGTTTTTCTTTCATTCAAAAAACGAATCATTGATCTGATTTCACAGTCGGCGGGTCGTTCAATTGTTTTGAACATTTCGATACGTTCTAACATCTGGAAAACACAGTGTCGATCACGCATAGCTGCGTCTGGCTTCCTAATGAATGGAGATCATACATGCCTCAAAATCGCGACCTCGGCACTGCAGCGGTAAAATATTGAAACGCTACTTACTTTAAAAACAGTTTGTATATGAAGCAGCAATAGCTGAAATTGCCATGCACGTAAAAGATGTTGCCTGGCAGTGTCAAGTTCGCTTAGATAATTGTCACTAAGCATTTAAAAATGTAGTGGCTCGAGCAAATCAATTTCCAGAGATTATTGAAACTATATGCAGTATTGCAATTATAACCGCAAAACTCTGATGTAACATTTCCACACGGCTCTATCTACCAATAGGTAATTCGCATATATTCGCTTTATAGTACAGTATTCATATATAAAGCTATTTTCCATCCACATCATGTCTACTCACAATAAATTTTTGTCTAGGAATGATTTGAAATTAAGCTACAGGTGGTAACTACAACATGAAGAAACAGCTACCAAGTGTTTAGTCGTGGTAACAAATACCTATGTAAATAAAAAAGAAAAGAATCGCAAACTTTCAAGTATATCCTTTTAGATGACGTACTCACACTTGGAAAAGCTATGAAGTTGCAATATAGAATATTTCGGAATTGTGTAAAGCTACGAAACAATTACCACAAATTATAGATTTTAATGAGAGCTGTAGTTTTCTTGTAGTAAGGTTTTATCTATCTCTTATATAAAACTGTCCAACATTTAATCAAATGAAGGTAACTTCATGGGTAATTTACAGAAAATTCAAGGTTTTATTTCTCATGCCAGTATGCCAAGCTTATGGCATTTTAATCAGATCGTTAGAGCCGTTTGTGAGAAAATAATACTTTTAGTAGTTTGGTATAGGGTAAAATATTAGAGTTGCAATCCTGAAGTTTCCAACATGCACTCCTGGTATTCATCCCAATTTTAGTTTTTTATTATGCTGCAGCACGCGTACATACACATACTTTTTTCTACTTTTTATTAAGGGGCCCTCAATATATATATATATATATATATTCTATGGAATTTTGATGTCAAATTGTTCCGTGGAAGTAGGCAGTAGGTAGTTATAAGTAGGTAGTAGAGAAAGTAAAAACTGCTATTATTTTGCCGAGTAAAAGAATAATTTCTCACCACTCTTTCAAACTAATTCTGAAACAAATCACATAAATTCACTTTAAATAGATAGTTACACTTTACTTAGGGAAACCATGATTTACAGTTGAGCTAAAAATAAAAATCCCTTTATACGGTACTGTTTGTGAAAATTGCAACACCAGAAAGAATTTCCCGAATAACTCCAAACTTGGTGGAAGTGTGGAAGAGTGTGCAAGCAATAAGTGGTTAGGTTTGCAGAGATATGGGGTACACGTAGGCCGAACAGAATCCTCTCGTGTCGGTGCGACAAGATCAGTGTAGCCGGTGCAGAACTATCAAACAAGGTGGAAACAATAAACTGAGTGCCAGTATGCCTCGTCGACGTCAAAGGGAGCCATATCGGCATGTGAGTGAGTTCGAACGGGGCAGAATGATCGGTCTCCGGAAAGCGGGTTTGTCATACCGTGACATTTCGTCTCGTATAGGGCAAGCTGCTACGACAGTGATGCGTGTGTGGAAGCAGTAGATAGATGAAGGTCGTACGCAGCGAAGAGCGGTTACTGGACCACAGAACATGACCACAGCACGGGATGACCGTCATCTTGTCTGCATGGCCATAACGGACAATACAGCTTCATCCACAGCGTTGGCTCGACGCTGGAGCACTACAACAGGTGTGAACTTATCTGCATCAACGGTTCGTCGCCGTGTGTTGCAGGTTGGACTGTTTACATGCATGCCATTACGTCGGCTTCCATTGTCCAGAAAGCACAAGCACCTCCGACTGCACCGTCACTGGGGTGCTGAGTGGCAAAATGTAGTCTTTTCGGACGAGTCCCGCTTCAACGTGTCCTACAGTGATGGCCGCATAGTGTCCGGCAGTACCGTGGTGAGCGCAATCTGGAGGACTGCATTGTTGAGGGCATAGCGGACAAAAACCAGGTGTGATGGTTTGGGACGCCATTGGTTACAACAACCGATCTCGCCTCCTACGAATTGAGGGCACTTTGAACAAAAACCGGTACTTAACGGTGGTTGTAGAACCTGAGGTACTCCCCCTGCTTCAGGCATCTCCTCAGGAAACATTTCAACAGGACAATGCCCGGCCACATATTGCGAGGAATGTACAAGCCTTCTTCGAAGAGCGACGGGTATCATTGCTTCCCTGGCCTGCATTGCCATTGGTTACAACAACCGATCTCGCCTCCTACGAAGTGAGGGTACTTTGAACAGCAACCGGTACCTAACGGTGGTTGTAGAACCTGAGGTACTGCCCCTGCTTCAGGCATCTCCTCAGGAAACATTTCAACAGGACAATGCCCGGCCACATATTGCGAGGAATGTACTAGCCTTCTTCGAAGAGCGACGGGTATCATTGCTTCCCTGGCCTGCACGTTTGCCTGCCATGTCGCCCATCGAACATGTCTGGAATATGGTTGGTCAGCACTTGGTGCGTCACGGTCCTCCAGTGACCAGTGTCACGGATTTGTGGGCTCGAATACAAGCTGCATGGAGGGAAATCCCTAAGAAACTTATTCAGAATCTTTTTGATTCAATGCCACGGCGTATAGCAACTCTAATTGCAGCGCATGGAGGCCACACCAAATACTGAATATTGGGATTCAAAGGTCATGTATAGATTTGAAAAGTTCATCATTTGTTACTTGTCATGCACCTAATCTGTGGCATTAAATTCATTGAATTCATGCTTTTTCTACTTGGTGTTGCAATTTTCACAAACAGCAGTGTAGTTTGCTTGGATTTAGTATTTATTAAAAGTGAATTCCGAGAGATTTCGTCTTTAAAATTTTACAATTATGTTCTCATAGCTAAGCGTTTTATTATTTTTTCTTTGACATATACGAACCAAAAATAAAAGTATCAATAGCCCTCGTTCACTCTTCGACCTCTATATATGCTCTCTGAACCTGCATTACTTGAATTCGTTCCTGTTTTACAGAAACAACGCAATTGTGACTTCGAGAACTGAGGTCAATAAACCTTAAACTAACAGATAACACGCTGCTCTCAATACACGATACACAATTCCCGAAACGTTGTTAGTTTGGAAAACCCTGCGTTGGAGGCTTACCTTCCGTATTACAAAGTTCAAGGAACGAGCTATAAAATCACGTGATACGTGTAAACAAATGTGTACACGCCCGAGTTGCGTTTCTTTGCTTTGTTCAATAAACAGTGGATCCTTAACATCATAAAGAAAGACGGAATAAAGTGAAAAAGCAAATAAGAGGCGATATATATGTTGAGAGGGGGGTAAAAAACCCACATATGCAGCTTATGCTCACTTCTACAGTTGCATCTTAAGTTTATCAACTTTTGATTAAAGATTGGTTCACAATAACCCGAGAACGGTAACCAAAACGGACACGAGAACGGGAAGCCATACAGCATACAAGATTTTGGTTCACAACGAGAATGGGACTGCATGTCGATAATCATATCGATCACAAAGTGGAACGTCTCAACGTCAAAATTCAATATAGTAAGCATAATCTAAATGCAGATTCATTACATTTCCGATTCCTATAGTCGTACCAAGCTTTCATTCCTTTATTTAATGGTGTACATTAAAATGGTCTATTGTGCTTTGTAAGTTTCCCGGTGTTTACTGTTATTCGTAGTTTTTGCTATTGTTTTTGAGGCAGTAGCAAATTTTGAATGGCATAGAAATAAACAAAGATGCCCCTTTCACTAGAAGAACCAACGCTCAATGGATCTGCGGGTGTCAAGATCTGGGGTTAGGACGCACATATGCTAGAATTTCTTCCAGTTTTATGCTTCCAGCTTGCGACTATAGAAAGCAGTAGCGGCTGATTCATATCATGGCCACCTAGAATAATCTCTATAGTGAAGAGTCTAACATGCCTAATATGGATTTAATACGCCGTGCCCGAGAACGAGAAAGTTAAAACTTGGCCAAGTTTTGTTTCCCGGGGCCCTGGAAAGCTTCCCATCAACTGTGAACGCTCTCATTAGAACACATGTATGCCAAGTTTTCGTTCTCGTTCTGGTTACCGTTCTCGGTTGTTGTGAACCAGCCTTAACTGTATTATCTCCAGAACTTTTCAGCGTTCTATTTTAGGTGGTTTGGATGGTATAGCTTACATATTCTTTTTCCTGCTCTAGTTTTACTTTCTCGGCCATCTACCTATAGGAGGAAGTAGTTGGATTATTATGTGCAGTCAAAACACTGAATATATACATTTCATTCGGAAATAGTTTTTTTTAAGAAAAAGATCCACGTGTGTGTGTCTCTCCACGCAACACAAAGAGGAAAAACGCGTCAGTACTAAATTTCACACTTGAGTCTGACACTGTTTAAGCACGTCTGGCGAAGATTCTGAAGAAAATTCCTCCATCCCAAACTATTGTTTACAGACAAAACTATCGTAAGTTTTCATTTTCTCAAGAACGGCTCAAATTACTTTGATTAAAAATATTTGGAAGACTAATATTGCAAACTGAAGGTATACCATGGCTTACTTGAATACCCGTGAAGTATTTTGTACAACTTTTTATAACTGGGAAATCATAAGACTGATAACAGCTTATTGCAGAAAAAAATGTGTCAAAGATTTTTTTTCGTAGAGTTAGTTATTTTCAAAATATTCCTTGTTGCATACTTGCGCATTTCAAATACTATGTCATTTGATGGACAAGCTTAATAGGCGATTCTTCTTTTTCATTTAATTGCAAATGCTTGTTACCGCGACTTAACATTTGAAGCTGTTTCTGCATGTAGTATATAACTAAGTACTTGTTTAATTTGGAAAGATTCGTAGGCAAAAATGCATCGTGAATGGAAGAATAACGTTTTATATAGTATAAAATTAATACCACATATAATATAAACTTTAATAGCCGAAGAACTACGTGACAAAAACTTCAGTGTCTACAAGAGGTACACGGGATTGTATCAAACGGTAGTACAAGGAGGGTAGACATAATGACATTCAACAACACTATAAAAATTCTACAATTAATCCTATCGTTCGATTTGAACATCATTTTGGCCAACCTGAAGAAGTTCACAGAGAAAAACTAGAGATACCTACACATATCTACTATTCCATATTAAGAAGTTATAAACAAAAATATCCTCTACATATCTGCCACTCCATATGATATGAGCAAAAATATAATTTACAGTGGTTTTCTTTCACGGTGTGGCCACCGCACAGCTGCTAATGCGCCGGCCGCCGCTACTCCGACTTCCGCCGAAACAGTTATAATATCCCCGCAACCGCCTCAGGTTCTCATAGTTACAATAATAATAATAATAATAATCATCATCACACACCTTATCATAAGGGATGTTAGAAATATCATTCCCCTTTATCTACATCTTTCTCGCTTCTTCTCAGGAAATTTTCATTGACACCGACAGTTCAATGTCTGAAATTGAAATTCCCACATAGATGAGAATATTTATACAGTTAAATCAGGGGATTTTGACGGTCATAATCACGTACTAATTATCCTATCTTAAAAAATTCCCGGAATTAAATTTAATGACTCATCAGCTGAATGCGCGGTTGCAGAGTCTTGTTGGAAAAATCCAGACTGATATTCAACATGAGTCAGCTGTTTAAAAAGTGTCATAATATATTCTTGTACCTCTTTGCATTTATTGTTTGTTCAGAAAATACATATCCTATTATTCTGTATGGGTTTACTGCTCACCATATACCAATTTTCATGTCAGCAGGCGAATACCTTGTGTAACATCGGGTTTCTTTGTACTTCAGTATCTGTTATTTTACGATGGAGCATTACCATGTAAATGGAACCACGCTTCATCAGAGAAGAATATTAAGCGCGGGGCAATTACTCTATTATTGACATTTCGCAAAATCCAGTTACAGAACTTTACCCGTCTCTGATGATCACGTCAAAAAGTGTATGCAACAAACCCCATACATTAGATGTTTCAGCGGGAGTCCGAGCTGTAACAATCGGCGCGCGAGCAGCCGTGCGGTGGCCACAGTATGAAAGAAAAGCACAGTAGAAGACAGAAATCATTGGCTAATCACGGAACGATTCCTACGAGGAAAACCTTTGGTCTGCCGACAAGCAGTAGGTATACACAGTATAGTCTTCACTGCAATACGTGGATCGCTGATCATTTTAAGAAACATCTTGTATAGCAATTGAAATGCGTTTATCTTAAACCAATGTTAAATGTTTACACACACAGTATTCACTAAAATTAACGTTATGCAGAATGTTCTTCCCCACACGATTTTAATATGTTCACAACAACTCCTGGTTTATCATTAATTTCTACTGCGTACCATACTCTGTCCACGCTACTGCCCGAAAATTATGGAAGTTGCTGAATTTTTTTCAAATAAATAAAATATAACCGATAAGTGTGAATTTATCATTGGCGAGTGTTCACGTTAGATGTCTCTATATATACTCTGTACCCCTGTAATGTCATAAACACCAAGACTTGCAGTATTTTCCCCAGGAAACAACAGCAGCGCCTAAAAGAAGCACACAACATAGGTACATGTTATACATGCTATAACAAGCGACATTTTATACAAGTACGCCACACCGTACTAATTTGGAAGTACCAACAGCACAGAAATTTACTGGCTATGATGGACTGAAATGTTACACTGACGCCATCTTGTAACAGCTGGAGACAACATAAATTAGGTAAACTTCATCTGCAGTCTTAATTACTCTCGAATTTCATATTTTCCTCGAGAGCAAAGGACCACGATTAAATTACCCAATAACTCGAGGAGTTCTTTCTCACTGTTTAAGAATGTTAATATTATTTCAGTTTTAAAAGAGGAAAGCCACCTCAGCTTGCAATATAGTTGGCTATTATGTTTTCAGCAGGCACATTCTATCAAGCTGAGCACAGCCTGTAAAATCTCAAATTATCCGATCCTGAGTTCCTAATTATTGAGAATATCTACTCTGTGATGAAGGGAAAACATGGAATCATATTCTAATTGAGTGCAGAGAAACGGAATTGCTAAGAAAGCAATATTTACCACCACAGTTTCTGGAGTCCAATAGGGGAATGGAGGCCTGCGTGGATATAATGTTGGACGTGGGGTGTCATAAAATAGGTTCCTTTTTGTCTAAGATTCGGCAAAGGACGTTAATTACTTTGGAGAACGGAAGAGGTACATAAGAGCGAGTTCCTAAGGGTCAGAGTACTGTGTGTGTTTGTATGATGCTACGTTTGTAATTATAATTCATGCTTAATATTTTTTACTTCTTTTCTTTTTTCCTACATTATGTTAGTATGTAGTTATTCAAAAATATATATTTGTAGTGTACACTTAGTAAGATTCTAGGGACAGGTAAAGCATGTACGGCCATGTAGCCCATGAGAGTGTTGTATTTTACAGGGGCAGACTGAAAACATTCACAATAAAAGTCCTTCTAGTACTACTACTTTTAGATATCAAATTTGTATGCACTAAAATATTTTAAATGTGTATCAATTTATGCTGTCAAAATATTTAAAATATGCTCTAAAATGTTAACTTTAAGCTTATCATTTTTAGTACTCACAATGTACATTTACCCTGAGACATCATTTCGATCGTTGTAATTTGATTTACAGTAAACAGTGATCATTTTCTCCAAATGCTCAGATGTAAATTTATGACGTTTATCAGTTAACAAAGTTTGTATGCTGAGAAGGATCTTTCCACGTCTACAGATGTTATTGGGCAACATTTGAAAGCACTCTGGGGAAATTTCTTCAGGAAGCACTACGTTTTCTCCTTGAAGATATTTACCCAAAGAACACAAAGCTTAAATGTCAGGATTTCTCTCTAAAACGCTGCACAGTTATTTACCGCTTAATTTTCCTGCATACTTTAAAGGAGAGCTTTCAAGTTTACTCTGAACCTTCATGACTTGATTATTTTGTCACTAATGAGTTTAAATATTAATTTTGCAATTAAAAGTTAAAAAAATACATGTATCATTTGCTCGATGCAAGGAAAAATGATGAGATATGTAGCAACATCGGAAATATGCAATTATATGGACAATAAAACTGTGCACGAAACATATTGCAACACCTAATAAAATATGCAAACTAAATATGCACTTGCATACAAACCCGATGTCTACTCGTTGTATTAAACAACGTGTTCTCTTGACTTGCCCAACAATCGGTAACGCCTCATGGCGTCAAGGACATATTCCGATGTATCCTCAATCTTGAAAGAAAACTATGTCCTAATACATGACCAGTAAAGTGGTGTTTTGTTTCTTTCCTACCCCAGAACTACGTAGTTTATAACACTTTAAAGCCTGAAGTACTTTTGAAAGAACGTATACTCCCTGGATCTAGTAGAAACTTCACTAGTTTTCCAATTCGGATCAGGGCTCTATTAATTGTGAACATACACACTTTAAAACAGGCATTTTAACCATTACAATTGCCATTCTCGTGCTGGCACCGCTTCTGGTTTCTTGTGTATCAGGCTTTAGTTGAAATCCCACGCAATTGAAGCCCTAAAGCAACTTCTTCAGAAACTATACTGACTACACTTACCCTGTTGGACGCAGGAGCCTCATCGTGGATATGTTCCTGGATGGCGCATCTTGCCGAACACGGAGATAAGTATCCGCGAGATCGGATGCCTTATCTTCTTCCATGTACCCGCACCTTCCGGAGGCTCGCCTCGTCTGCACCCGCCGTCTAACGGAAACTGATTGTGTCTGATGGTAACACAAACTTTCATATCATATCCTGCTCCTACTAAATCACACTTATTTTCATAATGATAATGATAATGATAATGGTGTTTATCCGAGTTCCAACACTAGACAAGGAGACGCCATTGCTGGGTTTGAGGTTATCTTCAGCCTCCGTAGTCCCTGATAACGATATGCTGCAGCTTTTCGGATATCTACCTGCAGCTAAAGCACAGACATCCTCAAACATTCCTTTGAATGAGGTGCTGCATTGCAATATTTCTTTTCATCACCATGTTCAAACGTTTTCTGTTACTGGGCTACCACAAACCTTCCAATTTCTATAGACTATAATTAATTATGTACAATATATTCGCAGCATGCTCTCACGTTATCCCACTTCCACAGTAAAATCTATTGTGCAAATGCATACGACTTCACAAATTATTCTGGTCGCCTTATGATAAGATTGTTAAACTATTTGCCTGTGGAAACACCGCTTAACGTTTATATCATAAGTTGGTTTGGTTGGTGTGTTTATTTAAAGACGCCTTGGAACCAATAGTTCAGATGGATATTATAAGTCTTTTATAGACATTTTTAAATTACTAGAATATTATCACTTCTGTCATAGATCTCTGAAGAAGTAAATAAAGGATGTTATCAAGAACCATCTCTAAAGAATAGAGCATGGATAAGTAGCATAAGAAATATCTTGGATTGGAATGGCTTACGTAATATTTGGAGAAGGAAAGAAACACTAAAAGGATTTGGAAAGAAGCATGGTTACGATTTGAAGATATAACAATCATATCATTGGTATGTTATATTGAAATGTTCATGGGCTAGAGAAAAATATATTGATACAGGAAACTAGGATATCCAAAGAGACATGTAAGAATTGAAGTGTGGACGTTATAAGGACAGAGAACAGGTTTTATACAGGGGGAGTGTCTATTATGTGGAGAAAATTAAATTAAGTTGACGCTCTTTAACGGCTGTGGTTCTTAGCATCCCTCTATATTGGGCGTGAAAGACCGGTAATTTTGCTCAGAGACCTTTTATCAGGCTTGAGGTTCTTTTACGTGCTGTAAATCTACGACACGGGACCACCGGCTTTACTTCCCTTCAGAAGGAAGCCATGCTAAAGATTTTTACGCCCGAAAAAATACATCGCCTTCCGCCGGGTTTGAACCCGCGACCTCGGGAATTAGAGGCTGGTATGGTAACCACTACACCACGAAGGACATTATGTGGGAGGGGGAGGAAGACCAGAGCACATAATGGTTGATTATAAAGGAAATAAAACCTGGGGGAAATAACTTAATAACCTCAAGTGGTTTGAAAAGAATAGAAGATCAGTTTTAATGAGAAGAAAGCAAGAGTGTGGGTCAATGTTTATATAATGTAAAAATTAAATGGAATGCGCCTTGAAGAGAAAGACAAATTAATTGCGGTAATAATATTTAGTTATTAAGTTAGCATAAACTGTATTAGTTGACTACTGAATGAGTGGCCAGGGACAGATTTCATTAGACAAACCAATTGTAATTTTTTCTTAGACATGTTGAAAATGCAGGTGTATATTCATGGATATAATTTATGTGAAATCGATATAAATTTAAGAGTAATTTATGGGTAGTCTGCTAAAAATTATACGTGTTTTAAGATTATTTCCTAAAATTTCGACCAAACACCTAAACGCGAGGGACAAAATGTTGCGAACGGTCTATATTGTAACGATTTACGATCATTGTTACATTATCGTATTTACATTTACGATCTTGTTCTTTGATTACAATATTTCCCTACCCAGAGAGTGAAAATTGGAATGCTAGAAGAGAACGTTTCGGAGTAAAAAGAAATGCAAAACCTACGTAAAAACTGAAGTTATTTAAAACCATGCGACTATTTCTAAAGTCAAAGCCAATATTACCAGTGCAGTTAAAGGCAGTATATAAATGAGAGAGAGAGAGAGGTTGGAGGAGAACGATATAATTAAAAAAGGAAGAAGCGGTTAAATACAAATCTTGGTAAGAAATTTTAGGATCTTCCAAGCATGTGACATGAAGATTTTCTTCAGTAATACCACGAGTGCTGATAGTTTTTCGGTAATTTAATTGAAGTTAAAGAATGTTTGTTTCGGTCTCGAAATAATTATATAATGACAAGCTTGAATTTGTAAGCTCAATTAAATTACCTAAGAAAAAATATAAGTAAGAGGTCAGATAAATACTTACACGATGCGAGAACGATGCCATTTGCTTTACTTTTGTTACAATCACTGAGGTGGCTTACCTGCATCACCTCGTATTAGCGTTAGAATTTATATTTTTAATTTTCAAATCACCAAATCTCGCCATTTTTATGGTTTATACCAACCGCCAATAGTGGACAGGAAAATGCATGAGAATAGGCTTCCTAGATTCCTAGTGGAATCGAAGTAGAGCTTATAGGGATAAAAAATGAACGTAGGAGAAAAAATTATCAGTTTTTAGTTTTTGAGCACCATGATTTAAAACTATCTATAAGTTCGATTCCGATTGGTGAATAAGGCATCAATGAGATCGTAAATTAGTTGAAAGGTACTCGCATGTAATTATAAACAAAATCCCTCATCCCAAATTACCCTTTACGTGGAATTCTTTCCTTACATTTCTATTTTCTCAAAAATGCCTCTAAAGAGTGGATTAAAGCACCACTGTTTAAGATATTAAAAATAAATATTGAATAAAGTGCAACCATCAATTTTTTTTACGAATAGCTTGAATTCCTCTTCATTTTGAATTAATTTTATACAACTGGTTAATAGTAAGAGAGAGAGAGAGAGAGAGAAACTTATTCCACCAAAAATTTAGATTTCCTAACCATTTCCGAGATATTCGTGGCTATTGGCTTGAGTTTTCCAGTATCATACATATTTTAAAGTGATAAATTCCTTTTTTGTTTCTTATTATGTCATACAAAGAGTGGAATAAAAAAGCCAGTATATGTATAGGGACCCCGATTTTTAAAGATTATTATCACTTCAGTCTACTGTATCTCCTTTTGTACCTACAGTTAAACATGAAATGATCATTTCTGCAAACGATTATCTCGATTAACATGAAGTAGATAGTAGAACAAGCTTATAACAATACATTGTGAAATCTATAAAAAGTAAATGATAGTGGATAGAGAAAGTCATGCTAATGTACCACATCAGGATTTGTTATTTAGTGGCAGTGAAGACTTAAGAAATCTTTCGGTTGACCTTTCTTAAGTTATTATTGAAAAATGAAATCATTTCATACAGGTTTTCTCTCTATATTTTACCCTGCTTTAACCACGCGGTCATTTACGACGGATCTGTTAGGGGATACGTCATGGCTCGGTGTGTGGCGGACAGCTAGCATTCTAGATAACCCCTGTACCATATAATCTTGCTTCGTCACGTGTCCAGAGGCCTGAGTGCTAGACAACTGTACCTCTGCTTCTATATGTGGCCGGCAGATGTCAGCTTCAACACGCGTCCGCAGATACCTTACGGCTAGACAACTGTACCTGAGCTTCTACACGTGCCGGATAGATGGCAGCTTCGACACTTGTTCACAGAGATCTTGAGAGGTACCTCTGTCCTTTATACGCGACCGGAAGATGGCAGCTTCGACACGTGTCCATGGAAACCTTGGTGCTAGACAACTGAACCACTGCCTTCTATATGCGACTGGTAGATGGCAGCTTCGGCACTGTCTAAAGAGACTGGTGCTAGACAACTGTACCTCTGCCTTCTATATGTGACTGGTAGATGGCAGCTTCGGCACTGTCTAAAGAGACTTTGGTGCTAGACAACTGTACATCTGCCTTCTATATGCGACTGGTAGATGGCAGCTTCGGCACTGTCTAAAGAGACTTTGGTGCTAGACAACTGTACCTCTGCCTTCTATATGCGACTGGTAGATATCAGCTTCGGCACTGTCTAAAGAGACTTTGGTGCTAGACAACTGTACCTCTGCCTTCTATATGCGACTGGTAGATATCAGCTTCGGCACTGTCTAAAGAAACTTTGGTGCTAGACAACTGTACCTCTGCCTTCTATATGCGACTGGTAGATGGCAGCTTCGGCACTGTCTAAAGAGACTTTGGTGCTAGACAACTGTACCTCTGCGTTCTATATGCGACTGGTAGATGGCAGCTTCGGCACTGTCTAAAGAGACTTTGGTGCTAGACAACTGTACCTCTGCCTTCCACTCGTATACGCGACCGACAAATGCAACTTCGACACGTATTCACAGACACCTTAGTGCCAGGCAACTGTATCTCTACTTCTACACGCGCCAGATAAATGGAATTAGGGTGCTGTCCAGTGTACCTGCTTCCATTATCTGTAAACTAAATTGAGTTTTAGTTCTGGACGCTCTTTAGCTGCTATGGCTTTTAGTTCCACATTCTATATTGGTCGTGAACGACCGGAAAGTTTGCTCAGAGGCTCTATATTATACTTGAGGTCATTTTAGGTGAGTAAATCTATGACAAGGGACCATGGGCTTTACTTCCCTTCCAAAGGAAGCCATGCTAAGGATTTTTACACCAAAAAAGATCCATCGCCCTCCGCCGGGTTTGAATCCGCGATATCGGGTTTTATTATCTGTGGATAGATGGCAAAACATTCGCTATTATCATCTGCTTTCATTTGTACTATTGTTTTAGGCTTAAGGCGTAGCTTTGGGTCGCAGTATTAAATATCCAATCCGATATTTACCTAAGAGACTGAAGGAAACCACGAAAAAATCCCAGTCAGATTGGTCGGCCCAGGGATTTGAATCCGGTCCTACGAATGCAGATTAGAGACGTTACCGCCTTAGCCATCTCGCTTGGTGTGCATAACATTCAAAGCTGCACTATTGTTAGTTTTTCCAGTGTGATGGCTACTTCCCAGCAACCTCTTGCTGTCTATATGCACTGAACTACTGCCAACCGCTGCACGTACGGTGTTCATGTACTGTACCTAAAATTTGATGAAAATTTGTCGATACATTTTAAATTAGGTTAAAAATGAAACTTGAGGTACCTAATTTATATGCAGAATCCGCTAAGGTTACGATTTTGTACGCGAAACATTCTATATACTGTTGCTTCCAGTTTGATCTATTATACGTTCATTTTTATCAAACATTTTTATTTTTGTCCGGTATAGAAACCGGACATATATTTCATATATGATCCGTTCTTTGGCATCCAGCAACTTTTCTTGGGAATGTTTCAGCTGATTGTATTTGTTCTGTTAATCTTTTGTTTTGGGTCTAAATTTCATTACTGTGTGTTATTGTTGAACTGGTATTGTTTTGTAAATTTAATTCGTGTTGATTTATTGTTTAAATTTCTTAATTAGTGCCATTTATATACCTAAATCGATTTATTTTATGTTTAATGCCTTGGTCTTGTAGATGCATTATTTTTCACTCCAGATAATTAAAATGCCTCACTTGTTCTATTATTTTATTATTTAAAACTATTTTAGTATCTGTATGTATTTTCCCTTCAAAGTCCCATTACTTTTGTTTTTGTATCCTAAAATATCTTTAAAGTATACTTTGATTGCAAACCGTACAATAGCACAATCGTTTATGCGCATAGCAGATCGCGTAATGTGCGAAGACATGTCAACAAGTAATACACAGCGTTGTATTGCAAAATGTGATGATAAAATGTTACAGCAACAGTCACCTTCACGAAATCCAACGTTTAATGAATTGTACGCGGCATTTATTTCTGCCGATATTCCCTTATATAAACTACGGGACACAAAATTGCAGGTTGTAATTTATTGCAATAAATTGACATAGAATCTTATCCATGTGCACCTTGTGACGTGGCGCTTCATATTAATGATTTAATAAAGGCATTTCAGTTATATAAGTCATCTGTGTATGTTATAAACAGTATTGTAGAATAAAGTGCATGTTCGCGAGACATTCGCAATTCTTCGTGTATAGACTGTACTACGTGCCGTCAATGTCAGCCCTTATTGCCACGCCTTACCTTCCTTCCACACTTTCCTTCATGTAGCGATTCCGATGTCGCAGCCCTAATTATGCCTTACTGGTATCGATAGCTCAACCTTACTTACGACACAACCTCACTTACAACACGCTTGTAAACAGCTCGCTCTAGGGAATACATAAATAATTATCTTTAGCAATTAATACGAATAACTAGCCATAGGTTGCCAGAATCTGATATCCATTTTTACTTTTTCTATTGCTTAACTATACTAGGCAGAGGAAGTATTGTATTCCACCCAAAAATTCAAGATTTCACCGGAAATACACGCTTTGAGGCCCCTTGAATCCAAAAAAGAACATTTAGAAAAAGATCCATGTATATCTGTGAACAGCATAACTCAAAAACGAAGAGCCAGTTAAATACCAAACTTGGTATTTAAGTTCAGCGTCCTCCAAGTTTTTGATACGAAGATTTTCAAGGTAATGCCCCCACCCCAAAGTACCTTTTAGTTGAAAGGGCTTTTTAAAATTTTGGTTTTCTACAAAATCGTTAACAATTTTGATTAAAATACCACATGCCTAAGATATTTGCATGACAAATGAAATGTATATCTTGAATTTCCTGGGAATACCCTCTGAAGTCCTCTTCATTCTGAATGACGTTTGCATAGGTAATTGGTAAACCGTAAGAGATAGATAAAATATTTCCGAGATGTCCTTGTTATTGGCTTGAATTTTCAAATACCTACTTAAGATTTTATCAAATGGATATTTGATATTCGTCTATTTTTTAGTTTTTTTTTGTCTCTCGTGGTCATGCAAAGAGCTTGGTATTTCAAAGCCATCACATAGTGACACGCTCTTTAAAAACCTGACTATCCCTTTACGTACTAGCTATATCGCACGACGAAATGTGAATTGAAAGTTTATCTGTATTAACAAGAAATAGATGATGAGGGTTTGTAAGATAATTTGTAGAAGAGCGTGTAAAGAAAGTCATGTGAATGCAACACTTATTGTTTTTTAAAGTAAGAGCTGCAATTCTGCCTCGAACTAGTTATTGCCTCAATCCAGGAAATGCCCTTCAAGTGTTTGCTGTTTCTGGACTCCCCCTCACCTCGCCGTGACGTTGCTGTGACTGACACCGCATATCAATTTCAGGAGCCATTATGAAAACCTAAACGAAGACGCAATCTAACCAAATATTTGCACACCGGAGGGGATCAGCAGCCAATAGTGAGCGTTCGACCGCCATCTTTGCCCGATCAAGAAGTGAAGGAAGGGTTCGCGTCCCGACGGTAGATCAAACAAACTCCTCCTTTTGTCGCCCAGTTGGTCTCAGACACGGCTGGCCGTCACAGTGACTCAAGACAGCTGCGTGCTATCTGATTGGAAGAGCTCAAGACACCCTTAGTGAAGATAACATATTTATAGAGGTAAAATTAATCATATAGATAATACCTGTCCTTCAGAAACCAGAAGCCTTCTTATAGAAATGTGTAATGTGCGAGGCGTGTTCAGATTATCTAGTACTGATTACACTCAAATTGCATATTGATATTCCAGTGGAACTGCTCATTTTGATGTATCGGAATAAAAAGAAAATCTTTGAGAAGGAAAGTCAAAAAAAATTTATATGTTGCACTCACATGACTTTCTCTACCCTTGTACAAAATATTTATAGAAACGCTTATTCTTCATCTACTTCATGTTAATCGAGATAAACAGTTGCAGAAATTGCTAATTTTCTTGTAGGTGCAAGGGGAATATGGTAGGCTTTAAGCGATAGTAAAATATTTTAAGAGCTGATTACTATGTTGAGCATTTCATTCTCTTTGTATGTCCCGGATAAAAAAAAAAGAATGACGAATTCCCATTCTGGAAAAAGTATAAGTATTGTAAATTCAAACAAATAACAAGGAATAGCTGGAAGTGGTTCACTCGACAAAAAAAAAAGGTGACAAATTATGTGCGCTAACGAGATCCACATTTCTTGTGTAGTAAAATTACGGTTTTCCAGTTATGCAAAAGTCATTCAGAATGAAGAGGTCTTTTGGGGACATTCCCAGAAAATTCAAGATATCATTTCATTTTCCATAAAATATCTTTAACATATGATATTTTAATCAAAATCGTTTGAGCCATTTTTGAGAAATTCAAAATTTTCGAAAAATGCTCCATGTAAAGGATAGTCTGGAGTGGGGAAATTTTCTTGAAAATCTTCGTGTCGCATCGTTGGAAGATAGTAAACCCAAATACCAAGTGTGGTATTATCCGACTTTTCATTTTTGAGTTATGCTCTTCACAGACAGACATACGGTCACACACGGACATGTTTCCAAAAATGCTTTATTTGGATTCACGGTACCTCAAAACATGTATTTCCGGCGGCATCTCGGTATCGAATTTTTTAGTGGAATGCAATAATTCCCTTACTATATGTAGTAGAGAAAATATTAATAAACGAAAGCTTGAATAAATACCACATTGGAAATGCACCACTGAAAACGCTATTTTATAAATTTTCGTTTACGGGACAATTTAAGCTTTTATCTTATTTAAACGATAAAATTTTTAAATTTTTGTTTCGTTATCTTTTATAGTTTTCAGGGTAAAAGATAAATTTATACTCCTAATCCAATAAATTAAATGAATAATACTCATTTTAAATGCCAGTGTCCTTTTTTTTTATTAAAGTGCACAGAATAAGTCATAGATGTACTTTTGCCACTTTTAGTTCAAATAATAAGCTATTCAAAATTGATCAGTGAACATATTTATTCTTTTTGACTCCTTTATCGCTTCTGATGTCAGTAACTAAAAAATCTTTCACATTACAAAATATTATACGATAGTTTTAATGCTATGGTTTTTAGGAATGTGCATGAAAACATAAAACTGTTCATGTTGGAACATTTTGAACAGGATTACTAGGAATTAAAATTTTAAAATGAAAAGAATTTTAACCCCAGTAGGTCACCTGTTTGCACAGAACAGCAAACATCCAAAAAATAAGCATTGTACATTTCAGATATTGAAATTACTTATAAAATGTTTACGTAGAATTTTCGGTAAATAAGGACTATTTACAGAGCTGTTAAAGAGCTTAAGACATCTTCATTCTCATTTAATTTTACATAAGTGCGAAATATTAACAGATAGACAAAATATTACCCCAGAAAAAGACAGATGGCGTTAAAATATCCAATTTACATAAAAATGTTTGTGTCATTATCATTTCCAAAATATTCTCTTTTGTCTCTTTGAATTTTTATATCTGTTGAGTAGAACACTTCAAAATGTTAAGCTGTAGTTCTTATTTTCTTTTTGTTTCTTTGGACAGCCCTCTTTAACTTCTATGACCATATCGGCGACTTTGACTTGAGAAAAACACATGGTTTTCATAACTTGTTTGTTTCTTAACTACAGAAATTTCCCACTCTCTTGAGAAAGAACATCCCAGAGAAGTAGTACAGATATAGTTTACATGACAGGTGGCATCGTTGTTTGTAGTGATGGGGCAATACCACTATTTCTCGATACTCGATACCGATACTGATTTTTGAGGTCCCGATATTCGATACTCACTTCATAAAAAATCTGATGTGATAAATTCGCATGACATTCTCTGCCCTCTTATCATATAGTGGGTATACAAACTAGTCTTACTAAAGCTTATTTTTCTGTCTACTACAATTTAATCCAAATGAACCTTTGCAGAAATAGTTACATTACACATTTCTTTATATACACAAAAGGAACAGCGATAGTCAAATGATTAAGAACTGAACGATATATGCAGGCTTGAAATTCCATACTGTTTCCATGCAATCGTGAGAAATAACTGGGTGTTGAAAGAACTTTAAGAGAATGGCCAAGAAATGAACAATTCGAATCTTTAATGGCGGATATCTCAGACCTGGCTTTTGCCACACAAAAAACTTATTTGAAATAAAGTGTGTGTTTTAAAGAGATCTACATTTTCTGTGCAGTACGATTTCGTCTATCGCTAAACGTTTATCAGTTTTATATAAAACATATAAAAGATTATACAAAATTTCTTCCAAATAAGTGGACTTTACATGGTAATCCCAGAAAATTCTAGATATACATTTATTTGTCATGTAAATATCTTTAATGTATGGTATTTTAATCAAAATTGTTACAGCCATTTTTTAGAAAACAAAATATTTCGAAAAATCTTCAGTGTAAAGGGTAGTCTGGGGTGAGGAGAATTTCTTGAAAATCTTCGTGTCGCATCTTTGTAAAGTACTGAATCTAAATGCCAAGTTTGGTATTTATCCGAGATTTTGAGTTATGTGTTCATAGACACACACACACACCCACACACACACACACACACACGGTCCTTTTTAAAAAAAATTGGGGGGATTCAGGGGGCCTCAAAACACGTGCTTCCGGTGAAATCTCCATATGGAATTGTTATGTGGAATACAATACTTCCTCTACTTACTGTACGTAATAGAGAAAGTAAAAACTGAAAAGGCGTTAGCATGTTCAGTAAATTCTGTTCTTATTAGTAGTTTTCTGTATATAAATGCATGTAACTAATTTTGTATTGTCTGCTAATTCCGAAATTGTTCCTGTTTGAGTCTCCAATTGGCAGAAAGTTTTTTATCTTGATAATGCCACAGGTTATATATCCCCTAGTATTAGTCAAGGCTAATACTCATAACAATAACAACAATAATAATTCCTTTGCTTATCTTTTATGTACCTATGCTGAAAACTTTCTTTTGAAGGAATTTATATCCGCAATAAAAACAAATACTAGCAATTCTTTTTTATTCTGCTATCTTGAAAGTATAAACTAATACATATTTTGCATGAAATTCAAAGAACTACATTTTAATGGGCTGGAGTCACTTAGCATCGTGCCTTGTTTGGTATAATCCTTATTGAATAGATCTGAATTAATTTCTTAGCCAACAAACTGATGTTTTTCCAAATTAGGCTTCTTTATATCTCCAGAACTCTTATCTCTGTATGCCAGGCTGGTTATGCATGTTTCAGTTATTCACTTAGTAATTTTACTTGGCGGTTTCCGCTAGACAGATGCGTGAAGGCACATAACGAAATGAGCACAACTGTATCGTCTTAATGTGTGATCATAAGTTAGATCGAAAAACTTTCTGACTTGTTATCTTTATTTTCACAATACATTCATACGGTCCCTAGGGAGAGTGGCTCATAATCTTAACATATTTCTGTCAATACTTATTTTCCTGGTGTTATCACTATATTAGATTGCTCTCATTCCATATAGATACTCGGTTTTTTCTGTTTTCTTAATGTACTTGGGAAGTTCATTAACAAACACAAATTTTTCTGCTACTAAGAATTTTTATTGGTTTGATGTTTGATGGGTTTTTATTTATACAGGCAGAAATGGGTAATCAATGGCCAATGACGTTTCGTTTTCTAATCATATTGTTACGAAGCTTCAATTGTCAAAACTTCGTTAGCAGTCGTTTCCAAGAACGTAAAAGAAGTATCTCTCTGAAGCATATTGGTTTTAAGGAGCATTTGAAAGTTTGAATATGCGTTAGTTAGCGAAATATTACCGCGAATTTAAAGAAGCACGGTGAAGCGGACCATTAACCGATATTATTTTAGTCGTCAAAGCTACAGCTGCCGCTTTTACACACACCGCCTTTGTACATATGCAACCCTTCTAACACGGCTGCGAGGCAAAAACTTGCGTGCGCCTTTTCACGTACTATTTTGCTGTTAGGAAATGTATCAAAATATAGTGACTTCACAGGTACTCTCGACTTTAAAAATTTCTATTGACCAGATTAACAGAGAGCAAATTATAATTTTAATATGCAGAAAGTACAAAGGATGTTAACAGTTACGTGATCTGGCGTTATTCCAGGCCTTTCGTTTTATTAGTCTTGAAAATTGCACTTATTTTTCAACTTTCTCACACCAAATTATTTTACATACATTTAGGAAAGTGGATTATATCTGACAAAAAGAAAAACAATGTCAACGTCAAAATCATTAATGCCTTCAATGAACTCATTAACGCTCCAGTTTTTATGGTTTCACAAATTTGTTCCTCCGTCAGTCGAAATCATATATCGGTGACACTATCAGCTATCAGCTATGTTCTGCTAAACGCATATAAAACAATTTTGTAAACGCATATATAAGAATATTTGAAACATTGGTGCAGCATTGACATAAAACTAATAAAATGAAAAATCTTGAACACTTCAGCTGCAACATCGAATGTTATTTATGCATATTCTCCGTTTATTTGAGTTCTAGAAATTTTAAAAGTGGAAACAAATACTTTCTTGTATTATTGTTTATCAAGATGACACTCTGGTGTCAAAACCGCCAAAATTATTTTTTTATTAAACGCTTTTTCTACTCCTCAATCTATCCAGAATTTGGTCATATGCTGCTGTCGTTTAATTTTTCGAGAAATGAGTTACTTTTGTCACTTTAAGGCGTTGCAGCGTAAGTTACTAAAGAAGATTTAACTTTAATGGTGCTTTCTCACAAGCTGAACATTAATGTCTCAATATTCACAAGCTAGAGCACAAACCATTACACTACATAGTAACTGTTCGGAATAGGAGTCTATAAACACGTTAACATAGTTTCGACCATTGCCCTGAATTCCATCACGGACGTACGAGGCGTGGTTTTAATATTTTGCGCTGCATTCGCGATTTTGAGCATGCGCGATCACTTCTTCCATCCATTAGGAAGCCAGAAGCAACTGTGAGGGATCGTCACTTTGTGTTTTCCTGTTGTTAGAGCGTTTTTAAATGTTCAAAATAATCGAAAGACCCACTGACTGTGAAGTTAGATCTGTGATTAATTTTTTGAATGCGAAAAATGTTACGCCAGCAAACATTGTATGAAGTTTATGGGGAAACAATGAGTGACAATGACCGGTTACACACAGCCAAACAAATTCAGGATCTGCTCGCATCATTTGGTTGGGAACAATTCGACCACCCTCCCTACAGTCCGGATTTGGCACCAAGCGATATTCATCAGTTTCTTCATCTGAAGAAATTCCTTGGTGGAAAAGATTTCAACGACGCTGATTGTTTTTTTATTAACAGCATGCCCCATTACTATGTAATATTACATACTTTCTGTTACATAATTACACAGTTTTTAATTTCTGCATTTATTTTAAATTAAGTTTATAACGTACTTGTGATATTTACTCTTTTGCTAAGATATTAATCATTCTATCAGTTATAGAACGGAGGCAACTGTCCAGTAACAATCGAGAGACTTATTAACAATTATCTCAGAGATTTTTACCAATTTACACAACGACGATGCTGTTGTGAAACAAGAAGCGCAGACTTGGCTTTCATTATAGGCGGCATCATTCTTTGGCGAAGGCATACAAAAACTGGTTTCCCGTTACCATAAGTGGCTGAATAACGGCGGTGACTTTGCAGAGAAATAGTGTAAGGTGTAAAGTTAAAGGTCGGAGGGGTCGCTGGAACCGGGCAGAGTACCGTACGCAGGCCAGTCGGCCCCTTATGCTTCCAACGTGGCCCCTGGGAGCGAAGGATGAGAGGAGAGATCCAAAGGGCGACCAGATCTGGATGCCGACGGGCGCAAGCATGGACGGGGACCCTAACATTTCCAGATAGAACGCATTCGACATCGCACGGTCCCTGCCCACAAACCACAAATCTCCAGGGTCCTCGGAGCGGAGTCCCATGTTGAGGAGAGACCTAACGAAGCGGTACTGCACCGACGCCTGGGAAGAAACCTTTACAGAGCGCAAACAACCGTCCAGCCGCAACACCCCGTATACCGTCGCCTGGGCCTACAACTCTGAAACAGATGACAAGGAAGATGATGTGTACAGGAAATGAGAGGAAGGGGAGTTATGGAGAAGATGAACCACCCGAGTATTCGCCTGACGACCCGGGGAAACCACGAAAACTCCATGGATCAGAGTGGGCGGTCACCGAGGATCGATTTCGGGACTTCCCGAACGTGGGCCACAGACGTAACCGCCTGAACTATCCCGCTTGGTTAGTGTGAGGTATAAGGTAATGAGTGATAATAAAGTATTTGAAAAATAATGTTCTATTATTTGTTAATAATTATCGTTATTATTTTAAAAACACATCTCGTATCCTGATTCTAAGAATACTAAAACTGAATAAAAATACACAGGTACTTTTTTTTTCTCCAGTCGATTTGTAATCAGGTTATATTTGCTCAGTATTTTTGCTAGAATGCAAAGTTTCAAAGCTATTACCTCGGTTCATAAATATTCAGCTGCAACCTCAATTCAAAGGCTCCTTATCTTAACTACTGTGAATTCGTGCCGATTTTCATCAAATTTGAAATGTGTTGACAGATTTTATTAAACTCCATACCTGCAGGGGTTCACCTAAAATATGAAAATGTTGGAGGCTCTCCATGTAAACTAATCTTAATATTGTACAGATTTTAACCCAACTTGATGTGGTTGAACAAACTTTCTTCGACTATCTGTGTAAACCTCTCAACTCAGTAGTTGCAACTGTTGGCGAATATTTCATGCGTACTGAAGGACGTACCGAAGGATAGTGTCACGCCAATATGTGCTTTGTAGCAGCATAGGCACCTAAAAGTGTTACGCGGCTTTGGAGACGTAATAAATGTTATACAATAGTGGAAATTAGTATAAAGGCATAGATATTTGAGGTAAAATGAATATGTTCTGTTGGAATATTATTGCATACAGTATATCTACAATAGTATGAGATTCAGCACACACGGACAAATGCATTCAAATGGTATCTCACTTGATATCGGTAGTACGTATGACAAGGAATCAACGATTCAGATGGTCGGAAATCTGCATAAAGGCAGTCAGAGCTATGTAGCGTTAGGATTTGCATATGCATCTCTACTGCAGCCAGTAAACAGACACCACTACTGACTGCTTGACGTGTATTACATAAACCATTATTGTGACAATGTCATGCGGGACATGGTTATCATGGAAAACTCAGTGTGTACAGGAAAATGGGACTGTTTAGTCATCCGATGCCGAGAAGTTAAACCTTTGTAGTTCAATGATTGATAGTTTTGTTACATTGGACGCACAATATGGAAAGAACATAAACTATGTGCAAAGTAGAAAATTATCTGAGGTATCTAAACAGTTACTTTTGAACAAAATAAGTGTCCAAGATTGTTAATTCTTCCCAACCTATTGCTGATTTACAGTTGCCAGTAATTGCCATATGTGTAAGACAAATTTTGTCAAATGAGAAACACCTTCAATTCAATAATCAACTGTATAATCCAGCTCTAACAATCGATCATAAGAAGGCTTGATTGGATTTTGCGAAAAAGTATGTCATAAACTTCAGAATGAGAGAAAGTGATCTGCAGTGATGAGAAGTGTAATTTAGATGGACCTAATATATTTCAATATTATCAGTAGGATCTTAGAACAGAGCAGCCAATAAGAATAAGGAGAAATTTTGGTGGCAGAGGTGTTATCATTTGGGAATCCTTCTGCAATAAAGGTAAATCATGCATAGCTTGGCTAAACCCTAGAATGAACTAACTACGATGCTAGAGACAGAGTTGATTCAAATGTATGAGGACCTAGGGGAAGAAAGTATACATTTCAACAAGATAATGCATCCGTGCATTATTCTGTTACAGCCAAAATGTGGTTTGAAAGAACACAAGATATTGTCTTGCCCTGGCCAGCATGTAGCCCAGTTTTGAATCCCATGGAATACCATTGGCGAATACTTGCGAGACATCTTTTTCGCAATGGAAGGCCATATCTGAGCTGTAAAGAGCAATACCAAAATAGTGGGACAAAATTTCAATGCAAGACATAAATACTCCATCAGAAAAGGGCCTAAGATGCTTCTTTATGTATATAAGAATAAAAGGGTTCGACAAAGTACTAACAATGCAATAACCAGTAGGACAGATGATGCCATTATACTAATTTCCATTCAAGAAATGCAAATGTCTTATTTGGTATTCGTTTTATGATGTAAACTAATTCTGTGCTGACTTTTATACTACTCACATCTACTACTTTGATAGTAAATTAGATACATATGGCTAAGAAGTCGTACCTACTACCTTTTAGTAGGAAACGTAGTGCCTTTATACTGATTCTCACTACTGTATTCATACTATCTTTTAAACCTCTGACACATAAGGATTTAAAGATGGATTGCTTTGTTATATTTGCAATCGGGTATAATCCTTATAGGTATGGTAAGTCCTGGAAATTGGGCCGGACCGGGCTTGCTGAATATGACTGTCGTCATCTCAAGGAGAGAGTGCTTTTGTGTATTTGGAACACGTCAACAACTACGTAGCATACACCGTCAGACAAACTTCACCACACCCTTTCCACCGCATTTTGCAAGAACTTCCGGAGAGCTCCAGTTTTAGAAAATTTAGCAGCGGCAACGCATTTTTATCTTATGTAAGCTATATGAGTCACAGCAGGAAAAAGTTCAGCCTACCTGGTGGTTTGCTATTAACATCTAAACAGAAACGGAAAGTTCTTTCGAATTCACTGTAAAAACAGTCATTTGCTATGTCAAATGATGTGATATTCTTTTTACTTTCTCTACTGCTCATCTATGGTTGGTAGAGGATGTTGAGATTTCACCGGAAATATACTTTTTGAAATTCTCCGAGCCCCCTGAACAGCATAACTCAAAAACAAAGTCAAATAAGTGCCAAGATCCGGCATCCTCCAAGATTTCGAATTGTACTAACTGAAGATTTCCAAGGAAATCCCTCAACTCAAACTATCCGTATCATTATGTTTTTATTTCTTAAAAAATGGCCCTAACGATTTTTATTAAATTAAGATACTTGTATACCTAAATTGAATTTTCTGTGAATAACTATGAAACCTCTTTATTCTAAATTAATTTAGTATAAGTCTGTATAACTTGTAAGACATGAAATGTAGAGAAAAACTTACTGCACAAAATGTAGAGCTAAATAAAATGTATCCCTTATGTCAAGTAACTTTTCAGTAGCATCAGTCGTTTTCGAAAAATTCGTTGCTATATGTTTTATCTTTCCCAGGTTGAATTGTCTTGCAGCTTCTGTAAAAAATCTTAAAAAATACTCGGTAGGTATTGACTTTCCCGTGTGGGTTCTTTACTAACAATAAATTGATTTACAATATTTGTGTTTAGCTTTCCAGAATTTTGTATATGGCCAAATCCACATCATTCGATTTTAGATTGTTTCTAGTCAAAATGTTATTGAACAGAATAATTCATAATAGTATGAATAAGGAATTAAGCGAAATTGTGAAAGGTAGAGAAAGTCGCGTGAGTATGATACATCGGAATTTTACATCATAAAAAGAGGAATAGTTACATCCAACCCAAATATTTAGCATCGAAATGTTACCGCAATACAAGTCTCTAAAGAAAAAAGTAAATGAATAACGAAAACAATTCTGACATGTTACATCCATATCACATTCTCTGCCCAGTATGGTTTATTTTTATGTAACTTCTACCCATTATTCTTAAAATTTTTATTTTTCTATACCTACACTTTGTTAATCGTGATAAATCTTTGCGGAAACAGGTGTAGATACAAAGGATAAATGTAGATTGATAGAAACAGTTGTAGATACAACAGGAAATCAAATCGACAAATAAGTAAATAAATAAAAGTTAATATTAGAAAATATTTATCCTAATGGTTATATTAAATATTTCTGAGCAATAATACATTGGACGTCAGACGTTTAAAAACGGGCTGCTGTCCTTAAAATTCCATACTATTTCCATAACATCACGAGAAGCAACTAAATATCGAACAGCATTTTTAAAAAATGATAGATCATTGAGAAATTCAAACTAGTAATAACGGATCTTTCGGAGATGATTGCTGAAACAAAAAAGATTATTTGAAAAAAAGTTCTACATTTTTTGTGCAGTGCATCTTTACCTTCTCTATTCCGTATAGAAAGCAGGGGAAGTATTGCGTTCGATCCAAAAATTCGATGTCGAGATTTCACTGGAAATACATGTTTTGAGACCCTGAGTCCAAAATAAAGCATTTTTGGAAACATGTCCGTGCGTATCTGTCTGTCTTTTGTCAGTGTGTCTGTAAACAGCATAGCTCAAAAACTAAAAGTCGGATAAATACCAAAATTGGTATTTAGTTTCAGTAACTTTAAAGAAGCGACACGAAGATTTTCAAGGAAATATCCCCATCCCAGAATATCCTTTACATGGAACATTTTTCGAAAATTTTGATTTTCCCAAAAACGGCTCCCAAAAACGGCTCCCTAAAACGGCTAAGGAGTTTATAATTAAAGTATCATATATTTAATGTATTTTTATGGCAAATGAAATGTATATTTTGAATTTTCTGGGAATGACCTCCTAAGTTCTCTTAATTCTGAATGACTTTTTTAAAACTGGTAAACCGTAAGAGATAGACAAAATTTTACTACACAAAAAAATGTAGATGTCGTTAAAACACACGATTTATATCACAGGCATTTTTTTGTCGAATGAACCATTCTCAAGATATTTCTTGTTATTTATTTGATTTTTCCAATACTTATACTTTTTCTCAAATGGAAATTCGTTATTCTTTGTTTTACGTCCTATACGTGCAAAGAGAATGGAATGCTCCACATAGCAACCAGCTCTTAAGAGATTTAACTATCGCTGAAAGCCTACCATATTCCCTTTGCACCTACAGGAAAATTAGCAATAAGATAGTTTCTGCTAATGTTTATCTCGATTAACATGAAGTAGATGGAGAATAAGCGTTTGTAAAAATAATTTGTACAAGAGTAGAGAAAGTCATGTGAGTGCAACACATATTTTGTATTTATTTTAAGATTTACCAGTTACATAAAATTATACAAGTTTCTTCTGAATGAAGTGGACTTCATAGGTTACTGCCAGAAAATTCAAGATAAACATTTTGTTTGTCATGTAAATATCCAAAATATATGGTATCTTAATCAAAATCATTAGTCATTTTTGATAAAGTAACCAATTTCGAAAAAATGTTTCATGTAAAGGTTAATTTTGAGTGGATCATTTTCTTGAAACTCCTCTTGTCGCATCTCTGAAAGTTACTGAATTTAAATACCAAGTTTGGTATTTATACGACGTTTTAAGTTATGTTGTTCACACATGCGCGCGCGGACATTTTTTTCTAAAAATGATTTTTTATTTATTTTTAATAAACATGCTATTTTTATTATTATGCTTTTTTATTCCGGGAGCCTCAAAATATGCTTTCCGGTGAAATATCGACATCGAATTTTTGGGAATACAAAACCTCCTCAGACCTACTAATAGGTAGGTGACAGAGAAAGTAAAAATTCATAATACTAAACTTTCTTTTCCGATTACTATTCCACAGGTTGCCTTTATGCATTATATTACACATAAGAAAGTAATTCTTCTATCCACTTTGTGTTTATTCACAAGTGTTTAGAATAAATGTTCTCAAATTAGCCAATGTGAAATCGTTTGCATGAAAGATATTTTTTGTACTAACAGAAGTAGATTGGGAAAAAATCTGATGTGTTACACTCACATGAGTTGCTCTACTCTTGTATAAACTATTTTTACAAACGCTTATTCTCCATATGCTTCATGTTAATCGAGATGTTAATCTTATTGCTAATTTTCTTGTAGATGCAAGGCTTTAAGCGATAGTCATATATTTTAAGAGCTGTTTGCTATGTGGCGCATTCCATTCTCTTTGTATTCCAGGACATAAAAAAAATGAATAACGAATTCCCATTTGAGAAAAAGTATAAGTATTGGAAAATTTAAGGGAATAACAAGCAATATCTCGAAAATGGTTCACTCAATAAAAAAAATATATATGATATAAATTGTGTATTTTAACGCGATCTACATTTTTTGTATAGTAAAATTTTGTCTATTTCTTATGGTTTACCAGTTATGCAAAAGTCGTTCACAATGAAGAATACCTTTGGAGATATTCCCAGGAAATTCAAGATGTATATTTTATTTGTCATGAAAGTATCTTAAATATATGATATTTTAATCAAAATCGTTAGAGCCATTTCTGAGAAAATTAAAATTTTCGAAAAATGTTCAATGTAAAGGGTTATCTGGGGTGGGGGGATTTTCTTGAAAACCTTAGTGTCGCATCTCTGGAAGATACTGAACCTAAATACCAAGTTTGGTGTTTATCCGACTGTTCGTTTCTGAGTTATGCTGTTCACAGACAGACACACACACACAGCCATGTTTCCAAAAATGCTTTTTTGGACTCAGGGGGCCCCAAAACATATATTTCCGGTGAAATTTTGATATAGGAGTTTTTGGTGGAATACA
This sequence comes from Deroplatys truncata, assembly GCA_030765065.1. Lineage (NCBI taxonomy): Eukaryota > Metazoa > Arthropoda > Insecta > Mantodea > Mantidae > Deroplatys > Deroplatys truncata. The sequence goes on along the minus strand of CM060988.1, from coordinate 113,265,078 downwards.
ATATTTCCCCTACTTACTATACGTAGTAGAGAAAGTAAAAATTGCTCATCAAGAAATTACAATTGTTAGCACAATGATGCTAACTCGTGAGTTCTGTTACCTTGAAAACTTTGAATACATACATCACCAAACTAAACCACACCACACCACACGATGCTCTCAAACATACTTCCAAACTACAGGAAATAATACTGATCAAAGAAAAGTCTCCTCTTCAGTCCACAGTCGAACTTAGAAACTCTGGATTTAGAGACTTAGCATGATGATCATTAGACAGAATCATTTCTGTTTCCAATAATGAGCTTATGCAATTAAAAGGAAAGAAGAAGCGGAAGAAGAATCGAACATTTTTAAATATGACACCAGGTACTTCGTATTGCAGTTGTACCCTGGTTTATCAGTAACACACAGCTACACCCAGAACTTGGCCCTCTCAGCACTCTTCATTTCATTCGCACTAAGGCTCAGAACTTCTCCAGAGCAGCATTCTTTTCTCTCGGCTGAAGAATATTGATACAATTCCGATCTTACTGCCCTGTTTCTTGCATTACTTCGTAATTTACTAACGGTTTACCTAACATCGCATGGTTAACTTTTAATCTCCAATGACGAATTAATTAATTTCATTTACCTACCCCCCACCGTTCTTCATAAAATTATTGTACAATTATCTAGAGCCCTCCCCTTTTCCCCTTATAATTGTAATTTTGTATAGCTCCGGGCTAATAACGGATCAAACACTCCCTGGTATTCATGCAAAAGAATGCGAAACCTTGGCCGCAACGTCTCACCTTTGTAACACTAGCCCCCTGCCGACAGTTTTTGAAAATACTGGATAGCCTATAAGAATCATTTGACTGTGGAACAATCATCGGTCAGAATGGTCGATGAATGTTTTGATAATTATAGTAGTTGAAATTTTAAACCTTTTTATCTTCTCTTTGGTCCCATAATTTCTTAATAACAAAAGTTACATAGTTTCACACAATACAGAAACTCTTAACGTGTACAATGAAATAGAGGTGAAGCTGTTGATATGAAGATTCTGCACTCCCAGGCCACTATGTTAACCTCTTCGGAAAAGACAGTGTGCGACCATCAAGAAAAATAATTTTCTCGGTTAATATAAAATATTGGTTCATTGATTTCTAACGTTAGCAGTTTCCTCTCTTTATAGGATTATTTAGCATGTACTGTTAATGAAAATTTCGTCATAAGTACAAAGGAAATAAAGAAAAACTTTGTCACATGAGGATTTTCAGGTTTTGGCATCCAGAAACTTCAGTGCATACATCTATAGAATGAAAATAAAGGTTTTTCAGAGGTTTTGTTATATAAGTATAGTATGCATTTTTTAAATACCAGTTAAAGAAGTAATATAACCTACGATTCGTAGTTATGGACGGTATCGTTGCAACTTTTTAAGATGTCCCCTTTTGCTAAGTGTTAAAATATGGCCATATATGTATGTTGGTTGGCACAAATTGTAACCAGCATCTTTTTATACACATTCTCTGGGAAATGCAACAGCTACTTTCTACTCCAAGACATATTCAAGTAAGGCTTTCTAAATATATTTTAATCTTTTAGTAATTTATGAATTGAAAGTAGGAGTTTATTGCCCTTGTCCGTCAGAATAGGGCTTCTCAAAGATTAAAAAGTTATCGAAATCGTTTGAGTAGTTCAAGATTTTTGAGATTACCCTCGACAACCCCCCTCCACACACATATATACACACAAGTGTCTCTTTTATAATATTAAAACAGATTGTGTTCCCGATGGAGTTGATCCAAATTAACTTCATTTACTATTCAATTTTGATCCATACAATTTATTTTGTTACTGAATTATGATTTTTTTGTATTATGCTCTTAAAAGGGTTGTACAACGTTGTATTCTTCGTTTCTGAACTAGAAAGCACTGCCCAAGTAGAGACCATCAATTTAACTCGCATGCGATCTCCTTTAGAACAAGGAACCAACAAAGAAAGACCAAGTCGAAAGACCAATTTGTGAGTTTTCGTATTTTTAAACAATTGTTTAGGAGGCACTCCAAGACAGAGGAAGGAAGTGAGGCAGGAACACTTTTACTAGAAGTGCGAACATTCGAAAATGTTCACCCCAGTTCCTGTCACTCTGTGTCTAGTGGAGTGAAGTTTTCTATGATGTAGTGAATACGCTGAGCGACCTTTGTATAATAAAAATAAACAAATACATTTAAAAACGCATATTTCTTGAACTTCCAGCCTGGTAAATAGTGTTTGTAGAACTTAACGTTTGGAAGATATCATTTAACATTTTCAAACATGATAAGAAGTGTATCAAATCTGAATAAAATTAACTAAACATAGAAGCGACGAATGTTTTGAAAACTTCTGATACTAGATATAAGTTATGTCACATGATTTTTGTATATTAATAAATTCTAAATTTTTTCTGTAATTAATTTTGCCCATCCCTTATGGTTTCTCAGTAATATAAAGTTCAGTGAGAAATCGCCGGTTATTTTCAGGAAATTCAAGATATACATTTCATTCACGATAATATTTCAAATAATATTTTAATTGGTTAAAGATATTTCCTAACTGTAAATGAAATTAAGAATCTATGTTTGATAATTGAAAGCATATAAAACGAGCAATGCATTTCTGTGTGTCTGCAATTTAAAATACGAGCAGATTTCTGTTGTTATTTTCGTTTATTTGAGAGCAAATAAAAATATCATAAGTTTGAGATATTCGTATGACAAATAGGAAACACGATTTTTTCTACCCATTTACATACATTTTTGCCTAGTAATAGTCTCAAATTAAACAATAAGTACTTAGTTACATGAAACATGCACAAGTAGCATTCAGATCTATCACTTTAATAAAAATAATTATAGAGATATCCTTGTGGCATTAAAAAAAAACAGACACACACCGATATCGATTTTTTTGGCGGTATACGTACGAGAGTAAGTCAATAAGTATCCGCACAGTATTTTTAATTTTTTGTAAGTTGGATGTATCGGTTTGTGCGCGCGTTGCATTGTTACATAACAAGCATTGTTGCATCCCTCACCGTTTGCACCAAAGAAGAAAAGCGTGGGTTACCCGTTTTGGGGGGGGGTCTTCTGAAGGTGTACCAGGAGGCGAAATCCATCGAATACTTTTCGCACAATTTGGGGGAAATGTTTTACCTCGGCGAAATGTGTACGAATGGATTGAAAAGTTCAAAACTGGTCGGACAAATGTGAAGAACGAGGAGAAAGCAGGACGCCCATCCATATCCACTTGCCAACTTTGAGCAAGTCCATATCCTGATTCATATAACCGAAGATTTCTTTTTTGTCCACTTAAAACTGCCTTAAGGGGCCATCGATTCACCACAGACCAAGAAGTGAAGGAAGGAGTACATACATGGCTTGCTACTCAGACGAATTTTTTTTCTTCTGAGGACTTCAGAAAGCTTTGTAAACGATGGGCCATGTGCATTGAGAGGCAAGGGAACTACTTGAAAAATGAGTAATTGTAAGTTTCTATTGTTGTTAAAATAAATTTTAAAAAATTATGTGCAGATACTTGTTGACTTATCCTCTTACTTCCCCAACTTACTGTAGATAAGAGAAAGTAGTTACAATTTGAATTCCCAGTAACCTGCTTCATTCTTGTTGCATTTTGAACATATGAAAGGCAATTTAGTAATTATTAAGAACGTTCTACAAATGTAGATTGCTAGAATAGACAAAATATACCAATAGTACACTTAAAGTTGAATCTGACGTAACAAAATGATAACATTCAAAATTAGTTAATACAATTTTGAAAATTTACGCACAAAATAAAATATAGAAAGAGTAAATAATAATTAATTATATAAACGGTTTCTAATTACATTTAAACTCAGATGGAATGTAGATCTGGTAAAGAATAGTTTGTTTCAGATTATTAACTATTATTGCGAAATACTCAACATTGAGTCTATAAATTTTCCAAAGTTAAAATATTTTAGTGCACCAGATAAGCACATGTTTGGAAAAACAAAGAATAGAAAGAAAAAGAATTCTCTACCCTCTATCGCTAATTAGTGGGTATATGAACTATTCTTACTAAAGCTTATTTATTTATCTACTATATTTCACACCAAATAAACCCTTGCAGAAATAGCTACACTACACATTTCGTTATATATACAAAGAGAACAGCGGTAGTCAAATGTTTAACTGGATGCTATATGCTGGTCTTAAAATCCCATACTGTTTCCATGCAATCGCGATAAATAGCTAAATATTGAAAGGACTTTTAAAGGATGACCAAGAATTAACAATTTGAACCATTAATAACGGACATCCCGGAAACGGCTTATTCCACAAAAAAGTTACTTCAAATAAATTGTGTGTTTTAAAGATATCTACATTTCCTGTGTAGTACGTTTTCGTCTATCGCTTAACGTTTACTAGTTAGGCTATTCCCAGAAAACTCAAGATAGGTATACATTTTGTTTGTCATGAAAATATCATTAATATGTGGTACTTAAATCAAAATCGTTAGAGCCATTTTTAGAAAATAAAAAATTTCGAGAAACTGTTCCATGTAAAGGGTAGTTTGGGTGGGAGGATTTTCTTGAACATCTTAGTGTCGCATCTTTAGAAGACACTGCACCTAAATACCAAATTTGTCGTTTATGACATTTTGATTTTAAGTTATATTGTACACAAACACACACGGACATTTTTATAAAAATGCTTTTCTGGATTCAGGGGGCCTTAAAGCATGTATTTCCGATGAAATCTCGGTATAAAAGTTTTGGGTGGAATGCAATACCTTCTCACCTATGTACATGGTGAGAAAGTAAAAACAACTTTGTATTAAATTTAGGTTTAAATGTAGTTATACTGATACTGTGGACTGTTGACGAATCCTCCTATTTATAACAAAAGTGCAATATCTATATTAAAAACTTCCTTTGAAAATATGTATCGTTATTAATTTAAGTTGGATAGGAAAATAAATGTTTTATGAATTACTAATGAATAGGAAAAGTGGTGTGACTGTACTCGTCAATTTTTACTTTCTCTACTACTTATAGTAAGTAGGGGAAGTATTGTATTCCACCCAAAAATTCGATACCGAGATTTCACCGAAAATATATGTTTTGAGACCCCCTGAATCCGAAAAAAGCATTTTTGGAAACACGTCCGTGTGTGTGTCTGTGAACAGCATAACCCAGAGACGGATAAACACTAAATTTGGTATTTAGGTTCAGTATCTTCCAGAGATGCGACATGAAGGTTTTCAAGAAAATCCCCCACCCTAGATTACCCTTTACATGGAGCATTTTTCGAAAATTTTAATTTTCTCAAAAATGGCTCTAACGATTTTGATTAAAATATGACATGTTTAAGATATTTTAATGACAAATAAAATGTATATCTTGAATTTTCTGGGAATGTCTCCAAAAGCATTCTTCATTGTGAACGAATTTTGCATAACTGGTAAACCATAAGAGATAGACAAAATTTTAATGCACAAAAAATGTAGATCGCGTTAAAATACACAATGTATGTCATATACATTTTTACTTTCTCTACTACGTATAGTAAGTAGGGGAAGTATTGTATTCCATCCAAAAATTCGATACCGAGATTTCACCGGAAATACATGTTTTGAGATCCCCTGAATCCAAAAAAAGCATTTTTGGAAACATGTCCGTGTGTGTGTCTGTGTATCTGTCTATGTGTCTGTGTGTGTGTGTGTCTGTGTGTGTGTCTGTGAACAGCATAACTCAGAAACGAACAGTCGGATAAACTCCAAACTAGGTATTTAGGTTCAGTATCTTCCAGGGATGAGACACGAAGGTTTTCAAGAAAATCCCCCACCCCAGGATACCCTTTACATGGAAGATTTTTCGAAAATTTTAATTTTCTCAAAAACGGCTCTAACGATTTTGATTAAAATATCTTATGTTTAAGATATTTTTATGACAACTAAAATGTATATCTTGAATTTTCTGGGAATGTTTCCAAAAGTGTTCTTCATTGTGAACGACTTTTGCATAACTGGTAAACCATAAGAGATAGAGAAAATTTTACTACACAAAAAATGTAAATCGCGGTAAAATACACAATTTATGTTATATACATTTTTTTTTTGTTGGGTGAGCCATTTTCGAGATATTGCTTGTTATTCTCTTAAATTTTTCAATACTTAGTTTCTTAAATGGAAATTCGTTATTCATTTTTTTGTCTTTGATATGCAAAGAGTATTAATCTGTGGCAAAGGGAATGGTGCTGCACCTAGTAACCAGCTATTAAGAGATATGTATATGCTTAAAGGCTACTGTATTTCTATATTACCCTTGTAAATATATATTCCCCTTACATCTACAAGAAAATTAGTAATAAGATAGAGTCTGCAAATGTTTATCTCGATTAACATGAAGTAGATGGAGAATAAGCGTTTGTAAAAATAGTTTGTTTAAGAGTAGAGAAAGTCATGTGAGTGTAACACATCAGATTTTTTTGTTGAGTGTACCATTTTCGAGATATTGCTTGTTATTCCCTTAAATTTTCCAATAATTTTCTCAAATGGGAATTCGTTATTCATTTTTTTTGTCTTGGATATGCAAATAATATTAATCTGTGGCAAAGAGAATGGTTCTGCACCTAACAACCAGCTAATAAGAGATATGTCTATGCTTAAAGGCTACTGTATTTCTGTATTGCTCTGGCAATTACAAAACAAGGGGAACATAGTACGCCTTAAGTGATAGTCAAATATTTTTAGAACTGGTCGCTATGTTTAAAATGTAATTCTCTTTGCATGTCAAAAGACCGTTTCTGCAAATGTTCATCTCGATTAATATGAAATAGATGGAGAATAAGAGTTTGTAAAAATAGTTTTTACAAGAGTAGAGAAAGTCATGTGAGTGTAACACATCAGATTTTTTTCTCTAGAGGAATATCTTAATATAAATCGTTAAAAGTAGTTAAGGACGAGTTATTTTCGCAAGCCAATTAGCTTTCTGAGAGCGTGTGTTATACGAAATTGGCATGTCTGCTTGGCAATCCGATCAAACCTTGGGTTGCCAATCGGCGTTGATGTTCACAATCCCTCTCCAAGCTCGTGGCCACCTCTGGGCATGGCTAACTGCCTTTATCAGTTCACTGATAAGCTTTGCAATACCGATTAGTCATTTGGGGCAGATATCGCTTGCGTCTTTGAGATCCTTGAGAATAAGTCAGTGTGTTCTTATCATAGTTTTTATTTGTCACATCTACGAGTATAATTGCTAAGCGTGACGAAATTTCCTGTTCTTAAAGTTAATTTGTGAATTGGAATTGCTGTCGCAAAGGCGTCTATACTGATCCGACCGTAAGCCAACCTATTGTTTTCTTTATCTTCAACTCTGTTTCTCTTTACGGCTTTATTGGTATTATTTCCCTATTACGTTTCATTCCTATTAAATTAAAAGGAGTAATTTGTTTTGGCACCTCAAAATGGCATTTATTCTCAAGGTCAAACATAACCTATGAGGGCATTTGCTATTATCTACGGCTGTTATTGGATCAGTAAGTTCACCACTTAATAAGTTACATAAATATGCAGAGCCTTCGTTTCAACGCGTGGCCTTATTGCGCTCTTTCTAACCGGTTCTGTTTCTCCTCCACTTTCCTTTTTCTCCGTGTGCCGGTTAATCAGTTGATGCGAAGTCTTTGCACAAAGGTTGATACGTAGCGAGAACATATGTTTTAGTGTTATAGTGTGTGTGCTGTTCTAATGCCAAAAAATCTGTATACTTTAACACACAGTACGAGTATGTTTCCTATGTGACAACAAACACTTGTAGAAGGTGATACGGCGATTTATAGACAATGTCCTACTGTTCGTGCGCGTGACAGTGAAACGGTACGTAATTTTGTGAATGGATTTAGGAAAACGAGATCTATTCTTGATAAGAAACCGAAATTAAATAGCCGTATTCTTATACATAAAAACTTGAAGTCCAAAGAAATCTTTGAGAAAGCTTGTACAGGAATCGTGAATTTCGCAAATCTCGGCTTGAAATTCCCCTAACTTTTTAAAATGAAAACCCTATAGATTAATTGTAGTTAAGGAATTCCAACCACGCGATAATGTGAGCAGAGTTAGTTTCAACAATTTATTTGTATAGTGTTAATGATTGTTCTATTGATCCGCGTTTAATTTTCTTATGGATTAAACCGATTTTATTTTCATGGTATGAAAAATTAATGAGTATTAATGCAAATTTTCTTACACGGTATTAGAGATATGTGGTGGCACAATTGCTTAATTTCCAACATCTTCTGTGATGAAGATATGTGATTATAGAAGTTATAATTTGCACGAGAAAACTATGGACTTGAATTTAAGAGGCTAATGAATGATCGACTACGCGGCAAACAGCGTGCCTCCCGGTGCCAAGAAAGTTCCTGTTAGGCCGACCACGCGTCCAAACGATAGCTCTGTACCAAGTGGGAAAAAACAATGTTTATGTGCCAAGACATTCATTTAAAAGCGAAAGTAATTTTAAAGACTATTTAGAGATACCACGTTTTATACCTCCGTAGTATTTTGACTTTAAGCTGAACTTCTGATAATTCTGGAATTCGGAAGTAAGTTTACTGTCGACATCTTCCTTATAATATAAATACTTTTCATTTTCTATATTTCCTCAGTATCATATATTTAAATTTGTATGTTTTATAGAGCCAGGCTATCAATGGAAGATTCAAGATACACATTTAATTTGACACAGTATCTCAAACACATTATATTTTAATCACAATCATCAAATCCATTTTTCGGAAAATCAAAAGTAAAGAAAGGTTTTTCCATCTAAGGGATAGTTTGAGGTGGAAGGATTATCTTGAAGATCTTCGACTGGTATAATGAGGTTGACTCAAATGTGAAATTGGATATTCATTTGACTCTTCATTTTTGAGTTATACTGTTCTCTCTCTCTCACGCGCGCGCGCGCGGACGTTTGTTTACAAAATGCTTTCTTTGGTTTCAAGGGACCTCAAAACGTGCATGTGCGTGAAATATCTGTATTCGATTTTGGGTGTAGTACAACAGTTCCTTCAATGTAGGAGGTAAGTGTGTGCTAGAGAAAATAATAAACCTAGTTTAGTCTTTTGCCTTAGTGTATCACCATTTCAATTCCACGAATCTCCTGGGATCCATCTAAGGACACCAGAATAAGCAACGTTTTCCTGCATATTTGAATCGAAACGAAATTTTGCATAATTTATCCTAGTAACCTCTAATTGTCATATTTGAAGGACCTGCTTCAGACCTCCGCGACAAACAGGAATTATCCGCGAAGAACAGAGCAGGTAGACAGACAGACAAAACCCAAATGCTAGGCAGCCTAGGACGGATGTGCAGTTTCCTGTGGGACAACACCCTATTTGTCTTGGTCCTCTGTTGTGTGTGTTCGCCCAGACATCTTCCTCTTCGGGGAACCACCTCCACAAAAAGTTTTGGTGGATATTTGGACACCCAATTGCCTGTTGTAGTTGCATCTAAATGGATCAGCTCCTAGTATCGAGTTTACCAATATAAGCTTTGGTACTTTGATAAATTCATAACTTGCATCGCTATGGACCTCACAAGTATAGTTCAAATATTTTAAATTTTATAGGAAAGGAATTTGAAAGCAATTATTATTAATGTTATTGTAATCTATACTAATATTATAAAGAGGGAAAGCCTGTATGTGTGTGGGGAGAAAAAGAAAAAGACATCAAAATCCCGCGATACGACAACTTCTAATTTCAACTCTAGACTAAAATATTTTACATGGTTTGTATATTGGAATACAAATAATATTTTGGAACCATGAAATAACATACTTGCAAAGATGGGTTTATCGTTAGTGCTTCTCCGCAGAAAATCCCTATAAAACACAACAAAAGCAGGGATATTTCATTCCCAGCAATCTATATAGATGGTTTCATTTCAGCAAGTGAGAAAACGGAAGACACAGCAGAACAAAGGACAATCGGATCCTTCTCGTAACAGCACCTGTATAGAGTAGCTACCCATTTTTTGACATTTTATTCAAATATTGTAGATGTGTGCAGGATTTAGCACCAAAATCACACAGTAAACTGTATTGTAATTCTACAGATGTAAGTAATGAAGCTTCTAGATGCCAAAACTCTTTTATAACCCTTATTTGGTGTATTTATTTGGTGTATTTGGTGTATTTATTGTGCTAAGAGTTTTACAAATTTGATTGTCTACTGCACTTTGACCCTGGTCACTCATTCAGTAGACAATCACTACAGTTTATTTACATTTTACAATTTCTTGTCAATGAATTATCTTGCTCTTTTTTTCATGTCCCATTTCCACTTGTTTTTCACTTTTCATTTATTGATTACTTAACCATCACACATTCACTATAGTTTTCCATTCAAGGTAAGATGCGCTACCTCTTACTTTTCTCTTTCCACTGTCCAAAGCCATTTATTTTTTACTTTACACAAAAACTGTCCAATGCTTCTAGCGTCCTTGCATATCATTTCAATCATAAATGTATTTCTATCCCCCTTCAACCACTTCTTATTAAAAAATTCTTTTCTCCAATTTTTTGTTCCTTGGCACATAAATACTACGTGTTCAATGTCTTCATTACCACCACATATCGGACATTGGTTCTGAGGAATACCCTGTCTTAGCCCTTTTAGCCTCCATGCTCCGGTTCTTACCCATGCAATAGATTCTCTCTCTTCTTTATTTACTATGTTATATATTTTTCCCTACCCCATGTATTTTTCATTGGCCTATAATAAACTAATGAGCTTTGCAGGTGGTCTGAAAATTACTCGCTCATTTCCGACCACTCTTTCACAGTAAAAACATATTTACGATCTATAGAATATTTCCAGAATTTGGAGAATTTTAGGCAAGGTTAAGAAACCATAAACACAACATCCTCGACATTTCATGCACATTTCTGTGAACATCTCGATATTTTTTGTCGCGATTAGGAATATCGCGGCTTCTATGCGATTGTAAGGCGCAAGGGGGGATTTACCAGAAAAATCTATTAGATCATTGAACATTAATTTCATAAAGAATACACGGTAGGGTAAAAAAAGAGAAAGAAACTAATTTACCATTCGAGGTTTAAAAGTATATCCGTATAACATCCGTTTTATCTTAAAATAATAATTGAGAAGGAAGTTAAATGTAAGCTTTTATCCTATATTTGTGCACTCCCTGGTTTTTCTTTTGAAATGCCTTACAATTTTGTGTTTAATTCTGAATGATTTTGAACAGAAAGCGTGTCATATTTACAAACAATGGTTACCACTAGGTCTCGGAAGTTGAAGACCTATAAATTGCCTAAAAAAACCTAAAAAATATCCTAAAAGGGACCTAATAACTAGAAAAAAGAACAAAAAATGTGATGAAAATTAATTAATATTTCCAATAAATTTAGTTTTAATCACATAGGTATTTAAATAATGAATTCATATTAGGCATCAATATTATTACGTCAGCCATTTTCTAAGGCGTGTGTCAGTTTTTCCCATGTTGTGTTGCGTTATGTATTGTTATACATGAATACATAGTACATATTTCAGTGAGAGATTGATGCACTTAATTTATCATATAACATCAAACTGATAAGGTTTGAAATAGAATAAACATTTTTTCTAAAAAAAAATTACAAAATTTGCTCGTATGGAACGCAGTGCGGAAAGCTTTAGGAATAAAATGAGTTTCTTTCAGTCAATCCCTTTTACATTGTTTGTTAAACTGTATAAATCATTGTAGTGTATTGGAATTGAGAAAGAGCGATAAAAATGTAGTTTGATAGAAGGTGAAGTTGCTAAAAATCCTTTAAGACCTAAAAAAAATTACATGTGATACTTTGACATGACTTTCTTTACATTTATCGTTTATTAGTGGTTATTTAACTATTCTTACTAAAGCTTATTTTTCTGTACACTAAATTTTAGTCCAAATAAACCTTTGCAGAAATAGCTACATTACACATTTCGTTATAGATACAAAGGGAACAGTAACAGTCAAATGTTTAAGAAGTGGACGGTGTATACTGCCTTAAAATTCCATACTGTCTCCATGCAATCGCGAGAAACAATTGAAAATCGATGGGTCTAAAAACAATAATAATATACTGAACAAATCGAACCATTAATAACGGATACTTTGGAAATGGCTGATGCTACAATTATTTGGAATAAAAATGTGTTTTAAAGACATCTACATTCTTTGTGTGGTACGTTTTTGTCTGTCGCTTCACGTTTACAGTTATACAAGTTTCTAAAAAATTCTTTACAAATGAAGAGGATTCAAGGCCGTTCCCAAATAATTCTAGATATATCTACACTTTATTTGTCATATAAACATGTTTAATAGATGCATGGTATTTTATAAAACTCGTTAGAGCCATTTGTTAGAAAATAAGAAATTTCGTGTCGCATCTTTGGAAGGTACTGAACCTAAATACTAAGTTTAGTATTTATCCGAATTTTCATTTTTGAGTTATTCTGTCCAAACGCACACACACAAACACGCGCGCGCGCGCACACACACACACACACACACACATACACATGTGTTTGAGTGAAATGCAATACCTTCTCTACCTACTATGTGCGTGGTGGAGAAAAAAAAAAACTCCCTCTTTAGTCTGGGGTTTAGCATGCTATCCTCCAAATCCAGAGGTCCCGGCTTCGATTTCCACCTGGAGTGGGAATATTTTCTTTAGCCAGGGCTATTCCCCATCCTCCCTAGAGTTTGGAAGTATGAGTCTGAGTGTAAATGTGTGTGTGAATTTAATATTTAGAAATAAAACCCAAAGTAAAACCCAAAGATTAACACGATAGTTACGTAGCTGATGCAGTTGCTAAACGAGTGACTATCGTCGATCGAATCAGCAATATGAAATCAGTGCAGGAACAACTGCACAACAATTGTTAACTTCCTAACTTGTGAGCTTCTCAAAGTTTCAAGAATCATTAAAAATACTGAATGAAACAGTTGAAAAATGGATTTGAAGTTTACGGTAATAAGGCATGGAACTAAAAAATACGGATGTTAGAAAATAATTATATAACATTAAAGTATAAGATATAAACACAAGAAAAAAATGAAAAAAGAAAACAACTAAATTTTTCTATTTTTTTTTGTCAAATCATACCAATGTATTGCCATAGGACATGTCAAAATTTATTTTCATTGATATAAATGGCGAATAAATTACATACATACTTACATACCCATGTACATGGAATAGTGTATCGTTAACGATACTATTGATTATTGTGATCGTAAAACTATTGGATAAACGTTGCATATATTGGGGGGACTATGATTTATTGCAGGTTTTACTTTCTCTAGTACGTACCTAATAGGCAGAATAGCACTGAATTCCACCCAAAAATTTGATATCAAGATTTTACCAGAAATACATATATTGAGACCACTTGAATAAAAAAATAGAAAAAGATCCATGTGTGTATGTGTGTGTGTGTGTGTGTGGACAGTATAACTCAAAAACGAAATATCAGATAAATACCACACTTTACTTAAGCTCAGTATCTTCTGAAGATATGACACAAAGATTTCAAGAAAATCCTCCATCATAAAATACCATTTAGATGGAAATTTTTTTGTTATTACTTATCTTTTCAAAAATGGCGATAACGATTTTGATTAAAGTACCATATATTTAAGATATTTAACTGACAAATAAAATGCATATCTTGAATTTTCTATGAAGTTCCCTTCATTAGCATCGAATTTTGTATAATTTTATATTACCGATAAATCATAAAATATAGACAAAACATGCTGCAAAAAATATAATCTATTAATAAAATTTTCCTGTAGCATTAAGCATTTTCAAGATATTAGTTGTTATTGATTTGAATTTTAAAATACATTATACTTTTTACTTTCTCTACTACGTATAATAAGTAGGGGAAGTGTTGAATTACACCCAAAATTTCGATACCGAGATTTCGCCGGAAATACGTGTTTTGAGACCCACTGTATCCAAAAAAAAGTACTTTTAGAAAAAGGTCCTTAAGTGTCTGTGACAATGAAAAGCGTAACTCAAAAACAAAAAGTTGGATAAATGCCATTCTTGATACTTAGGTTCAAAGACGCGACACAAAGATTTTCAAGAAAATCCCCCATCCCAGACTACCATTTGCATGGAACATTTATCGAAAATGTTGATTTTCTCAAAAATGGCACCAACGATTTTGTTTAAAATATCATATATTTAAGATATTTTCATGGCAAATAGAAGGTATATCTTGAATTTTCTGGGAATGTCCCCAAAAGTCCTCTTCTTTCTGAATGGTTTTTGCATAACTGGTAAACCGTAAGAGATAGACAACATTTTTCTACATAAAAATGTAGATGTCATTAAAATACGCAATTTATGCCATGTACATTTTTTCTTGTAGAGTGAACCATTTATGAGATATTCCTAGTTATTTGTTTGAATTTTCCAATGCTTATACTTTTTCTAGAATGGGAATTAGTTATTCGTTTTTTTTTATGTCCTGGACATGCAAAGAGCTCTTAAAAGATTTGACTATAGCTTTGAGCCTCCATATTCTCCTTGTGCCTACAAGAAAGTTATCAATAATATGGTTTCTGCAAATATTTGTCTCGATTAACATATAGATTGAGAATAAGCGTTTGTAAGAATAGATTGTACAAGAGAAAGTCATGTGAGTGTAACACATAAGACTTTTTGAAGTGCTGTAACCATTCGGTTGTTTTTGGCGATGTCATGCAAAAAGTGTGACATTTCAAAGCGAGATTATATCAACCCTCTTTTAAATATCTGACTATCGTTTCAGTCTCCTGTATCCCCTTTGTACCTACAACGAAATAACATTTGTGCAAATGTTTATCTCGATTAACACGAAGTAGATAGAAAGAATAAGCATTTGCGAGAATATTTTTGTTCTAGCTTTTAAGTTAAATATTGTACAAATCTTGATGAAATGCGAATTTATACTCCGTATGCAGTTTTATTAGTGATAAAGTGATGTTCAGGAAATAACGGAGTGTAACTTGTTCCTCACAGAGTATTAATGATACAGTAAGTAAGAACGGATGTAAAGTACCACTTCCGCATGGTGCAAGTCTCCTTCCTCCAGCTTAATAATGTCCTTGCAAACTTTAAAGTTAGTGTTCTTCTGACACTTGCGCTCTCAGAAATGATCACGAGCTGTGTAATCGCATTATATGGACTTGCGAATGTGAGACCGCTCAGTTGTAAAATTGATGTCCCCAGGTTTGGTGTTCGCAAGAAGATGGAGAAGCAGACGAAGCCACAGGAACCGGAAGTTGAGGATAACCGCTCCGTCATTACAACTCGCCATGTCCGCACTATCACCACAACAGGGCACATTACCACTGGACACATTCCCCCGGATCCTGAAGATGAAAACGATGATCAGGTATGCACATTTACAGTTTCGTGAAGGTAAAGAGACACAGGTAGACTTCAACATTGTCAATCTGCTATATCTCAACATCTGCAAAGTGGATGTCCAGGCCCCATCTGTGTCAGAAGTCATCTTTTCATCTATGAGAACGTCTAGGTCCCGTGTGTTGTAGTGCCTAGTGTTATACTTGTACATCCTCAAACTGTGTTCATGCCATACTATCTTGTTTTGAGTTATGCTTTGGTTTAAGTGTTTAGTTCTTGTCTTGGTTTCATTTCTGGTGTGGTCTCGACGGATACATCCGTCCAGCAACTGTTCTCAGAAATTTCACTTCTGCCGTTTCTATTTTTGCTTTCTCTATTCCGTAGTTACAATAATTAGAGAAAGTAGTGTAATTTATCCAAAATTTCGATGTCGAGACTTCACCGGAAATACATGTTTTGAGGACCCCTGAATCCAAAAAATAATCTTTATGACAACGTCGCTGTTTGAGCGAACAACATAAATCTATAACGAGAAGTCCATAAATATCAAAATTGGTATTTAAGGACACGAAGCTTTTCAGAAAAACCCAACACCCCAAACTACCCTTTACATGGAATATTTTCCGAAATTTTCGATCTTTGAAAAGTTGGTCTAATAATTTTGATTAAAATACCATATATTTAAGATATTTATATAAGAAACAAAACGTATATCTTGAGTTTTCTGGTAATATCTTTTGAAGTCCTCTTCATCCGGAAGGAATTTGCCTATAGGTACTGGTAAACTATAAGAGATTAGAGAAAAACGTACTACACAAAAGACGTACAATTGTTTTTAAATAACTGTTTTGTAGCATTAGCCATTTCTGAGATATCTGTTAATATTGGTTTTTATTTGAGAGCATTTGTAATTTTTAAGGTATGTCGCCATTCAGTTGTTTCTCGAAATGCCATGAAAATAGTATGGAATTCCAAGGCCAGCTTAGCGATCCGGTTTTTGAACGTCTCACTATCGATTGGATTCCTCTACCCCCCTTGTACCTTCAACTAAACGTGTAATTAATTAAACTATTTCTCCAAAGATTTAATCCAATTAACATGAGGTAGACCGAAAAAAATACCTGATCTGATGCATTCACATGACTTTCTCTACCCTCTACTGGGTATACAAATTATTCCTACTAAAGCTTATTTTTCTATCTACTATATTTTAATCCAAACAAACCTTTGCAGAAATAGCTACATTACACATTTAGTTTTAGATACAAAGGGAATAGCGATAGTTAAATGTTTAAGAACTGGACGGCATATGTTGGCCTTAAAATTCCATACTGTTTCCATGCAATCGCGAGAAAGAACTGTATGTTGATAGGACTTGAAGAGAATGAGAAAGAAATGAGCAGAAACGACTTATGCCACAAAAAACTTATTTTAAATAAATTGCATTTTTAAAAAAATCTGCATTTTTTGTGTAGTACGTTTTCGTCTATCGCTTAAAAATTACCAGTTATACAAGATTATACAAAATTCCTTCCGAATGAAGAGGACTTCGTAGACTATTCCCTGTAAATTCAAGATATACATTTTATTTTTGATGTAAATATCTTTCATATACGGTATGTTAAACAAAATCGTTAGGGCATTTTTTTAGAAAATCAAAAATTTAGAAAAAATGTTCACTGTAAAGGGTAGTTTGAGGTGGGGGATTTTGGGTAAAATCCTCGTTTCGCATCTTTGGAAGATATTGAATTTAAATACCAAGTTTGGTATTATGAGTTATGCTCTACACAGACACACAACGGAGATTTTTTCAAAAATGCTTTATTTGGATTCAGGGACCCTCAAAACATGTATTTCCGGTGACACCTGGTATAGAATTTTTGAGTGGAATGCAATAAGTCCCCTATTTAATATACGTAGTAGAGAAAATAATAGGATTTCATAAGAAAGTTTGTCAAAACTATATAAAATAAACCTTGGTATGTAGAAAAAGTCCAAAGAATGCTCGGCGTGTACAATTTTTGTTCTATCTGAGCTATACATAAATGTGGTCACTGCCATAATTTTATATTTCTGCAAAGGTTATCTCGATTAATATGAAGCAGTTACAAAAACTAAGCTTGCGTAAGAAAAGCTTCCAGAAGAGTGTGTATGTAATACACCTTTTATCTCTTCTGCAAACTAATCGTACAAAATATTTATTTGTCTACCTACATTCCCAGTCTCTCTAATTTTGGTAAGTATAAGCTTTATCGTTATCTAATAGCTATAATACATTTTTAGATTTTCTAACACGTAGGTACCTAGTAGGTAGAGAAGGAGTTGCATTCCACTCAAACATTTCATATTGATAATTCACCGGAAATACATGTTTTGAGGCACCCTTAATAATTTTTTTTACTTTCTCTACTACGCGTAGTAAGTAGGGGAAGTATTGTATTCCAAAAATTCGATACCGAGATTTCACCGGAAATACATGTTTTGAGACCCCCTGAATCCAAAAAAAGCATTTTTGAAAACATATCCGAGTGTGTGTGTGTGTGTGTGTGTGTCTGTGAACAGCATAACTCAGAAACGAACAGTCAGATAAACACCAAACTTGGTATTTAGGTTCAGTGTCTTCCAGAGATGCGACACGAAGGTTTACAAGAAAATCCCCCACCCCAGATTACCCATTACATGGAACATTTTTCGAAAATTTTAGTTTTCTCAAAAATGGCTCTAACGATTTTGATAAAAATATCATATGTTTAAGATATTTTCATGACAAATGAAATGTATATCTCGAATTTTCTGAGAATGTCTCCAAAAGTATTCTTCATTGTGAACGACTTTTGCATAACTGGTAAACCATAAGAGATAGACAAAATTTTACTACACCAAAAATGTAGATCGCATTAAAATACATAATTTATGTCATATACATTTTTTTGTTGAGTGAACCATTTTCGAGATATTGCTTGTTATTCTCTTAAATTATCCAACACTTAAAACTTTTTCTCAAATGGAAATTCGTTATTCATTTTTGTTTGTCCTGGTAATGTAAATAGAATACTCCACATAGCAACCAGCTCTTAAAATATTTGACTATCGCTTAAAGCCTACCAATTCCCTTTGCATCTACAAGAAAACTAGCAATAAGATTAACATCTCGATATCTCGATTAACATGAAGCATATTGAGAATAAGCGTTTGTAAAAATAGTTTGTACAAGAGTAGAGAAAGTCATGTGAGTGTAACACATCAGAATTTTTTTAGAAAAATGTCCGTGTGTTTGTGTATGTGTGTGTGTACGAACAGCATAACTCAAAAACAAAAATCGGATAAATATAAAACTTGGTGTTTAGGCTCTGTACGTTCCAAAGATCAGATACGAAGATTTTAAACAAAATCCTCCACCCCAAACTATCCTTTACATGGTTCATTTTTCGAATTTTGTTATTTTCTAAACATGGCTCTTAACAATTTTGATTAAAATACCATGTAGATATGAAAGTTATTTACATGACAAATAAAATGTATATCTGAAATTTTCTAGGTATAGCCTGTGAAGTCGTCTTCATTCGAAAGGAATTTTGTATAATCTTGTATAACTGGTAAACATTAAGCGATAGACGAAAACGTACTTGTGGCAAAAGCCATTTCCGAGATATCCGTTATTAATGGTTCGAATTGTTCAATCCCTGGCCATTCTTTTGAAGTCCTGTCAACATACAGTTGTTTCTCGCGATTGCATGGAAACATTATGGAATTTTAAGGTCAGTGTATTGCGTTCATTTGACTGTCGCCATTCCCTTTTTATCTACAACGAAATGTGTAACGTAGCTATTTCTGCAAAAGTTTATTTGGATTAAAATGTAGTAGAAAATAAACTTTATTAAGAATAGTTTGTATAACCGCTAAAAGCGATAGAGGGTAGAGAAAGTCCTGTGAATGTATAACATCAGCTTTTTATGTATCACGTGTTATTCTTTCCAGGTGAAAATATGTTGAGATAAAATTATAATAAATGTCATAAAGACTTCCCGCAGAAGTCTCGAAAAGAATTAATGATATTGAATTAAACTTGTAGGAGAAAAGTGGATGTTATAAGGTCGCCTTACTGATTTGTATTTGGTTTTGTGTATATAATAATGTTCATAATATTAATGGAATGATAAAGTATGCAGAGTTAACGATGGTTTATTTTCCAACAGGTTCTTGAACCTGAGGGGATGCAGCACACACCCTCTCCTTCGACAGCAGGATCACAGACAAACATAGTCATTAGCCATACACCGCCGGAGTCCTCGCCTCAGCACAGGGTGAGTTTACTTCCTCCCTAATGTGAAACATCTGCGAGGTTTAGAAAACCAATACTACATATTCTTTCTAGCAAAAGTTCATGACAACATTACACAGTTATTTAAATACAAATTTTGACTTCTGTCTCTTATCTGTGCTACGCAGAGGAAGTTTAGTACTGTACGGCATCCAAAAATTAGATATCGAAATTTCTTCAGAAATACACGTTTTGAGACAACCAAAGCACAAGTAATTTTATGCGAGAGAGAGAGGGGGGGAGAGAATAACTCAGACGAATAGTCAGATGAATTTTAAACTTAGTACAAAAGTCTAGCACTTTTCAAGGATGCAACAACATGATTTTTATTAAATTTACCCCAATCCAAACCATCCTTTTCATGAAAAAGATTTTATTATTTTTAATTTTTTTAAAAAATGGCTTTAGAAATTCAAACTAAAAGTTGTACGTTTAAGATATTAGCAAGACGAATAAAAGTGTATCTGGAATGTTCTGTGAATAGTCTATGATATCTTCTCGTTTCTGATTGAATTTTGTTTAATTGGTAAACCATAACTGTAGAGATCATTGAAAATACAATTTCTGTTCAGTTAGCTTTTCTGTGACATTACTATATCTGAAATATTCGTTATTGCATGTATATAAAGCTTCTTTTTAGCGACGAATTCTGAAAAAAAACGAAAACAAATTGTGTTATATTCACGTGATCTTCTCTACCCACTACCGCTTATTACTTTCTCTACTATGCATAGTAAGTAGGGGAAGTATTGCACTCCACCCAAAAATTCGATACCGAGATTTCACGAGGAAATACATGTTTTGAGGCCCTCTGAATCCAACCAAAAAGTTTAGGAAAAAGTCCGTGTGAGTGTTGTCTGTGAACAACGTAACTCAGAAACGAAAAGTCGCATAAATGCCAAACTTGGTGTTTAGGTTCAGTATCTTTCAAAGATGCAACAGAAAGATTTTCTAGAAATCCCCCGCACCCCAGACCCTTTACATGGAACATTTTTCGAATTTTTTTTCTCAAAAATGGCACTAATGATTTTGATTAATGCTTTTGATAACCATTATAATATATTTAAGATATTTTCATGGCAAATGAAATGTATATCTTAAATTTTCTGGGAATGTTCGCAAAAGTCCTCTTCATTCTGAATGGATTTTGCATAAGTGGTAAACCTTAAGAGATAGACAAGATTTTACTTCACAAAAATGTAGATCGTGTTAAAACACACAATTTATCATATACGTTTTTTTGTGGAGTGAATCATTTCCGAGGTATTTCTTGTTATTTATTTGAATTTTCCAATACTTATTCTTTTTTTTCAAATGGAAATCCGTTATTTTATTTTTATTTTTTTATGTCCGGGACATGCAAAGAGAATGGAATGCTCCATATAGCAACCAGCTCTTAAAAGATTTGACTATCCCTTAAAACCTACCATGTTCCCCTTGCGCTTACAAGAAAATTAGCAATAAGATGAAGTAGATGGAGAATAAGTGTTTGTAAAATTAGTTTGTACAAGAGTAGGGAAAATCATGTGAGTGCAACATATATTTTTTATATAGTTTCTAAAATTTACTCTTTCCAAAGCTTATTACTTTCTCTATCACGAACATAGTAGAAGGTATTGCAGTCCAGCCAAATATACGATATCGAGATTTCACTGGAAATACACGTTTTGAGACCCCTGAATCCAAAAAACTCATTTTTGGAAACACGTCCATGTGTGTGTGTCTATGAATAGCATAACTCAAAAACGAAAAGTCGGATAAATACCAATCTTGGTATTTAAGTTCAGTATCTCCCAAGGATGCGCCACGAAGCTTTTCAAGAAAATCCCCACACATGGACGTTTTCTTCTGTTTTTTCTTTAATTTTTTGGATTAGGAAGTCTCAAAATATCTACTTCTGGCGAAATCTCAATATCGAATGTTTTGGTGGAATGCAGTAAGTGAAGGTACACATCACGGAGGGACCCCCGGAACTGGGGCAGAGCACCGCACGCAGGGCAGTTGGTCCATTGTGAATGCAATAAGTACTTTCTCTATTCCCGCTAGAACCGTCCTCTCTGAGATTTTTTCCAGATTTTCCTGAGTCCTCATAACTGGCAAATGCCGGGTAGGTGCCCTACATTTAGGTCTGGAACATTTCCTTCCCAAAATTCCTTTCCAAAGTATCATTTCATTACATGCATCATCAGTGTCCACAGTATCATATACAGTGTGTGACAAAAAACACCGCCGACAATGCCTAGTATGTTGGCTTGACATTAAAGTAAACATTTTTCAAGAGGGAATCCATATCCGAAATACATGGTTTGGATGCTGCGAGGCATCGAAGTTTGCGATATGTTGAGGGGTGTGCGTTTCACATTTCGTTAAGAAACCCAAACAAAAAGTAACTAATTACAAAAAGGGTTCAAACTTTTGACCTCCTACTTGAATGCAAAGCGTACATCGGCGGTGTAAAGACAGACGCACATGGTTAAATATGTGCGGCTGTGTGCTCAATATTTCAGTCGCAACGTGGATTCGTGAGATAAGGTCTTCCTCTGAAGTTACAGCAGTAGTATATGCTATAGACTTCAAGGTCCCCCACAGAAAATAGTCAAGAGATGTAAGATCAGGTGAATATGATAGCCATGGCATATGTTTCCCTCTATCAGTCCATCATTTGGGATATGTGGACGTCCAGGTGGTGCTGCACATTTGCATTTAAATGAGCTGGAGTTCCGTCGTGTTGCAGCCACATTATCCGACGAACCTGTAGTGGCACAACATCAAGTAGAGTAGGAAGAACACCTCTGACAAAAGTGAGGTATATGGGTCTTATTAGTCTGCTTGGCAGTAAATACGGCCCAATGATCTATTTATCAATTATTTTAGCTCATACGTTCACACTGAACCTTTATTGGTTACTTCTTACCACTTGCGCACGCGGATTTTCGTATGTCCAAACATGAATGTTGTGCAATTTTTGACGCCCCCACAGCGTCCAAACCATATATTTCCGGAATGGGTTCCCTCTTCAAAAATGTACATCTTAACGTCCCGCCCAACATAATAAGCGTTGTCGGTGTTTTTTCTGAACACACTGTATAGTAAGAGCGGGCGTTAAACATTACTAAAGCCAAATGCTCCACCTACTAGGTATATGGAACAGAAAGTAAAAACTGGCTTGTGATATGTGCAGCTGTGTGTGCATGCAGTCAAGTCCACATTACTTGACCTGAAATTGTTTCTGGTCAAAAATTGATCCTGAGTACCGTAACGTGATGAGAGGAATCACTTTTTGTATGAATGTATACTGCGTTTTGTGAGCTGGTAATGGGTGTGATGCTTCAGATGTTTTTTCATAACTGTATGGATTATTGTTAAAAGGGATATGACAAAATGTGTCCACGATTGCGCAAAATAACTTCTCAGAATCGTATAATTTGCGAACGAATCGAACAGGTGTAAAATAAATTATCCTCTAAGTGCAGATTTTCTCATGTTATAGGCATACCTAATTAACCAATAGAAAGGGGGGCATTCATGCTCACTACCGCCAGGTGCCACCATAGCATGCTGCTGATGCAGTTGGTGATTTTACAGCAAGGTGTTTCGTGGTTAACTTAACTTATTGATAGAGCTAGAGAATCAAATCAATTACTTCATTTACATTACTTTCTCATATTTGTTTAGAATGAATATATATTAGAATCCGTGGACATGTGGATTTGTGTTTCACTGAAATTGGTTAATTGTAGAATATTAATATAAGTACATCTACAGCAACATCTTTAAGTGAAATAATGATGCATTTAGTACCTATAGATAATGGGACAGTTAAAATTACCACATTAAATATCTGTAATCCTTTTCCCAATATCAAATAATTGTTTTCAGTAGACTGAAGGGTTGAGAATTCTAGTCTAAAAGTAATTGCTTTTATTCAATAAATGGGATATTTAATTATAAAGTTGCATTTTTAATGGAACAATAGCCTATGCTATAGCAAAAATTAACCCAAATAAAATTAGAACAATGATGGTAATCATCGCACGTTTCTGCGATAAACAACTAAGGGTTAAGTTGGTATTAAGCTTTCACACATTAAACAGGCTTCAAATAATTAATTTGAAAAAAGAAACTTGGAAAAAGCAGTTGAAGGTACATAATTCCCAAAACCTTGAACTTTAATTTACCGAAGTTCAGTAGCGATTCGCTCGGTAATTATTTGCACTAGAAACATGAAGTTAAAGACATTAATGCTTCTAATTTAATGCAATTTAATTTTTGCTACATATATTTATGACCATTAAGAGTATATTATTTGTTTCACTACAGAAGATACGTCAAATTATACCGTTTCTTACAAATGAGACTTGGCACATCTTTTCAAGTGGACGCTAAAGTGTCATGTTCAAGCGACATGGACCATTAGCCCTATTTTTGGTGCTCCTAATCTATTTAGCTCTTACTGATTCCTAAATATTCAACCATATTCCTACTTCTTTACCACACTGACTGCAAACAGTTTTATTGTTGGTCCATTTTATTCAATTTTGGATCGCAAATATCATATCTCCAATTACTTGTTTCCTTGCACTGCAACAAACATTGAAACATTCTTTTTGTTTAGTCTCACAACATACCTAACACTTACTTCCTAAGTTCTTTAAGATACGAGGTCTATTCCAAAACTAAGGTCTGGTGAACAAAATTTAACGGATGGTAGGCTTGAATGACGTTTCTCATCTGCAGCGCTGTCTACCAACTCCTGAGGAACCTACTACAGCTTTGGTGTGACGCAGTAAGCGTTTGCCAGTGGGTGAGAGCAGGGCGCAATGACCGCGACAATCTTTTTTTTTAATTTTTCTGAATAAACGTGCAGGTTTTGTGGTCCGGCATAACACCCGCGTTAGTATCTGAAAGCTATTGGCTGCCGCCCTATGGGCGGAATGGGTAAAGGTAGTTACTAGGGTGCAGCCATGAAACCTGACTGCAACACTAGTGAAAATAGCGAGGATTTGGAAAAGAATGGATATGGTAAATGTGTAGGAGAGGTAGGTTGAAGTAGAACTTACTTGTTGTGTGGATGTTATAACTGACGTGCCCTACTCAGGTATTCTTCGGCGTATGTTGAGCTGCTCGGAAGCCTTCGGTGATTACTGCAGGTCTCCGGTTTTGTGTATGGCTGCTGAGAGTAGGTTCTGATTTGCTGCTGAAGTGCTGTCAGAGATCTGAGATGCTGGTCTATAGATTCGAGGCGTCGATGAGTTGTGTATGAAGCTGATGATGAATTCATGGCTGAGTCGTCGATGGTGTTGATTCTAGATGAGATGTTGTCGAACTGCCCAGCTAGAAAAATTTGCTGAGCAGCTGGAGTGACTTGAAGTTCCCTGATGAGTTCCTCCAGGGCTGTCAGCTTCGTCATGTTCAGGAACTCCGCGTGGAGATCCTGAACGGCGTCGCGTAGGCCCTGGACTTCCTCGATGATCGGCGTTGGTGATGGTGCTGGTGTCGGTAGATGAGGAGAGGTCATTGACTGCGATTCTGGTGCTCGCGGCTTCCTGCGAGGATGCAGGGGCAGAGCGCTTGGCCGGTGTAGTGCGTCGACCTTCAATTGGTTGCACAGTAGTGGCGGCGGCGTAGATCGTGCTGCTTGCACGTAGTCGTGGTGATGGAAGCGCCACAGTAGTGGCACCTTGGTTCCGCCGTGCAAGATGTCTCGTTGTGCCCGTAGGCACAGCAGCGTCTGCAGGGCACCTGGCGTTCCACTCGGCTGGTCTCGATGCAAAAGCACCGCCCTAATAAGGCCAGGCCCGCCATTAAGACCGCTTCGTGGTCGCCAGGGTCTGAAAACTTCATCCTGACGAGCGACGTGGGTCCCTGGGCTCCGTAGATCCGAGCGGCCTTCAGGGCTGAAGGCCACTGCTGGTGCGCTGCGCTGATCAGGAACCTGACTAGCAGGTCCCTCGGGACTCCTCTGATGACAGCACTGGGCCTCCCATGAGGTACAGGCTGGATCTGCGCAGGTAGGGAAGCTCCCAGAGTCTGCGGCGTGGATGCCGGTGATGGTGGCGGCGACTACATTCATTTGAAAACTATGCTCTTTAAATACCTCTTACAGAACTGGAATACGGGTATCAGTTTTTGAGTTATCACGACGTAAACAAGACCCTATTAAACTTTTTACACTATAAAATTTCTGTGTTCACACCAGTGTTGTGGCATTTGTTTCCGGTGTATTGGCCCACTTCTTCTTTAAAGACACCTCATTGGATATCTCAATAGCTAAAGGCAAAATACAAGTACGTGGGGCGATTTATCCCTCTTGAATACTGGTGCAACCCGTACCGAGGTATTTTACTAAGTTGATATACTGTAATTTCTCTGGCTTTGTCATTTACTTTCATTTACTATGTAGAGTTCTTCTAGTAAACGAGTGCACATATCAAATGGGTTATGGTGGCACATACAGATATGGCCAGGGCCAATAGTGGTAGTCTTGTATTGACCTTAATATTGTAATTAAATAAAATAAGAATATTAAGATTACAGCCAATGGAGGGGAGCTCTGGATGGGAGCGAAGCTGCGGTCGAGGCGTAGGATGCCGCGGGATTCCGCGGCTGCGACGGTTTCTCCTCAGCAGATGCCGGGGGAGAAGAAGAGGTTCCTGCCTTAGCAGGCTCAGTGACTCTACGTTGCTTCTTCTTCGCCATCTCGGAGCTGAGTGCGACAATCGTAGATCCCGCCAGTTGTTAAGTGTGTGATGTTATTATATTTTTGGTGGCAAAAGTATCGTCAGTTGCGGACATTCATCGTGAGTTATGCCTCGTGTATGGACGGGACATAACGAGTGACAAACAGGTTCGACACTAGTGTCGAGAATTTCGAAATGACGGAACAAATGGGCACGGTGAACAGCGAAGCTGTACTCGGACTGACGACATCGTTGAGCAAGTGAACCAAAACCTTCGAAGTGATCGGCGTTTGACGATTAGTGGTCTGGCTGATGAATTCTCAAATGTTCCTCGAACCTCACTTAATGGGATTGTCACTGAACAGCTTGGATATAGGAAATTTAGTGCGAGATGGGTGCCAAAACTGCTACCGGCCAGCACAAGGAGCAACGAATGCGTAGCGCACGACAGTTTTTGGAGCGGTATAGACAAGATGGAGATGGTTTGTTTTTGCACGTTGTTACGGGCGACTAGACATGGATAGCGTACACCAACGTAGAATCAAAACAACAATCAATGCAGTGTCGTCGTTCCGGTTCACCCAAACAAAAACAAAAAAAGAGTGTAAGCAATCGCCGTACACGAATCGCAAAATGATATCTACCATGCTTTGGGATGAAAAGGGCGCCCTTTTGATTGATTACATGGACCGTGGGCCAGCAATTACAGCTGACGTGTACTGTGCAACGTTTACCAAACTGAGACGTGCGATTCAAAATCGACGCCGTGGCAAACTGTCGTCTGGCATCATTTCCTGCACGACAACGCACGCCCGCACACCATTGCTAAAACCAAAGAGAAGATTCCAGGGTTTCGTTGGTAACTCTTTTACCACCCTCCGTACAGTCCCGACCTGGCACCAAGTGACTATTTCCTCTTCCTGCGTTTGAAACGGTGGCTGGGGGGACAACGATTTCAAACCGATGATGAACTCAAGACGAGCGTAATCAACTGGTTTAAATCCTGCGGTAATATTTCCTTCGATTTTATTCTAGACCCACGCTGGGTGGCCAATTTGCGGCGGCATTTCTCCTCTTTGCGGGGGTACGTGGCTATTTGGTGGCACGGGATTTTCAGGAAGGGTCCCGGGTTCGGTACTAGCTCAGGGATTTTGCATCCTTCTTGGATCTCAGGTTAGTGGTGAATACGACTGTTCTATTTCCTGCTCGTTTATTTCCCGTCGTCGTTTTAAAACCTGATTCCTGCTATTGCGTCGACACACACACGCGTATTTCCTTATTGCTACGATTCATATCATCGCACCTATCCGCCGTCACATTTTCTAAGAACCATCTCCAAGGAACTACCACGACCAAGTGTGTCTTCTAAACTGTCCTGTTTCTCTATTTAAAATTTTCTATCTTCCATTCCACTATCACCTGATTTCTAGTTTCTTTCATTGGATGCCTAAGGCTATCTGTCTTTTGGCGAACATTGCCCTTTCCTACACTTCTGCGTTCCAGCAACCTAACGGTACACTTAACAATAGAGGGAAAAAACACCCGTTTCCGGCCTCTGATGGCACTGTTAAACCTTCCTTCACATTTAGTAACATTCGCTTCCCAGTCTTTTTCAATACTATTCCTACTGTTATTAATATTTATTTTCCCTATGATTGTAATTTTATTTAGCTACTCAAAACGTACTGCTTCAGTCCCAGGCGGCAGACTTCTATGCCGAGGGAGGTTAAAGAAGCTGGCACAACCTTACAGCAAGTGCATAGATGTGAACGGCGATTATGTGGAAAAGTAAAGTATATATGTAGGCACATATTACTGTCAATAAAAACCTTGTCTCCTGAGCGATGTTGTTATTATGACCAAATAAAACTTAGTTTTGGAATACGCCTTGTACAACGTTTTGTTCGCATCCATACATATCTCTTCTTCCATTCCTTATCACAGGTGTTATATTTTCCACTGCCCCAATCTTTTTTAATTGTTGTACCAGGTGGCCTATCCGCGCCGTATTTCACATGTACAGTGATCCCTTCCTGCGTTGAAAAGAGTTGCAGAACTCAACGGAGCAATTCCAAGTAAACACAAGTCAATGAGGAACTGGCGCATTAGTGTGGGCGACTTTTGTTCTACTCCTATTGCTTATCATCGAAGACGAAGGATCGCGCTCATTGAGAGGCAATTCCCAGGCTTGTCCCAGTCCGTGACGAGTGACAAGAACAGTGTAAACAGAACGAAAAGGTCTTAGATTGTTTTCCACTTCATTTACCGAGACTGTATTTTCGAAGGGAATAAATTAACTTTTTAGATTGAAAAATAATTAAAATGTGCTTATTTGACTATCATTAATCACCCACAGTTATTTTTTTCATCATTACGCTTTTCTTGTCTAACATTACGGACTATAAGTATTGCAGAGTTAAATTAAAACATTAAAGTGTCGTAACGAAGGCCACGCAAACATGAGGAAACGTAATGCTTCAGTGCCATTTGTTTGCTTGCTAGGGTTATTATTATTATTTATTATTATTATTATTATTTTTAGTAGTAGTATTGTTGCATAAACACTATTAAAATAGCTATGGCCTATACTGACTGGTCAAATAAATACATTTTAATTATTTGTCAATCTAAACAGTGAGTTTATTCCTAATGTCTATGTAACTGAAGTGGAAAACAGTATAAGATCTTTTCAGTCTGCTCACACTGTTCTTGTCTTATTAAGTGCCTCTCAAGAAGCACGATCCGCTCATCTTCTTCGCTGATAAGCAAGGGGAGTAGAACGAAGGTCACTTACGTTAATGCGCCAGTTCCCCACTTAGCAGAGTTTACTTGGAATTGCTCCGTTGAGTTCTGCAACTCTTTTAACGCACAAAGGATATCTACGCATGTGAAATACGGCGATATTGGGCCACTGGTATTAACATCAAAATACTTTATTTATGGCTATTTTTCTATTTAAAGCACACGTTTTCCCTCATAATGCTGTTTTCTAACATTAATATTAATTCCTCATAAGTTAGATTTTTAACCCTTTGTTGCAGAGAGGAGGTGTTCATTGATCACGATTCTTGCTCAGTATATTCGCCATCTGGTACGCTTCTCTTGATTTCAGACCCCAAACGGCAGCACGGCGCCCTCTCCTCACTCTTCCGCCGGCGATAAGGGAGGCTACCCTGAGCAGCACCAACATGCTGAGCAGGTATACAGCTATGCTACAGAACCTCTTCAGTATACAGTCACTTCACATTCGGCCACTCCACCGCCTTCTGCTCTGCTCTCCATGGGGCAACGTTTCTCGCCTGTCCCAACATCCAATACAGCGGCTCGCGATCGTCTGTTGCCGACTTCACAACACAGGTAATTGCTTCGAAGATTTTAGAAGAAAGCAAACGAAAGTATACTCTATCATAATTTTTGCCCAATTCCTCCTCAAATACACATAAGAAACGTTTTCTGTCATATTTAACCATCTTGAATACCTCCGGTAGAATATACAGGGTGAACCCTTAGAGTTGACACTGTGCAATATCTCCTAAACTAAGCGTTGTAGAAAGAAATGCTTTTAATGAAAGTTGCTTGATATGTAGTAAAGTAAATTCCATTATTCGTGTTTTATTTGGAGGAGGTTATGATGGTCATTTTAGGGTAAATTTAAATTGACCCTAATTGTAGGTTTCCATTTTAAAAAATGTAGTTTTTGTTTTGCACTGAATTAGTTGTACCATATTTTATTCACAATAGCTGCAAAGCAGTTTTGGAGAGAGCCGAGAGCTGATGATGATGGATGCTGTATTACGTACCTGTAGGTCGTCTTGATGCCCGTACCCTCGTGTTATCTCGACGTTCTCGTAGACTGGAATCTGATGATCGTGTATCTGTATTCTTGCGTGTGTGTTAGTATGTAGTAATTATTATTTTATAATTGTGCCACGGCTGCTGTATTTGTGTCGGAGAGCATTGTGTCTTGTCAGGGTTAGATATGGAGAAGAATACTATGCACACACGAATTCTGTTAATTATTTTACTTGTATTTTAGATACACCACATATGATATTCACAATTCACTATTACCTTTGTCATGTTAAAATATGTATAATTGGTAGAGTTTAAACATGTAGCTTTAGCGTCTATTTAGAGACGTGCTTATACACTACCTTCCTGCTCGAACACTGACAAGCTTCTGTTAGCGTTACTTCCAACCGTTCTTCTTAACGTACGTATTTGAATTAAAGGTATGTATCAATGTACCTGATTGGTGCTACTATCCAATAACATCCAATAACAGTTTATGTTACATATATATGTTTACAGACTTCCATCATCTTCATTATGATTCCAAGGTTCGTTATATGCTTACGTAGATACTACTGTATTTCTCGTAATTTTATACTACTGGTTTTATAGCTAACAATGGCCTTTCCCACTTATATTATATTTTATATGTTATAACGTTATATACTTGTTCTCTACCATGTGTACTTTATGAATATATTTGTTTTAACATCCTCTTAATTATTATACTACAATATTAACAAAGAAAATATATAACACGTAAAACTTAGAACAAAATATTAAAGGAAGAAATTATTAATGTATTGATGGTGAGAAGCTATGAATTAGATATCTTATTATTGTATTAGTTTGTCCGTGGCTGGCACTGTATGTTGCTTCAAACATGCGTATGCAAAAAAAAAAAACTCAAACAGTATGGTAATGTGAGTTATTAAATAGTGAAAGAAACGATTTTAAAAAACAGTGACACAAAAAGGTGGGAAGTGGTCTATTAAAAACAAGAACTCGTTGAAAAACACAAAAGAACTATTTCAAAAGTGTGTTAATAATATAGATTTTTAACTGTTGCAAACCATTATACAGTAATTTTAAATGTTAATTTAAATGTTAAAGTTAACTCTTAATGTTAATGTTAAAAACTATAATCATAATTATTTAATACATATGCATGTGTATTTGAGGCAGTATTTTTAACACTTAAATAATTTCAGTCTAATTATATAATATGTAAATTCAATATCAGGCCGCCTTAAAGCAACATGTGTATGTAATAATTTGTAAAATGTATGTAACAGTCATTGTATATGTTTATATTATTGTATACATGTTCAATAATGTATTACGTAATTTAATAATGTAGGAGCTGTGAGAATAATAGGTTAAAAGTTGTTAACAATTAGGTAACCTTGAGGCAATAATGAATTTGAAACTTCAACAATACTGCTTGTAATTCTTGGAAGTAATAATGTAATTTTAGTGACAGTTTATAAAATAGTCAATCAACACTCAGAAAAAGCTTTAGTTAAATGAAGGTATTCTATTGGACTAGATTAGCCAATCAGAAACTGAAATATAGCAAAATTTACAAATTAAGAGTTCAGTTGCTTGTAGACAGCGCTCATAACGAGACGTGTTGGTTGTAGACAGTGTTCCTAACCGGACGAGAGATGTGTCGTCGAGAAGTTTAATACGTATTCATGCGAGACAAAAATAGTTTACCTGTTAAAAAAGTGCAAGTAATTAATAAAAACATCTCACAGCTCTCTCTCTATATCAGTGAAGTGTTATTAAATAGTGTCAAGCATTAATAAAAGGAGTGAAGTAAAAATTATAATCTGTGTAAGCCTACATTCTTAGCCGCACTACTCCCTGCAAAGACATTCATGTCTCTAAAAAATATAAATACTGACGCAGCCGAGGCAAACATAAATATATAATATTTAAAGAAACAGTCAAAATTACAAAGTTAATATTTTTTAACATGTTTGGGTGGGGCAAAGGCTACCGGAAACTTTTTACCATACGTGCGGTTGCTACTACTTCAAGTTCGGCTCTCCAACAGTATAAATTTAATACATGACCTTCAAACTGACTTTCCGTACGTAGCAGCAACAAACCTTCTTCAAATTGGCTCCCAAAGCGTGGGGCAAATAACAATACAGCAAAATAACTTCTTTATATTACGTTCTGTAATGCAACATGCAATAAACTGTTAAATACACACACAATGACGCTATTCAATTTTCAAGTAAGCCAGATGATTCACTCACTACAATTATAAGAATAAGGCAGCGAAAGGTTTCTGAAACTGACTCTGTTTTGATCAGATACGACTCGCCAACACTTGAGCAGAACCAAGGAGACCTGGTGCAACAGAGGTACGCGACGCTGCCGGAAGAGGAATCCTTGCAGGGTTACCATCATCCACATCATTCTCAACAGCAGGACATGACTCCTCCACCGCCACTAGAGATGGTCTCGCATCATCACATTCCCGCCTTCGATGATACGGGCCACATCAAGTTCGAGGAGAAGCCGCCATCGCAAGAACCCGTATCTCTGACATTGGGTGCACACTCGCATGCTGATCTTCAAGGTAAAGTATTGTCCTTGCTTGCATTAATTAACCTCTGCTTGATAATAACAATAATTCACTCTTAAATGGTCTGAAAACATCCTACTGGCTATTTAATTTTTAGTTTTACTTTTGACCAGTAAAATGGGAGGAAGAGTTGATTTTCAGTGAATCAGGCTAATTATCGCTATAAATAATTTATTTTTCGGATATCACTTTAACTTATGTATAAAATCGATATCTGCGAAATAGTGATAGCATCTGTAAGATATTTTAATTTCTATTCTGAGGTGTGAAAATGAAATACAGGGACATATTTATAATTTATTATAAAAATACAAAAGCTCATGAATTCACGTGACTTTCTCTACTCACTCTTCTACAAACTAGTTTTACAAAAGCTTATTCTATTTAGTTCATGTTAATACAGAAGAACCTTCATAACACATTTTTTACACATTTTTATAGGTATAAGAAGGATATAGTAAGCTAAAGTGGTAGTGAAATCTTGTCAAAGTTGGTCGCTATGTGATTGGTTTGAAATTCCGTTCTCTTTGCATGAACACGAAAAGGAAGGAAAAGAAAGAAAAGAAAAAAGCGAATAGAAATTTCCATTTGAGAAAAGTATAAAATATTTTCAAATTAAAATTAATAGGAAATGATTATCGCACAAAAAAATTTATTTGACATAAATTGTCATTTGATTTGCATTCAAAAGGTATTGAAATATCAATTATAAGTAAGAAGCAAATCTATTGTAATCAGTTTCGACCTGATATTTCCCGGTTAATTTCATAGTATAATGCTTTTTTTTTTAAGTTTCTCGATTAATTGCTTCGGTCAATAAAATATCCTTTCGTATCACTATTGCTATCGGTCATCTTGTTTTCATAAGACCGTGGCTACATAAACGGTTTCAACCTCTGCTGTAACATTGTTGTAGTGATAAGCTTACAAGCCCACATCAAGTGCATATACCTACCTAACCTCTCCTGAACCACGTCTGGGTCGTTGTTTCCAACCATACTCTAAGCTTTGTTTACCTGAACTTCTGGACCTTGATAGTAATAAATGTTGTCATCTCAGCATGTGAATCTCATAAACCTCTCAGTACTGTATTGCTTTTTTGACGCAGCTACAACGTATACGACGCTGGAGACCGTAACATCAGCAAATGGCAACACAGCGTATCAGCAGCAACAGCATCATCAACAGAATCAGTATGGAGGCCCTTTCCTTCAGCCGTCAACATCGCCTGACAGTTATTCTTCTTATCGCACGGATCAGCTCTTCTCCAGCCCACTACTGTATACAAAGTCAGACCCCACTTTATCCTCCACATCACTCTCCGTCAGCACACCCAAACAGCAGCAGCATGTCACCCTTTTCCCGTTCGACTCTCACTCGCAGCAATCCTCGCCGCCGCAGCAGCAGGTAAGTGTTTCTCTTCCGAATTGTGCGAGAGACTTTAGCAGTGGAATGTCAAATGGAATGATCCTGGGAATAATTTGTTGTATTGCTTGTCTATATTACTTTCTCTACTACGTATAGTAAGTAGGGGAAGTATTGTATTCCACCCAAAAATTCGATACCGAGATTTCACTGGAAATACATGTTTTGAGACCCCCTGAATCCAAAAAAAGCATTTTTGGAAACATGTCCGTGTGTGTGTGTGTGTGTGTGTGTGTGTGTGTCTGTCTGTGAACAGCATAACTCAGAAACGAACAGTCGGATAAACACCAAACTTGGTATTTAGGTTCAGTATCTTCCAAGGATGCGACACGAAGGTTTTCAAGAAAATCCCCCAACTCCAGAGTACCCTTTACATGGAAGAGTTTTCGAAAATTTTAATTTTCTCAAAAATGGCTCTAATGATTTTGATTAAAATATCATATGTTTAAGATATTTTTATGACAAATGAAATGTATATCTTGAATTTTCTGGGAATGTCTCCAACAGTATTCATTATTGTGAACGACTTTTGCATAACTGGTAAACCATAAGAGAAAAACAAAATTTTACTACATAAAAAATGTAGATCGCGTTAAAATACACAATTTATGTCATATGCATTTTTTTGTTGAGTGAATCATTTTCGAGATATTACTTGTTATTCCCTTAAATTTTTCAATACTTATTTTCTCAAATGGGAATTCGTTATTCATTTTTTTTGTCTTGGATATGCAAGGAATATTAATCTGTGGCAAAGCGAATGGCGCTGCACATAGCAACCAGCTATTAAGAGATATGTATATGCTTAAAGGCTACTGTATTTCTATATTGCCCATGTAAATATATATTCCTCTTACATCTACAAGAAAATTAGCAATATGATAGAGTCTGCAAATGTTTATCTCGATTAACATGAAGTAGATGGAGAATAAGCGTTTGTAAAAACAGTTTGTATAAGAGTAGAGAAAGTCATGTGAGTGTAACACATCAGATTTTTACTTTCTCTACTACGTATAGTAAGTAGGGGAAGTATTGCATTCCACCCAAAAATTCGATACCGAGATTTCACTGGAAATACATGTTTTGAGACCTCCTGAATCCAAAAAAAGCATTTTTGGAAACATGTCCGTGTGTATGTCTGTGTGTCTGTGTGTCTGTGAACAGCATAACTCAAAAACGAAGAGTCGGATAAGCACCAAACTTGGTATTTAGGTTCAGTATATTCCAGAGATGCGACACGAAGGTTTTCAAGAAAATCCCCCCACCCCAGACTACCCTTTACATGGAACATTTTTCGAAAATTTTAATTTTCTCAAAAATGGCTCTAACGATTTTGATGAAAATATCATATGTTTAAGATAATGTCATGACAAATGAAATGTATATCTCGAATTTTCCGGGAATGTCTCCAAAAGTATTCTTCATTGTGAACGACTTTTGCATAACTGGTAAACCATAAGAGATAGACAAAATTTTACTACACAAAAAATGTAGATCGCGTTAAAATACACAACTTATGTCATATACATTTCTTTTGTTGAGTGAACCGTTTTCGAGATATTGCTTGTTATTTCCTTAAATTTTCCAATACTTATACTTTTTCTCAAATTCGTTATTCATTTTTACTTTCTCTACTACGTATAGTAAGTAGGGGAAGTATTGCATTCCACCCAAAAATTCGATACCGAGATTTCACCGGAAATACATGTTTTGAGACCTCCTGAATCCAAAAAAAGTATTTTTGGAAACATGTCCGTGTGTGTGTCTGTGTGTGTGTGTGTGTGTGTGTGTGTGTCTGTGTGTGTGTGTGTCTGTGAACAGCATAACTCAAAACCTAACAGTCGGATAAACACCAAACTTGGTATTTACGTTTAGTATCTTCCAGAGATGCGACACGAAGATTTTCAAGAAAATCCCCCCACCCCAGACTACCCTTTACATGGAACATTTTTCGAAAATTTTAATTTTCTCAAAAATGGCTCTAACGATTTTGATGAAAATATCATATGCTTAAGATAATGTCATGAGAAATGAAATGTATATCTCGAAATTTCTGGGAATGTCTCCAAAAGTATTCTTCATTATGAACGACTTTTGCATAACTGGTAAACCATAAGAGATAGACAAAATTTTACTACACATAAAATGTAGATCGCGTTAAAATACACAACTTATATCATATATATTTTTTTTGTTGAGTGAAGCGTTTTCGAGATATTGCTTGTTATTTCCTTAAATTTTCCAATACTTATACTTTTTCTCAAATTCGTTATTCATTTTTTTATGTCCTGGACATGCAAAGAGAATGGAATGCGCCACATAGCAACCAGCGATAAAATATTTGACTATCGCTTAAAAGCTACCATATTCCCCTTGCATCTACAAGAAAATTACAAATAAGATTGACATTTCGATATCTCGATTAATATGAAGCATATTGAGAATAGGCGTTTGTAAAAATAGATTGTACAAGAGTAGAGAAAGTCATGTGAGTGTAACACATCAGATTTTTTTTATGTCCTGGACATGCAAAGAGAATGGAATGCGCCACATAGCAACCAGCGTTAAAATATTTGACTATCGCTTAAAAGCTACCATATGCCCCTTGCATCTACATGAATATTACCAATAAGATTGACAGCTCGATATCTCGATTAACATGAAGCATATGGAGAATAGGCGTTTATAAAATTAGATTGTACAAGAGTAGGGAAAGTCATGTGAGTGTAACACATCAGATTTTTACTTTCTCTACTACGTATAGTAAGTAGGGGAAGTATTGCATTCCACCCAAAAATTCGATACCAAGATTTCACCGGAAATACATGTTTTGAGACCTCCTGAATCCAAAAAAAGTATTTTTGGAAACATGTCCGTGTGTGTGTCTGTGTGTGTGTGTGTGTGTGTGTGTGTGTGTCTGTGTGTGTGTGTGTGTCTGTGAACAGCATAACTCAAAAACTAACAGTCGGATAAACACCAAACTTGGTATTTACGTTTAGTATCTTCCAGAGATGCGACACGAAGATTTTCAAGAAAATCCCCCCACCCCAGACTACCCTTTACATGGAACATTTTTCGAAAATTTTAATTTTCTCAAAAATGGCTCTAACGATTTTGATGAAAATATCATATGCTTAAGATAATGTCATGAGAAATGAAATGTATATCTCGAAATTTCTGGGAATGTCTCCAAAAGTATTCTTCATTATGAACGACTTTTGCATAACTGGTAAACCATAAGAGATAGACAAAATTTTACTACACATAAAATGTAGATCGCGTTAAAATACACAACTTATATCATATATATTTTTTTTGTTGAGTGAACCGTTTTCGAGATATTGCTTGTTATTTCCTTAAATTTTCCAATACTTATACTTTTTCTCAAATTCGTTATTCATTTTTTTATGTCCTGGACATGCAAAGAGAATGGAATGCGCCACATAGCAACCAGCGATAAAATATTTGACTATCGCTTAAAAGCTACCATATTCCCCTTGCATCTACAAGAAAATTACAAATAAGATTGACATTTCGATATCTCGATTAATATGAAGCATATTGAGAATAGGCGTTTGTAAAAATAGATTGTACAAGAGTAGAGAAAGTCATGTGAGTGTAACACATCAGATTTTTTTTATGTCCTGGACATGCAAAGAGAATGGAATGCGCCACATAGCAACCAGCGTTAAAATATTTGACTATCGCTTAAAAGCTACCATATGCCCCTTGCATCTACATGAATATTACCAATAAGATTGACAGCTCGATATCTCGATTAACATGAAGCATATGGAGAATAGGCGTTTATAAAATTAGATTGTACAAGAGTAGGGAAAGTCATGTGAGTGTAACACATCAGATTTTTACTTTCTCTACTACGTATAGTAAGTAGGGGAAGTATTGCATTCCACCCAAAAATTCGATACCGAGATTTCACCGGAAATACATGTTTTGAGACCTCCTGAATCCAAAAAAATCTGATGTGTTACACTCACATGACTTTCTCTACTCTTGTACAATCTATTTTTACAAACGCCTATTCTCCATATGCTTCATATTAATCGAGATATCGAGATGTCAATCTTATTTGTAATTTTCTTGTAGATGCAAGGGGAATATGGTAGCTTTTAAGCGATAGTCAAATATTTTATCGCTGGTTGCTATGTGGCGCATTCCATTCTCTTTGCATGTCCAGGACATAAAAAAATGAATAACGAATTTGAGAAAAAGTATAAGTATTGGAAAATTTAAGGAAATAACAAGCAATATCTCGAAAACGGTTCACTCAACAAAAAAAATGTATATGACATAAGTTGTGTATTTTAACGCGATCTACATTTTTTGTGTAGTAAAATTTTGTCTATCTCTTATGGTTTACCAGTTATGCAAAAGTCGTTCATAATGAAGAATACTTTTGGAGACATTCCCAGAAATTTCGAGATATACATTTCATTTCCCATGACATTATCTTAAACATATGATATTTTCATCAAAATCGTTAGAGCCATTTTTGAGAAAATTAAAATTTTCGAAAAATGTTCCATGTAAAGGGTAGTCTGGGGTGGGGGGATTTTCTTGAAAATCTTCGTGTCGCATCTCTGGAAGATACTGAACGTAAATACCAAGTTTGGTGTTTATCCGACTGTTAGTTTTTGAGTTATGCTGTTCACAGACACACACACAGACACACACACACACAGACACACAGACACACACACAGACACACACACGGACATGTTTCCAAAAATGCTTTTTTTGGATTCAAGAGGTCTCAAAACATGTATTTCCGGTGAAATCTCGGTATCGAATTTTTGGGTGGAATGCAATACTTCCCCTACTTACTATACGTAGTAGAGAAAGTAAAAAGCATTTTTGGAAACATGTCCGTGTGTGTGTCTGTGTGTGTGTCTGTGTGTGTGTCTGTGTGTGTGTGTGTCTGTGTGTGTGTGTGTCTGTGAACAGCATAACTCAAAAACTAACAGTCGGATAAACACCAAACTTGGTATTTACGTTCAGTATCTTCCAGAGATGCGACACGAAGATTTTCAAGAAAATCCCCCCACCCCAGACTACCCTTTACATGGAACATTTTTCGAAAATTTTAATTTTCTCAAAAATGGCTCTAACGATTTTGATGAAAATATCATATAATTAAGATAATGTCATGAGAAATGAAATGTATATCTCGAAATGTCTGGGAATGTCTCCAAAAGTATTCTTCATTATGAACGACTTTTGCATAACTGGTAAACCATAAGAGATAGCCGAAATTTTACTACACAAAAAATGTAGATCGCGTTAAAATACACAACTTAGGTCATATACATTTCTTTTGTTGAGTGAATCGTTTTCGAGATATTGCTTGTTATTTCCTTGAATTTTCCAATAATACTTTTTGTCAAATTCGTTATTCATTTTTTTTTGTTCTGGACATGCAAAGAGAATGGAATGCGCCACATAGCAACCAGCGTTAAAATATTTGACTATCGCTCAAAGCCTACCATATTCCCCTTGCATCTACGAGAAAATTACCAATAAGATTGACATCTCGATATCTCGATTAACATGAAGCATATGGAGAATAAACGTTTGTAAAAATAGTTTGTACAAGAGTAGAGAAAGTCATGTGAGTGTAACACATCAGATTTTTTATTTTGGATTAATACTCGATATTAATATGTAATGGTCTACTAATAATCTAAAATATCGGTGGTATAACATTTTTATTCAAATATTTATGTTATTTTCTCACTCAACAATCGTTGAGCACA
Organism: Deroplatys truncata; assembly: GCA_030765065.1. Classification (NCBI taxonomy): domain Eukaryota; kingdom Metazoa; phylum Arthropoda; class Insecta; order Mantodea; family Mantidae; genus Deroplatys; species Deroplatys truncata. The sequence goes on along the minus strand of CM060988.1, from coordinate 113,225,041 downwards.
TTATTTTGAAAATTGTAATGTAGCATAACCTAGTTCTCTCTTTATGGGAGATGACAGGCGGTAGCCTTGAGGCTCATATTTGGGAGGTCGGGAGTACGATTCCCGTTGTACCGAACGGGTGACTTGGGTGTTCTCGAGGTTCTCTCAGGTCGGTAGGAAAATCCTGGGGTGGATTATATACTCCTGTCACTTTTTCCCTCTCATTTTATTTCTCTCTTCAGCTTACAGGACTGCGGGGCCGCGCGGGGTGCACGTGATGTACGCTGTATGCTTTGGCATGGAAACGTCTGCCCGAGCCTGTCCCTAAGGATGGGAGGGAGCATCGGAGCGGGCGGTCCGGGAAATTTCAATATGGGAACATTAGGGACCCTACTGCGATGCGCCGCGCTTGGCGACATCGTATTCTCTCGCCTCATTCCTTCGACCCGGAGGTTTAGTAGACGCAATAGGTCGCATTGCTGAAATTCTCCTTCTCCAATAACTATCCTTAGTTCTCGCTTGCTTTATAGAACAGGCCCCATACACATCAAGTACTTCTCTTAAAGACGATTATAGTAGGGTACAAAATAGATAAGTAATCGGAATTTTAGAGTATATCATTACCACTCATGAAAAATGGTTACAACCCTAATCCTCCTGGTGAATTTTATGATTTACAAAATGTATGTAAGATATGATGAACATTTTAGGATTACAGTAATATTTTTCCTTACTTAGGGCACGTAAACCAGTTTTTAATAAATTCTATTGTTTTCTAGCCACCAAGAAAAAGTAAATCCGAATTTCTAAAAGGCTTAAAGTTGTTTCATCTAGGCTGTTAGCCCGGATTCGAATCCCAGTTGAGTAAAGCTGCTGACTGAGGTTTTCCTTTATCATTAGGATAAACGCATCTTAGCGGTTACCCTTTTAGGTCCTCGAGTTCATGTTTGGTGCATTCATTTCACACTTTCATTCATTGTTCAAAATGCCCTATCCTGTTATAGTATATTAAAGTAAAATTAATAAAAAGTCACTATTATTTAAAAAATCTGATGTGTTACACTCACATGACTTTCTCTACTCTTGTACAAACTATTTTCACAAACGCTTATTTTCCATCTACTTCATGTTAATCGCGATAAACATTTGCAGACTCTATCTTATTGCTAATTTTCTTGTAGATGTAAGGGGAAAATATATTTACAAGGGCAATATAGAAAAACAGTAGCCTTTAAGCACATACATATCTCTTAATAGATGGTTGCTAGGTGCAGCACCATTCCCTTTGCCACAGATTAATACTCTTTGCATATCCAAGACAAAAAATGAATAACGAATTCCCATTTGAGAAAAGTATTGAAAAATTTAAGGGAATAACAAGCAATATCTCGAAAATGGTTCACTCAACAAAAAAAATGTATATGACATAAATTATGTATTTTAACGTGATCTACATTTTTTGTGTAGTAAAATTTTGTCTATCTCTTATGGTTTACCAGTTATGCAAAAGTCGTTCACAATGAAGAATACTTTTGGAGGCATTCCCAGAAAATTCAAGACATACATTTTATTTGTCATGAAAATATCTTAAAATTATATTATTTTAATCAAAATCAAGCCGTTTTTGAGAAACTTAAACTTTTCGAAAAATGTTCCATGTAAAGGGTAATCTGGGGTGGGGGGATTTTTTTGAAAACCTTCGTGTCGCATCTCTGGAAGATACTGAACCTAAATACCAAGTTTGGTGTTTATCCGACTGTTCGTTTCTGAGTTATGCTGTTCACAGACAGGGCATGTTTCCAAAAATGCTTTTTTTGGATTCAGGGTGTCTCAAAACATTTATTTCCGGTGAAATCTTAGTATCGAATTTTTGGGTGGAATACAATACTTCCCCTACTTACTGTACGTATTAAAGAAAGTAAAAACATAAGCGAGGTAATAAGTAATGCAGTTTGCATACATCGCAGAATATTCCTAGAGCCCTCATGTATAATAAGTTACCTTTTGATTTCAGGAAATAGATACACATTAAACGCGATTTCTTTTCTACCTATCGATTATAAAACGGCATTAAATATTAACACGGAATTTTGAAACTGAGTTTCTTTTGTGTGCTAAGTTTGGTCTTTTGGGCATCTGGCTTTTAAGCAAAGGTTGTGATTAAAATACATTGGATCGATTATTAATTATCTGTTGCTTGCAGCTCCCAATAGAGTTTTAAAAAACATCACCGTAATGAGGAATTTATTATGCATTGTAATTTAAATTTAAGAAACTTAAAAGGGATTTTTTTATTCTTTTCTCAAACTATGATGTTATGCTAAGCATTGGGATATTAATAGCCGCAAACTGTTTTTTCAAGCAACGAAGAAAGCAGGAAACTGTGACCAATTTAAATGTCTGAAGGCATGGGCTCCATTTGAAAATAAAATTTAAACATGTCTGTGTATGATACCCAAATTGGGACTTACTCAAATGGAGTAGTATTTAACTACTTACTTAATTGATTGGATTGGAGGGTTTTGCAGAATGAAATAATATATTTGCGCATCTCAAGTTATTCGCATTCAGTTTTAAGGAATATATGAACAAGTTCATGTGCACATATTTATCGCGAATAGGTACCCTTATTTTATTTCTTTCTAGGCTCATTTACAGGGCCTGAATTGAACACGCTGAAATTCCAGGCCTGTGATAATCCTTACTAAGACACATTGACGTTACTGCCTGCAAATTAGCTGTCTCTAAACAATAAATCTCTCATCGTGTGCGAGTTGAGTTTCACTCATTGCCAAACCAAATCCACGAACAATAGAAAGATATCAATGCTACAGCGGGACTCAAACCTTATATCTTCGCCTCTCCCTTGAGGCTCATGCACACTAAAAGTTCTTTTCAAGTCTGATTCAACGTTACAGCTTACTGTCTGTGTACATCGGTTAGTGTAGAACAATTATAACAAATGTATCCTACATTCATATGACTTTATCAACCCATTCTTCTACTCTCTACCCATACTTCCACGAATTATTCTTACGAAAGCTTATTATTCTTTCTACTTCATGTTAATCCAGATAGACTATGCAGAAATGGTTTCATTACTGAGTTTGTTCTATGGTACAAGGATACATGAAACTGAAGCGATAGTCAAATCTTTAAAAAGCGAGTTGCTATATGCTGGCTTTGAAATTCCACTCTCTGCATATTCGCCAAAAACAAACGCATGGCGACTTGACACTTCAAAAAAGTAATAACTATTTGAAAATTCAAATCAATAACAACGAATGTCTCAGAAACGGTTAATGATAGGGGAAATTCGTGTGACAAACTGTGTGTTTCAACGAGTACATTTTTTGTTTAGTAAGTTTTTGTATATCTCTCATGGTTTACTAGTTATACAAAATCCATTAAAAACGAACGTTTTTTCCCAGTAAACGGTAGTTTGGGTGGAGGATTTTCTTGTAACTCTTCGTGTCGCATCTTTAGAAGATGCTGAACGTAAATACCTAGTTTGGGATTTATCCAACTTTTCATTTTTGAGTTAAATAGACACTTAAATAACTGGAGAGACTATTTAATGAGAACGGAACCATGCCGTATATCGTTTAAAATATTACAGTACAATCCAAGAGGTCGCAGAAATTTAGGTAGACCTAGGAAAAGATGGAGAGACCGATTTCGATCTGGAGACGGAACAGGCCAGTAGACCTAAGCCTTGATGTTAAAGAAGATGAGTTAAGCCAAGTATCCATTTGTGAAACTCGGTATCATTCTCCTCCTTTCTCCCTACAAATGCGTGTGTTGGGGTAATCAGACTTTAGGGCTCTACGGACTCTACGACACAGTGTTAATAGAATAGAAGCGTTTGGATGGTAGGCAAACAGAAGAACAAAACAGGAGAGTTACATCTACAGTGGCAGCCCTGAGTTAAACCGTTCTCTCTCTCAAGATAATTTTTTAGCTTCTGTGGACCTCAAAACATGTATTTCCGATGCAATTTCGATATCAAATTTTTTTATGGAATAAAAAAATATTACCTCCACCTGCTATGGGTATGTTGTGCAGAAAATTAAAAATCCGATTTGTTGTATTTATATAGCTGTCTTTACTCACTCTTCTACAAACTATTCTTACGAAAGCCTTTCTATGTACTTCTTGTTAATACAGATACACTTTCCATTCATATTTACACATTTCGTTGTAGAATACGGTAGATAAAACAATAGTCAGATTTTTAAAGAACCGGTAGCAATGCATGGCTTTGAAATGTCATGCACTTTACACGATCACATTACACGATCTGATGTGATATATTCACATGATTTTCTCTACCCTCTAAAGTTTATTAGTTAGTATACAAACTATTCTTATTTTTATATCTACTACGTTTTAAACCAAATAAACCTTTGCAGAAATAGCTACATTACACATTTCGTTATAGATACAAAGATAACAGCGATAGTCAAATGTTTAAGAGCTGGACGCTATATGTGGCCTTAAAATTCTATACTGTTTCCATGTAATCGCGAGAAAGAATTCATGTTGAAAGGACTTTAAAGAATGACCAATGAACAATTCGAACCAATAACAACGGATATCTCGGAAACGGCTTATGCAACCATAAAACCTTTTTGTAATAAATTGTGTGTTTGTAAATTTTATGTGTAGTACGTTCTCGTCTATCGCTTAACGTTTACCAATTATGCAGTAGTATACGAAATTCCTTCTGAATGAAGACTTCTAAGGCTATTCCCAGAAAATTAAAAATATACATTAAATATGCCATGTAAATATCTTTAATATATGGTATTTCAATCAAAATAGTTAGTCATTTTTTGGGGGAAAATAAAAAATTTCGAACAATCTTCCATGTAAAACATAGTCTGGGGTGGAGGGGATTTCTTGAAAATCTTCGTGTCGCATCTTTGGAAGATACTAAACCTAAATATCAAATTTTATGTTTATTCGAGTTTTCCTTTTTGAATTATGCTGTTCACACACACACATACGAACCTTTTTCTAAAAAGTGATTTTTGGGGTTCAGAGGCCTCAAAAGGTGTATTTGCGGTGAACTCTCGATATAGAATTATTGGGTGGAAAGCAATACCTACCCATTATCTCTACTTATTATAGGTAAATCGCTGAGAAAGTAAAAATGAATGAATTGTAAAACAACTTGCGAAAAGAGCAGCCAACACAGGTCTTGTAGCAAAAGGGGCATCGTCTTTCAGAAAGGTAAGCACGTTGTGCATTTTGCTAAGCACGCGGTGGGGGGGTTGTTGGTAACCTGTGTTGTGCACTGCTACTTTCATTATACTCCAAGAGGGTAAAAAGATAAAACGTAAGCACAGTGGAACTTTCTGTCGCGAAGTCTGACATTTGATATGTTGTCATTTCAGGTTACCCTGTATGGAGCCAGTGGGACTTCAGCTACATATCAGTCCGCCAACAGTAATGCCCAGTATTGGACAAATGGATCTCCAACACCAATGGAATACGTTGTCGCGGGTGGTTATGTTGCAAGTGGAGTACCGGATGGAGTGCCCACTTCGTCTTCCTCGGGTATTCCACCATCTCCTTACCCTTATAGCAACAACGGTGGAACCACCGTGTCCTCTGCGTCATGGAACAACATCGTCATGGACGATTACGATCCCAGTAAGCATACAATTATTTAACTAAGCCCTGAGTGTATGATAAATTGTACAGTGTGGTAAATTTATGACTTTTAATTCGTACTTCGGCTGTTTATCTGGATGACCTGCTCGCTATCAGCAGCATTGGTTCCGTAATACTTCGCGTTTTTAAAACCTGGTAATACACACACATGAAATAGCTCTGACAAAAGAGATGGAATTGTTGTCCACTCTGTACAAATCTACATCTTCCCTAGAAACATCTTTGCTTACCTTCGCACTAATTTGAATTTATTCAGAACAGGAAATTAGTGTTTTGCTAAAAATGTACACGTTTTTGATGAAATAGACCAGTTACAAAATTTAGTCTAAGTTCTTCAAGAAAGCGTCTCTAAAATATCGAAATAAAACATTAAAAACCAGTCTGTAGATCACTTGCCTGCTATGCAAAGGGTCCCGAGTTCGATTCCTGGCTGGGGCGGGTATTTTTCTCTAGCCAAGATTATTCCCTACCCTCCCCAGAGTCTGGAAGTATGAATAAGAGCGTGAATGTGTGTGCGATCTAATGAATAAAACTCACAGACAGAAATCCAATGACAAGCAAATACGTGTTAACACCATTGCACATAGGCATTAGCATGTTCCAAAGGATAAGACTACTGCAGTTAAAGGCGGTATAAATGGAACTTAAAAAACATTAATAACATTTTGAGAACATTTAGTATAGAAAATGATACATTATGAAAGGTGTTGGTATGAAAAGTGCATATCTTGAATTTTCTCTGAACTGCCTGTGAAGTTATCTATATTCTTACCGATTTTTATGTAATTCAAATATAGGACAGCGTATATTAAGAAACGGTTAATCAATGACACAAATATGTTTTGTAATACGTTTAATTTTTTGTGCAGTAATCTGTGCTTACATATTCTGTTTCCAACCTGTATTACTCTCTGAAAAAGGACAAATAGTGGTCTCAAAACAAAACAATTGTTGAAATTCTAGCACTTAAGCTTACCAACTATCCTGAAGCACAGTTTCTATTGTAAGTTCTCTTTATTCATCGTTGGGGGCTTGTATTACGTTCTCCGATTAAAATCTGAGGTTTTCTAACTTGTAGTTATTGCTACCTTGGTTAACCGGAAGGCCCCGTATTACAAACGCAAGGTAACTATAAGGTAGTTAACCTGGAGATAATTAACAATTTTGTATGGTTGGCAACATTTTCATGCGCGATTTCACGCCACCTAGACGGAAACTTGTTACATTATATCTTTAAAATAAGCTTTCTGCTGTAATTTTCTTGGGTTCGCCTTCCGATTTCTGTGAGTAATAAAATCTAAAGCTTTTATTAAATTAGTTTGAGGAATTTCCTGATTAATATGGACCGTTACTGACGGCTGGATGCATTTACGAACCTAATAAAGCATACTTGTTAATATTACGTTTTGTATAGATTATGTTGCGACACATTTTAAGGATTACGCCGTTAATTTGCATTGGAATAGGTTATGTGCGTTTTGATATGTTTAAGAAAGAATGATTTGCCGTTAATTTAGTTCTTGGAGGTAGTGTAAAATACGATACGATAGTTATATGTGAAGCGTAGTTTTAAAATAAAATAGAAATTTTCGGAGTATTAGGTTTCACTCTCAATATGATTTAGGATAATGGAAAAATAAGATTTTGCATATAAAAACGCGTTGGTAGCGGAGAATGCTGGAGTCCCTCTTGATTTAACATACGCTAACAGTATTGCATTAGTGTTGCTGTTAAGGCATTCGAAACTGATTAGAGCAGGAATGAAATGGTTTACCTGATGTACATCAGTATCGTACGTATTTTATTTCTGCCAGCTGCTTGAAGGTACGGAGATATTAGCCGTAAGGCCTACTCCACTACATTGAAATTTGTAACGTTACTTTTAAGAAACAAATTTGACAAGTGTGTTAAGTTAAAAGAAGACCATAAACTCAGGAAGAGATTGTGATGCTGCTACAAATTATTACAGAGCAGAAGTGTGATAGAAGTGTGCAATTTTCTTTAACCTGAATCATTTCCCAACTTCCTCATTCCTCTCCTCGAATTTATTTTTCCGAGATCTTATTCCTATTATATAAATAATATCTGAGCATTTACTCGGCGTCACTACAAAAGGAATAATGTAGGGCTTTCGCTAGATTAAAACATTTCAGATTTCCCTGTTAACACACTCTGTGTAGTGGGAATGAAGTTATTAATAAATGCCCCACAAAGAAAAAAAATTGAAAGACTATGTTAAGTACCTAACATTTCGCGTTAATATACTCTTGTAGATTAGTGTGGAAATATGTTGGTTGATTTCGGACTATTAACTTAATGGACTTTTGGTTTCGGCTTCCTATAGGTTAGTAGGAAAATAGGACCTTTTGGAATGTAAGGTTAAGTTTCGCTGTTATTTCGTAAACGTTACTTGCAAAATAGCTTAGACTCACGTTATATTAAGCAAACATTACTGTGATTCACTTAAAAAATAAAAATAAAATACTACGATATAAACTATCTCTAAGAATAATGCTGGAGGTATTATGCGGCAGAAATGTAATAGAACTTAAAGGAACCAGGGCAATTTTCGACAACCTAATTATGTTTACGAAATTCACCCTCGTCACAAATCTGGAAATTGCTCTTTCGGAAGTCTAATTATCCTGGCTTTCCTCCTGTTATATAAATATTGCTCTAATATTTCGCCTTGGAATTGCTAACAACTATCAAGCGAGGCCGAGGGTACGCCATTTTTTTTAGTTACCTCCAAGTTTATACCCTAACCGCGATTAGTTCATCGCTAAGAATAACCTCCGGTTAGCTGTTAACCGAGGTCGTAATACGAGAATTTGCCCTGCCCAGCCCAGTTAATTTCTAACCGGAACATTAATCGGAGATCGTAACACAGGCCCTGAAAGAGATTTAACTGACCAGCAGCTCGTGCTCTTTCCGGAAGAATCGTGGCTTTATTCTGGTTGATTGAATAAAGGTGTTGGTGTCTGGTCCCCTTTATCTCCAGAACTGGTAGTTTTGGCTCTTCATTATGATGCAGTATAAATTAGAAACTCTACATATTGGAATAGCTCGAGGTAAACATTTAACTACATTGGTATTATCGCGGCCTTTCCTTTGGAACTTATTGTCCGTTGTTAACTCGTTTATTGCACTTGCAATGGTTTTTAAGCATTAGATCATACACACATTCACACTTCCAGACTCTAGGGAGGATAAGGAATAATCTTCACTAGAGGAAAATTGCCACCTCCCAACCGGGAATCGAACCCGGCACCTCTCGCACAACAGGCAGGTGCTCTACGGACTGAACTACGGGGCCAGCCGTGAAACATTTGAAATTAACTCACACACATTACAGCAGAGCTGAAGCTGAGCACCGCACAGTAGCAGAGAGGTAAAACTCTGGGATAGAGTCCAATTAAAGTCCGTACTTCATACAGTAATGTGTTCCGAATGTCTAGACGGCTTAGCGGGACCTATTTGAGTTTAGTCTTCTCCATCTAGGATTTTGAACAAACTTTAGTGTATTTATTTACTTGTTTTGTCACCAGGTGCCAGTATGCTGGGAGTGGACATCAAGGAGTGTGTCAACTGTGCGGCTAGCGTAACGCCCTTATGGCGTCGAGATGGTACTGGACATTACCTCTGCAATGCTTGTGGCTTATACAACAGGATCAATGGTATAAATAGGCCGCCTATTCGAAGCCACGCAAAGAAAGTCAGTTCGGTGAGTCAATTTAGTGTATGTGTTATGCCCACTTTGTAAGAGTAGTAAACTATTCTACTCAAAAGTCTGTTACCCTCCCAAAATTACATTAGCACTTCTCCATTGGAGGACATCACGACATCGCTTTGAGAAATTTAAGTAATAAATGAGACGGTAGGACCCATCATCATTATCATCATCATCATCTACATCTTCAACAGCAGCAGCTCTCACGACATGTGCCTGTTGGTCTGCCACTGTAGTGTGTAGAAAGTCATCCCTTGTTTGTCCCATAGTCGTGCTACATTTCTTCATTCTTGAGGAATGAAATGTTACTATTTTTGGAGATACGGTCTTGATCCAACCTTGGAATATGCTGGTACCAGTTGCTTTTACTTCTTTCAGTGTTTTTTTTCAGACTATAAACATTTAGATCTTTCATTATATCCTAATTTCTTTATGGTTTGTTAAAGTAAATCCAGCGATAAATCTCAGAAAACGCATTTCAGAAGTTTCAATTTTTCACTAAGGAACATATCTCCGAGCTATATAACAACATGGGAACGCTGTTTTGTCGAATTTTAACTGGTTTTTCTTTATTTTCCATCAATTTATGATAAATTATATTCTAAGTAATTCAGAGTCGTTTGTTCTGCCTGGTCCAATTACAAGTTCTGTTCTTGTAATTTGGTTTTCAATAAAACTATGCTTTTGTTTTTGTAAATACTTTAAGTGCATTTTCTGCTTTCCTTTTGATCTCTTTACACTGGTGGTCCTGCCAGCCATGCAATTTCCTTCTATGTTTACTTTGTGTCACTTTCATCATGGATGCGGTATTTGATAAAATACAGGTCAGATTCTCTACTGCCACCATACTAATTCCCTTTAAGTCCTATTACGTTTAACTGCACCATTCTACTCTACTGCAGGTTTTTTAACTGATAGGTTTAAATTATATTGCGTAGTTAGATTCTATAATTTCTAGGTATCTTTTTGTAATTGGTTATTTCAGGATGCTACAATGATTTGGTCGTCTGCATTGAAGCATCCCTTTTTTCAATAACTACTGAGTGGGTCTTAACGAAAGTTTAGCTGTCGGTTTACTGATATTTACACAAGCTACTGCTTCTCAGTAAAAGTCCATCTGTATTCTGAGACAATTTCCGATTTTTACCAAAGTCTGCATTTTTATTTTCCGAAAAGGTAATATAAAATGTGAAAAAAGGAACGTTGTAACTAATTTGTCATTATTGGAAACGATATTTTCATTATACACACACACACACACACACACACACACACACACACACAAACTGTCTGTAAACATTTCATGCAAATATTCCCAGATATTCTAATCGACCAGAGGTCCTCGGGTTTGTAACCTTGTTGTCCTCAGGGCATAGAGTATAGGGTTTACAACAGAGGGGGACTACCTGCGATCTCTGATCTACATGGTATCTATTGCGGCTACCATATAGGAGGAAGGGATGGGTTGAAGGAACCACAGGAGACCGCAGGCAGATAGACCACAGATGCACATGGAAGTCCCTAGCAGTTCCTTGCTCGAAGACCGTCAGTAGGGAGAAAGGGCGATGAACAACCAGTTCAACCAAGCAGCCCTGTAGTGACTACGTGGAATACTCTATCCTTGAAGTAAGCATCCGGGCCATCTGTCCGGTACCCCTCCCACCGAGAAACCTAGATGTGCACCTGAAACATGAGAAGAAAACGGATTAAAAAGTAAATGAAGGAAAGGAAATCATGGTAGAAGAAAAAACAAATCTCGGCATTCGCCTACCAACCAGGAAAAACCCGAGGTTTGAGAGGTGGTTGACGGGAATCGAGCCCGTTACCGATGAGCCACTCGCTCGGTGACCTCAGGGCATAATCATTAATGCAACACCCTTAGTACATAAATAACTATTTTATTTAAGTATTAATACAATAACTTTTATGGTACTTACATTTTATTAACAGTGAAAGTTATGACAACAGTAACCTCTGCGTTCAGAATTATTTTTAAATTGCGTAGCTAAATCTCGGTGTTTATGGACATTCCGCTAGTAATGCTTTGTATTAGCAATTAAAAGGGTTCTACTGTAATAATCGCTTCGCCAAAGTCCTAGTTCTTACATCTGTGTCACTTAGGTTATGAGCCGGTAAAGATGAAAGGAATGACATGCATCTGGGTGCGTCACAAGGGCGCGCACTAAAGCACACATACAAACGTAAACACCACCATTCTAAGTAGAATAGGGCGGAAGCGTTTCTTCGAAACTTTTACTAAAGAAGACGTGAGGTATTCTATGTCTATTATTAAATAAGATTATCTCAGGTAACATCACAAGATAAAGCACGATTAATAAATTCAAGAACAGACTCTCAGTATAAAATAATCTTAAATGTCTATGATTTCAAGGATATAGCATCCATGAATATTCGCTAAGTATTTGTTAACATTTTTTATTTAACACCTTCATTTGACCTCTCGTCATTTAAATAATACCAACAAAACCATTTTCGCTAAACACACATCAGTAAGCACTTTGCAGGCCTACCTACATACATTAGTGGTGTTTTACCTTTACGTTGTTGACAGAGCGTTTTGTAAATATAGGGATTAATTTACTTTTAATGCTATCTTTCGTAATGTTTTAATTTTTGAAGATATCTAAAGGAATACCGAGGCATTTCCGAGTGCATACTAATGGTTTTGAGATATTTTAAGACGCCTTAATTCATGGCAATAAATTTAAAATAAAAAGCATAATTATATTTTTCAGTAAGTTTACAGTAATTAAAGATGGGTTTATCCCATTTAAGGCTTAATAAGGTAGATAAACATTTCAATGTCCGGCGTGACAAACGAGGGCACAAAACATTACATCACGTAACAATTAGTTGCAATTGGAGTGTATAGACACGTTAGCAACGTTTCGACCACTGCTGCGAACTTTATGGTTATGTGCCGCTTCTAATGGTAGGTAATAATAATAATAATAATAATAATAATAATAATAATAATAATAATAATAATAAACCTGTATTTATTTCCTCCCGCTTGTGTGCAGTCAGTTTACGCATGTGTTTCACTGCAGTATCTCTTTTAGCTAGCGAAGTTTCAAAGCCTTTATCCTCGGTTCAAAATATTTTTCTTCAGCTTCGATTCCAAGGTTTTTATCGTACTACGCTGGATTTGAACAAAATTTGTAATAGTTATATCAATAAATTTTTTTCAAATTCTTTGTATAAAATTTCAGCTCGTATTGGAAAACTCGGATCCGCGAGTTGTATTTATTGGGACCATTTTATGAATGAAATGAGGATTTAAATAAAAAAGAACAACCTTAAAATTTGCTCGCAAAAACATAATTGCAGGTTTATTAATAATTTACCTATCAGGTCACTTTGAGGCTGCAATAGACGAATATGGATTACTGCCAACAACGTCAATAAAGAAAAGTCAAATACGGGTTAAACAGTCAAATTGTACGTACTGAGTTGTTCTCTTTTATTGTAGGTATAATAGAAATGCATTTAAAATCTGAACTAAAATTCTATTCTTAACATTTTTCTCTTTATACAGAATGTTTCAAAAATAGAGGGCATAAGTTCAGGTATGCATTCCCTATATTAGACAATAAATAAGTCCATTACAGCATCTGTCCGGAGAAACTTGGTTTCTGAGTCATGCCCTTCAAAACAGTGAGTTTCTTCCCACAGATAGTTGCCGTGACAGAAGATATTTACAGACACTCTGACAGTTCATTCCGAGGCGAAGGCTACATTGATTGTTGTGTTTGGCGTTCGACTGATGCGACTTATACTCAAATCAGGAGCTGGCAGAAATGCACTTCATGTACGGTAAGGCGGACGGGAATGCTGCGCTGGCTCGTCGTTTGTACCAAGAGTGGTACCAACAGCGAAGATATCCAGATTGGAAGACATTTGAACGTCTCCATCGCCATCTGTGCGTTCATGGGAAGTTTACATCTTCTGGTGTGGGGAGGGGACGACCAAGATCCAGATGTAGAGGAGGAGATTTTGGATTCTGTGCACACGACTTCTATCAGTATACTAAGGTTAACGTTGCAAGTGAATGTTCCTCATACGACTGCCTGGAGACAATTGGATCCTTATCATTTGCAACGTGTACAGGTCCTGTCACCAGCAGATTTGAATGCTTGATTGATGTTCTGCCAGTGGTTCCTCCAGCAGTGTGCTACAAATTCGAACAATCCTGCCTTATTATTATTTTCAGATGAAATACAGTTCACACGGGATGGCATTACAAATTTCCACAATCAGCATGTATGGGCATATGAAAACCCAAATGCAATAATTGTTCCATCTCATCACCAAATGCGGTTCACTCTCAACATGTGGGCCGTTGGACCCCATGTACTTGTAAACATCTTACGGGGCAGGCGTACACAAACTTCCTGGAAAACACCATACCTCATGTGTATGAAGACACTCCACTCAGCATTCGTCAATAAGCTCACTTCTTGGATGATGGCGCTCCTGCACACTTCAGTGGTACCGCTAGCAGGTACTTGATCGAAGGTTTCCTGATCGATCGATGGTAGAGGTGCCCCATTTGCCTGGCCACCGCGCTCACCTGATTTGAACTCTGATTTCTACTCACCTGATTTCTACTTGTGGGGTCATTTAATGGCATTGATGTATTTGTCTCCGATGCCTGACATGGAATCCTTTCAGAATATAATTGTGACAGGCTGTGAGGAAATGCGAAATACTCCTGGAATTTGGGGTCGTCTTCGCACGGCCATGACAGGTCGAAGTGAGGCCTGTATTCAAGCAGAGGGTGGACACTTTGAATATCTTCTGTAAAGAAAATTACTTGCGGTAAGAAATACTGTGACTATCATGTTTTGAAGCCCATAACACAGAAACCAAGCATTTTCGGACACTTCCTTTTTTATTGTGTACATATGGGGAATGCATACCTGAAATTATGCCCTCTATTTTTGAAACATTCTGTGTAATATCCTGAGAAAACAAAATAAGGAAGCTACGATAATTTAAACAAAAGTATGATCTTGCAACATTATCGAGAAGAGCAGCTGTCATTGGTTAAAATTCAACATCCCATTACATTTTGTTCTTCAAAAGAGAATGTCGGCATTGAATGAAAAGGTTATTAACAATGTCTTTAGATGTTCGACGTTTAACACCTACTTAGAGTACCAGAAAGTACGATTATTTAGGACATCATTAATAATGGTAAACAAGGACTAAAAACGATTCCACTTAGTTAAAATTAGCCCTCTTCTCGAATATTTGAGATGTATGAATAAGGTAGCTCACAAGATTAATACAGCAAATAATCAGCCGAAATTATTTGATTTTTCTACTGTTTTCTCTATTAAACTCATTTTGTATAAGACTTAAGCACAAGCTCATTAATGAAGGAAGATCTGTGAGGCCAATTTGCACCTATTTTATAACTCTCTTGGAATTATAACCGAGACATTTAATCGGGTGAGCAATATGGAGGTTTGCAAAACAAATCTACATACTTCAGATGAAATTAAAAATAAGATATGTCAAGAAATTGCTGTCATTTCTCAGAGGCAACTGCAGAGTGTAATGGGCAATTTCTTAAGCAGGTGTCAAAAATGCTTAAACAACGCAGGGAGGCAGTTCCAACATCTCCTTGTTTGACATACATGAATAAATTTACTTTTCCTTTTTTAGTACTTATGTATGTTGGAAATAGCTTACACGACAAACCGTACTATGTTTACTGTGGACTTGCTATCATCCGCACTGCCGACACAGCAACCAGCCTCGTCGGCCGGCTGCACACCGTGAAACCAAGGATTGTTCACCCCGTACAATAAATATGTATTGCGAGGAGGAATACGTTATAAAATCCATTTGAATATATGAATTATAATCCTCTAAAATGTGTTTCTCACTCTCTGGAATATTACTGGTTTTGCTTTTTATTTTTTAATGCTAATTATTCTGTTTGACTCTTTCTAAATTCTTTGTTTCGCACGATATGCCAGAATAGAACGATATACGTTTAGTCACTAAGGAGCTTGTTCTTTGCAACAATTTTAGCGGATTACTTAAGGAGCTTTACTGCCTTTTATTTTAGCCACTTCCAAAATCCTGTATAACGTCGTTACTCTGAGCTTCAAGAGACTGAGACATTAAAGTGCCATACAATGTTGGCACCATTTTCAACAGCTACAGAAAAGAACGAAACTACATGCTCTTTTCGTTCAAGTTAAAGGGATTTTGTAATTTTTGCTTTGTACTTAAAGCGATTTCCACACTAACTCAGCTTGTTATTCACAGCATAGAATTCCAAAGATGATAACTATATAGAAAGAACTGACAGTCTCAAGGCGTTTTTGAATCATGCAAAGAGAAGTCACCAAGGTGTCAAGTGTAAATTCTCGTTAGTAATAAGGATTGAGTGACCTTATCTAATGCTGTGGGTTGGGTTGTGGAGGCAAGTTTGCAAAAGCTAAACTTTGTCGCCTACTGAACAGTCACATCATCATGTCTTAAACCGACAATTTTCTCAATTTATAAGAAATACTTACTTCCAAAACGCTCAGGTCTCTCCAAAGCGTGAGACTCCGCTCCGGGTGACCCTGGAGGCTGGTGGCTTGTGGGCTGGGACCGTGCGGTGTTGGATGTGTTCTGTCTGCAAACGGACCCCGTCCATGCTTGCGCCCGTCGGCATCCGGATCTGGTCGCCCTTCGGGTCTCTCCCCTCATCCTTCCCTCCCTCCCTCCCTCCCTGGGGTCACGTTATAAGCACAAGGGACCGACTGGCCTGCGTGCGGTGTTCTGCCCCGGTTCCGGGTGCCCCTTTTACTTCCGAAACCAAAAGAAATGCTAAAAGCTGGATTTGAAGCTTATATGAAATTCTAAGGGTTTATTTATAAGAGACATTGAGAAACGGTACGACGTTGCTAGTGGAAACAGATTTACTGAAGCTGTGATATTTTAGTCTATATATTGATGAAATACAGAAAATATTATGTTATAGTTTTAGCTGAAAAATTATATTCCAGAAGTTAGGTACGAAAACTAGATTTATTTTTTATGAAAAAGTAACATTTAAACGTATTCAACGCGATCAATAGCGTTATGGCAAGGGGAAGAATACCGAAAGATTGATCTTCAGCCGGTTCGCCGGGCCTTAACGTAAACATCAACAGCAAGCTAGGAGGGTACCATGACATTTACGTTTTCTAATTGGCTAACTCTTGACAGTAACATGCTTATTTCTTTGGACTCAAAATTTATAGTTGAAAACGATCCTGGAGAGTTTGTATGCGTTGTTTGTGTGACACCTAAAGGCTTGTAAAAGTTTTAAAATAACACAAGGAACGAAAGATAAACTTCAGCATTATAGAACCCATTTTTAATATCAACTTAAAAGCACGTAAAACTTTTGTCTGTTTAACACTTTTTGTATTTTATTTCAGACGGGGAACCGACGTACAGGTGTTTCCTGTGCGAACTGCAGCACCAACACGACGACGTTGTGGAGACGCAACAATAACGGAGAACCCGTCTGCAACGCCTGCGGTCTCTACTTCAAACTGCATAATGTGAGTTGCAATGATAACATTAGAACCATAATTTATGTAAGACTGTATCGCTAGATAATACATTATATTATCTGTTTATCGTTATCATGCACGTTTGCTAGATTTAGAGGCGTTGCAGCAGAAGCTGTGTTTTTTTTTTATTATTATTATTATTCAGTTCTAACTGAACCAAGAAAGAAAGCAAATCTGATGTGCAACATTCAAACGTATTTCACTACTCTTTACAGATTTATCTCCTTTTATTACACAATTTAAAAATTTGATGTATTACACTCACATGACTTTATCAAATCATTTTCAAAAACGCTCATTCTCCATCTACTTCATGCTAATCGATATAAAAATTTGCAGAAGCTATCTTATTGCTAATTTTCTTGTAGATGCAAGGGGAATATGCTAGGCTTTAAGCGATAGTCAAGTCTTTGAAGAGCTCCTTGCTATGTGGAGTATTCCATTCCCTTTTGCATGTCCAGTATATAAAACAACGAATAACGAATTCCCAATTGAGAAAAAGTATAAGTATTGGAAAACTCAAACAAATAACAAGGAATATCTCGGAAATGGTTCACCCGACAAAAAAATGTATACCTATGTTATAAATTGTGTGTTTTAACCAGATCTACATTTTTGGTGTAAAATTTGGTCTATCTCTTACGGTTTATCAGTTATGCTAAACTCATTCAGAATAAAGACGACGTTTGGGGACATTCCCAGAAAATTCAAGATATACATTTAATTTGCCATGAAAGTATCTTAAACATATGATATTTTAATCAAAATTATTATAGCCATTTCTGAGAAATTAACAATTTTCGAAAATTTTTCCATGTAAAGCGTATTTTGAGGTGGGAGATATTCTTGAAAATCTTTGTCACATCTTTGAAAGACACTGAACCTAAATGCCAGTTTGGTATTTATCGACTTTACGTTTTTGAATTATGCTGTTCACGGACACACAGACGGACCTTTTTCTAAAAATGCTTTTTTCTGGATTCAGGACGCCTCAAACATGTATTTCTAGTGAAATCTCGATATCGAATTTTTGGGTGGATTGCAATACTTCCCCTACTTAGTATCTATACGTAGTAGAGAAAGTAAAAATGTAGATCTTCCATATACGTTACAAATGGATAGCACGATAAGATGTTTACCAGGAATGATTTCAAATTAAGAAATATGGTTCTACAATCTGCAGAAACAACCTTCAGTTATTGTTCTGTTAGTGAGCAGTTCAGGTCACTGCGAGTGATGGAAATGACAAATACGAACCTTCAAAATGTTTCACCAGATTATGCACTTCAACGCGGGAAAACAATAACAAAACATGGAATATGTGAAAACTATTAACTCTTGAAAAAAAATGTTTTTGAAAATTTAACGATTTCTATTCACAGTAAGCTTTTGCCACCTTTGGTGGTTTCAAGTTATAAAGAATTCAGTACGATAGAGCCATAAAAAATATATAGTAACTGGGGAGTAAAAATTTAAAGAAATAATATTTACAGTTTACACTTCATTAAGAGAATAGTGGATTTAGTTAATTAATATATGGTATATAGCTATTAGATTTTTTTACTGTTCTGTATGTCAAAATATATTTTTAAGTGGTAAATTAATAAATGAATGTGTCTGCTTCAACACTTATCATTTACTGAGAGTGCCTATTTTGAACTTGTTGTGGGGCCTATTTTTCCTGCCTATTTTAAGTTTTTAGCGCCTATTGCACCGAGATCTATTCATAAATATTCATAGTTTTGGATTGAAGGTATCCCAAATTTTCAGTTGGTTATTCTGGCACAAATAACGGTGATGGCATTTTGTTGAATTTAAAGAAACAATATTCTAAATGTGCACACGCGAGCTTTACATTTCAGATGAGTTCACAACATTTCATGTATATTTTACAAAACAATTCTATAACTCGTATATCTTAAGCAGACTTTTGAGTACTTAAATACTATTAAATTTCTATCGGTTTCAAGCAAATTACACCCACGAATATTCGCTTAGCATTTCTAGCGTTCTTTATTTAACATCTTCAGTTGTCCTCTCGTTATTTAAATACTACCGGCATAAACGATATGTCGTTTCGTTACACATCGTGTGCTTTTGATTTTACAAGCCTAACTGTATTAATGGAGTTGTACTGTTACGTTGAGTGATAGAGTAGTTTATAAATTTGTAATGGTAGCTTCTCTACTGTTTTAATTTGTGAAGATATTTTAAGGGGTAACTCAGACAAACTTGGCATTTCCGATTGCATGCCAATGTTTTGAATTGTCTGATTTCATGGCTGTAAATTAAAAGTAAAACGCATAATGTCCTTCAGTCGAGCTGCAGGTAATTAAAAATGTGTTTAGCCCATTTAAGCTCAAAAAGGTACTGAACATTTTACTATCCAAAAAAGCATGGAACCTCGATTTCCGTTGTAAGAAGAGAGAGCACGAAACATTACATCACACATCAACTATTTGGAATAGAAGTTTATAAACACATAAACAGCTTTTACATTATGGCTCTGTTCCGCACCTAGTATAAATATAATTGGAATTACAATAAAAAAATAGAGTACTATCTATTTTCTCCCGCCGGGTTTTAGTCAATTACTTAATTGGTCATTCCAATATTTCTTTTAGCTACCAAAGTTTCAGCCTTCAACCGGTTCGCAGACTTAATAATAACTATCTTTAATGTTGTACCAATTTCAGCAGAATTTGAAACGTGTCGATAAATTTTGTTCAAACTCTTGTGTATAAAAGTCTAACGTCATAAGTTAAGCAGCTTGCCTAAGGAGGTTCTAAAGGTCTAAACAGTCCTTAGTTTTGAACCCATTTCAGCCAAATTCAAAATGTGTCGACAAATTCTCTTTAAACTATTATGCATACAATTTCAACTCCATACTTGTAGGAGTTAGCTAGTTGTTTCATGCATATAGACAGTCGGACAAAGTGACGCTAAGAAGGGCACCACCTTAATTTTGTACCGATTTCAACAATTTGGAACGTGTCGATAAACCTTGTTCAAACTCTTGTGTATAATAGTCCAACGCCGTGGTTAAGCGGCTTGCCTAAGGAGGTTCTAAGGGTCTAAACTGTTCTTAGTTTTGAACCGATTTCAGGAAAAGTCAAAATGTGTCGACAAATTTTCTTTAAACTATTATGCATACAATTTCAACTGCATATTTGCAGGAGTTAGCTAGTTATTTCATGCATATAGACAGACGGACAAAGTGACGCTAAGAAGGGCACCGCAATAGCGTACGCACCCAAAAACAGTGAAACAAATTGCAGACAGAATGAAAGCAGAAATATGTGTCATTTATCTTTGTGCCGTTTCACAAAATTCGTATTAACTCTAAGAAAAGAACATTTAGTCTTGTTGACGAAGTGTGTGTAAAAAAACGAACTTTGTAGTCAAACATAATGAAGTGGTGTAAGTAAAATGAAATTATAAACACAAATTTCATGGTGGCTGTTAGTGGAATATTTCTCGCCGATATTCTAAAACAGCTATACATAGCTGAATGCTTTTAAGCACCTAGGTACATACCTAGTGATGAAGTTGCGAAATACTGTTGCCGTCATATTCAAGCACACTTTTTTTTTAAATGAAACATGGCAATCCCTAAGCAAACATTCATTGTCTACTTAATGGAGTGGCCATTCAGGGCAATTACTAAAGCGAGGTCTTTGCTCTTGTTTCGCTTATCTCTGTACACAATGCTTCATTTTTTCTCCTCCTTGTAATCCTTGAAGCGTTGTCCATGTGTGACTTGTACAGGCATACACAAAAGTTTGTTCCAATAGAACTGCGTGGTATTCTATGAGCTTGTAGTCTCTCTCTCTCTCTCTCTCTCTCTCTCTCTCTCTCTCTAGCACCTACTTATAGTACGCGGAGTAAATTGGACTCCAACCAGAAATTCGATGTTGAGATTTTACATGCAATACATGCTTTGAGATCCCCTGACTCCGAACAATTAAAAGATGTGTGTGAGAAACAACTTAAAAACGAATATCGGATATATACCAATCACCTTCAGAAGATGTAACACTAAGATACTCGAAAATCCCTCAACCCAAATTACCCTCCCCATAGACATGGTCTACTTGTCTTTTATATCCTAAAATGGCTATAATGATTTTTATTAAAAGCCTTATGTTTAAGATATTTATATAATTGGTAAAATGTACATCTTGAACTTTCTGCGAATAGCCTGTGTAGTTCTCTTCATTCTGAATGAATTTTGTATAATTTCGTATAAAACTTTAAAGAATGGATAAACATTACTATATAAAAGTGTAAATCTCCTTAAAACACACAATTTGTTTGACTGATTATTATTATTTTTTTGGCATCAACCATTTCCGCGATATACCTTGTTATCGGTTTGAATTTTCATATACTTATACTTTTTACGTTCTCTACCACGCACATAGTAGGCAGAGAAGTTATCGCATTCCACCCAAAAATTCGATACCGAGAATACACCAGAAATACATGTTTTGAGGCCTCTTGAATCAAATAAAAGCATTTTCAGAAAAATGTCCGCGGCGCGCTGCGGAATTAATTGTTCTTCCACACAAGCCGTGTGTTGGACAGAGTTGGAAAGGTAGAATCAGGCGACTGAAAAATTCAAAACCGCGCGTGTGTGTGTGTGTGTGTGTGTGTGTGTGTGTGTGTGTGTGTGTGAACAGCATAACTCAAAAACGAAAAGTCGAATAAATACCAAACTTGGTATTTAGGTTCAGTACCTTCCAAAGATGCGACATGAAGATTTTCAAGAAAATCCCCTCACCTCCAACTACCCTTTACATGGAACATTTTTCGAACCTTTTTATTCTATGAAAAAATTGCTCTAACGATTTTGATTAAAATGCCACATATTAAAGAAAATTGCATTACAAATAAAATATATATCTTGAATGTTCTGATAATAAATTGTGAAGTCCTCTCCATTCGGAAGGAATATTATGTAATCTTGCATAATTGGTAAACGTTAAGCTTTGGACGAAAACATGCCACACACACACACACACACACACACACACACACACACACACACACAAAATCTCTTTAAAACACACAATTTATTTCAAGTAACTTTTTTGTGCCATCAGCCATTTCGGAGATATCCGTTATTAATGGTTGAATTGTTCAATACTTAGTCATTTATTTATAGTCCTTTCGGTTTTCAGCTGTTTCTCGGTATGTAATGGAAAGAGCGTTGCATTTTAAGGCCAGCATACAGTGTTCAGTTCTTAAACACTACCGCTATTTCCTTTGTATATATAACGAAATGTGATAGTCATTTCCGAAAAGGTTTCTCTCGATTAAAATGAAGTAGATAAAATACAATTTCGTAAGAATAACTTGTATACCCACCGATAAGCGATAGAGAACAGAGAAAGTCATATAAATGCAGCAGAATTTTTCAAGTTGCTATTCATTTCTTCTCGTGGTCATGCGAGGAACGTGGGATTTCAAAGCCATTAAATAGCTATTCCTCTTTTAAACGAAAGCTTTAGTTTACTGTATACTTTGAAATATGTAATGAAAATTTACCTGGATTAACAAGAAGTAGACAGAAGAGTAATATGCTTTGTAAGAATAATTTGTAGAAGAGTGAGCTGAGAAAGTTATATGACTGCTACATCAATTTTTTTTAGACCTAAAACTGTTTTATCAACACTTTGAAGGAATGTGAGCAATGATTGCGAAATTGAAATTCGCAGATGGACTTAGTTTTCTCTCATAGTCTTACCTATTGTTCTTCATACTTCTCTCGACGCACAATAAAAGAGCTTGCCTTATCTAGACATGATCTTGAAGATACAGATCAAGTTTGGTTATCTTGCAATGTGACCGTGTGTCAGCGAGGAAAGTACCAAGAGTTCCGTTATACAAGAGCATGAAGGAAATGGGCGTGAACCGCAGGGAAAGAAGGAAACCAACATGTGACGTCAGGTAACGATGTTTGTACTTGCGGAATGGCATTCAAAGTCAGGACTTGCTGAAGGCAGGGAACGTCACTTCCGCCCTTATTGTATCCTTAGGCGCTACGTCACAATGCCCAGTTTCGTATACTCGCCTTAGGCATTCAGGAACTGGCGCTTTTGTTTCTATATGATACAATTGGGGCGGAGACGAGCTTTTCATAGGAAACTAATGGCCCAGCGTGGCTCTACACATGCAATTTCGGAAATCTTAAGTGAACTCGGTACTGAAATACGTAACTACAATTTTTAAACAATTTAGAGATCTTCTTGTGGTTTACTGGGAAAAAATGCGAATCAGTTGGGGAGTTTAATGTCGTACCGCATGTTGCCATGGAAGCTCAGTGGTAACTGGTAAGAACAGCCGGACGGAGACCGGGAGATCAGTGCTTCAAATCCCGGCTATGGCACTGATTTTTTCAGTCGTCTGATTCTACCTTTCCAACCTTGTCCAACACACGGCTTGTGTGGAAGAACAATTAATTCCATTAATTGATCTAATAATGGTCGAAACAATGAAGCCCGGGACTTAAAGTACTTACAGTATAGTAAGTCGCCATTACGGTATGTCATCTCAATACAATTTGAGATCTTATGGTTTACCGGAAAAGTGCGAATCAGTTGGGTAATTTAATTTCCTACCGGCATGTTGCCATGGTAGCTCGGTGGTCAGAGTAACCGGACGGAGACGAGAGATCCGTGGTTCAAATCCTGGCTATGGCACTGAATTTTTCAGTCGTCTGATTCTACCCTTCCAACCTTGTCCAACACACGGCGTGTGTGGAAGAACAATTAATTCCAATTTATTCGAAGTTTTTTTTTTCCATAGATGTGTTTAACATGATTGTAACATAAAACTTACTTTCATGCACCTAACTCTCCAAGAAATTAATTTAAAAAAACAACAAAATAAAATCGGGTGACACGCGATGGAAATTTGGAAGGTGTCAGCATATAAAATGCTGTACATTATCCGAGAACATAATCAACTATTAAATTTTATGTTATATATATATATATATATATTCTTTATTCTCGCTTCAACTTTAGTCATATCGCGACTATTTTCGAATACAGAACATGATTACAATGAAAATACAATATTTTAAACAGTAATAGTACATACAGCATTGAATTCTCTAGATAGGTGTGCTACACATTGTTATACAATTCTGCCGCTTTCATAAAGTTTAAAGGTCTTTGTAGTGCTGAATTCAGGCGTCTGGTAGGCTGTTGTGGATGTTGCATCTTTGTGTTGTAGGTATATAGCGACGGCAGACTGTGACGAGATGATGAACTGTGAGGTTGGATCTGCAGAGTTCACACACAGGAGGAAGGTCACAGTTGAGGAGATGTTTGCACGTTATAGAAGTATGTCCAATACGTAGTCGAGTTAATACGACTTGGTCTTTGCGGTTGAAATGATAGTGTTGAAGTTTGGACTCGGAAATGTAGACATCGTGTAACTTGCTTCTAGATGCGGCTTTCCATGTTTGTCTCCGTTGATTAATGCAAGTCTTTTTGATGAAGTTGATGAAGTGGGATCTTGATGTCATGAGGGGGATATTTGGTGGTTTCTTAAAACTATTCTTGGAATGAAATATATGTAACACCCTATTATTATTATTCCTTTATTAATATTTGATTCTAAAATTTTCTAAGATTTTTATTAAAATAGCATATGTTTAAGTATATTTGCAATAACTAATAAAATACGCATCTTGAAGTTTCTGCAAACAGTCTCTGAACTCATTTTCATACTGACTGAATTGTTTATGGTTTTGTACCTATAACTGTTAAATCATAAGAGAAGACAAAAATGTACTAAATGTACCAAAAATGTACGTCTCTTTAAGACTCCAACTTAGATATATATATATATTTGGATGGGAGGGGGACATTAACCATTATTCGGCATTCGTTGCTATTGATTTGAGTTTTCTATTGCTTTATTATACGTCTTTTTTTTAATTGCTAAAGCTATCATTCATTTGTTTCTCGTGATGAACTGCAAATAATATAGAGTTTCAAAGTTAGTACAGTCGGGTATAAAAAAAAGTGCCGATATGAGGAACCGCAGTTTAAGTTGGCAAACAATAATTAACCTCATCTACCGCGCCTTCCATCCCTCATTCGGTTACAGAGGTTAATGCTAGAATGCCGAACCAATAAGAACCGGACTCATTCAGAGGGCTAGCATGGACAGTCTTTGGGAGGCATATGCGCGGAGCATAAATGATGAGATTCTGCCAACATTCAAGAATGGAAAACACTAAAAGTAGCCAAAAGCATCGGCATGTTTTTTTTTGCATTCGACTGTATATACCTATTTAAAGACTTAATTATCGCTTGAGTCTCCTGCAACCCCCTTGTACCTACTATGAAAGGTGTAATGAAACCACTTCTGTTTATCTTGATTAACATGAAATACATAGAAAAATAAAGTTTGTAGAAGAAATATGAAAATAAGATATAGTGTATCGAGAGAGTCGTGTGAGTGTAACACATCTCTCCGAAATCCGTTCTTAATATTTTGTCTTCAGCATACTGTTCTCTCAAAATCTATATCTGTCTGTATATGCTACAGAGCTTACACATTTTTCTTAATAATAGTCTTTGATTATTTCTAGGATTTTAATATAACTTATTGCTATCCACTTTCGAAATTATTTTATCTTCTTGAAATTTTCTGTTTACACCATTACACAACTTCTGACGTGGTGTTGCTCTGGGTTCTTGGTTGTGTTCCAAAGGCGATTGTATAGGTTTATTATTTCACCCTGAAGTACGGTGGTAAAAATTTTAATTGGACAGACGACGATGAAGACGTTCCAAGCTCTTCTAATCCGGACATCTCCGCTGCAGTGGAGTAGCTTGATACTGTGTTCTGGGTATACTAGATTTTAAAAATTGAATTTAGAATTTTTTAAATGATCCACAAATTTTCATACATTAGTGTTTCATAAAATAGTATGAATTCTCCATATCGATTCGATTATTATTATTGTTATTACTATTACTATTATTATTATTAATATTTGTTGTTTTAGTAGTCATTAGCATCACTACTAATTTCTGAAATTGACTGAACGTACATTTTAAACTAAACTAGATTATAAAAATATAGTGTTAGGTGTAACTTTACAAAATGCTAACAAACCATTGTACGATTTTAAATCATGAAAACAATGTAGGTACTCACTTAGATTTTCTTGTATATAAGCTCCAGTCGGCGATTCTTTTTCAATGTTTTTAATATTAGATATTCCTTCAACACTCCATTTCTTTTCCCCGCCAAAAAGCAAATTTACGAAGCAGCACACTTTGTTATGAATGTAACTGCCAGTTGACCAATTAAATTTACTGTACCAGGATGTTTGAAATGTCCGTTTTTGGTTATTTTCTTGGAAGACAATGCCAAGCTTAGGAATAGATCTTTTGCCTTTAAATTTTTAATAAGTAATCCATTAAATCAATGGAATTGTCCGTATTCCTAAAATCATAAATAACACGCACAATGAAAACAATACACAGGTCTACGTAACATTAACACTTTATGCACTGCACGGCTGCACGCACATAATGCTGGTTCACCAATACTGAGGAATTAAATGTTTGTTACATATACACTGCCTTGACCTACTCTTGTCTCCGACCCCTATTGTCTTGTTTCCGGACATTGGGGAGAGCAGGTGCACAGAGACTAAACACCTCATTAAACATGTTAAGTCTCTGCTGTTGTTTTGTGCCCTTAATGCGCAACAACGCGTCTTCCTGCAACAAGAAGAAATTTAGTGGCAAAAACTATATAAGCTCACTCTTCATGAGACTGCACTCACTGAGCCATCCCAGTCTCTACTCGACTTTGCTGCCACATCACGAGATTTCAAAGCTGCCTAAATACGCAGCACTACAATCTGACACTTAGCATTAGGGGTTGGGGCCAGCAGCGGTGAAGGTGATTGCATTAATTAGTTTTTCATATTTTTTGAGGCTGTCTTTATTTATATGTTTAAAGATTTACTTAGTTTCATGGCAATTTATTTAGGTAGACTCAGTCTCAAAGTCTACCCTTACGCTACGCCACTGCTCCGTTGTGGATACCACTCTTGATACAAAAGAGAGCCAGCGCAGCATTGTCGTCCGCCTTACCGTGCAAGTGCATTTCTTGCAGCTCCTGATTTGAGTACATGTCACTCAGTCGAATGCCAAACACGACAATGTACTCTTCGCCTCGGGATGAACTGTCACAGTGTTCTGTTAATATCTTCTT
This sequence comes from Deroplatys truncata, assembly GCA_030765065.1. NCBI lineage: Eukaryota > Metazoa > Arthropoda > Insecta > Mantodea > Mantidae > Deroplatys > Deroplatys truncata. The sequence goes on along the minus strand of CM060988.1, from coordinate 113,197,810 downwards.
CACGGCTACTACCTGCGGAAAGAAAAAGGTTCCGGTGAATATGACCGTTTTGAACGCCATAACTCAGAAACAAGCATTTCCGGACATGTTGTAATGGACCTTTTTTATTGTCTACATATGGGAATTACATACCTGATTGTATGACCTCTATTTTTGAAACATTCTCTATATAACACTATCGGATGACTGAAAACTAATAAGTGATTCTGACTGACTTTTTTATGCTGATTTCAGAACTGCTTTAGTTTTTTTTCTATCAGGTACAGGTTTTTCACAATTTCACTTCAAAAATATAGAGATATAGAGAAATAAAGATTTGCTTCCGCCACTACACATAAAATTGGGCTTGATGAAGCAATTTGTAAGGGCTCTACCACAGGATGGACCCTGCTTCAAGTACCTTTCCAAGAAATTTCCCTTCATTACACAAGACAAATTAAAGGCTGGAATTTTTTTTGGTCCTCAAATAAAGAAATTGATGAAGGATGAAGATTTTGAGAAGACAGTGAATGAGAGAGAAATAGAAGCATTGACCGCCTTCCGATCAGTTACTGAAAACCTCTTAGGCAATAACAAAAATCCTAATTACAAGGACATTGTCGAAACAATGTTGGAAAATTTCAAGAAGATGGGTTGTAACATGAGTATAAAGGTGCATTTTCTGCATTGACATATCACAACTTTCCAGAAAATCTGAGACATTATAGCAGGGGGAACGTTTTCACCAAGGTATTAAGGAAATGGAGAGGAGGTACCAGTGGAGATGGAATGAAACTATGATGGCCGACTACTGTTGGATGTTGAGGAGGGACAGTCATCTTCAAGGATCTGCAAGGACGTCAAAGAAGAGAAAGTTTGAAAAAATTTAAATGAAACATTTTGGCTTCTTGGTTTGTTAAAATGTAGTCACGAAATGAATCGGGGAGTTCTTGAAAGTATCCTTAAAATGTTTCTTGAATAAAAACTTACCTTGTGTGAAATGGTATTTAAATACTTTTCTACGCTCATTAGTAAAATTGTCAAAACATTACTTATTTTGTATAAAAACCTGACGTGATAGAAAAAAACCGAAGTTATTTCTGGAATCAGCATAAAAACTTGATTCAAGAACACCTACCTTTAAGAAATCATCTGGCAAAAAGTTTGAAAATGCAGACTAGTGTAATGTATGTTTGTATATGTTGTAAAATGAAAGTGTTGTCTTCAGAAAAGACGCAGTCCTGACAATGCACACCTGATTCTTTAGTACATGGAGGGTTCTATCAAACATGAAAATTTATAATCGATATTTAATTAATATTTAAAACTCCAGTTATTACACCAGACAAGGTAACATGCCTTAAATCTCACGGATTCTTCACACTGTAAATTAAATGAAATAATGTTTAACATAAACACACAAACTCAACACTGGACCATGTACAAGTGATGCTTCTGTTGAGTGTTTCTAATGCAGCATTGTAAATAATGTCATTAAATTGTTGACGTAACATTTCCCGCCATTCACAACTGATATAGCTCTCGTGGGGTGATATGACAGGAAACTTTTAACGGTCTCGTAAAATTATCAGGTAAAACAGCTGTTGCCACAATGAGAATAATCTTGTTGTATATCATAATCTTGGGCAGAGATTCCAAATTTGATATTTTTGTGATAACCATAATCTGTAGAGGGAATATCTGCAGCAGAAGCTGGTCTATCTGGAAACTGATAGGTTATCGAACCGGATACGCAGGGCGAAACCTCCACCATGTTTTGATATGAGCTGTAATCTCCAAATGGTCTATCCGAGACATTTTTCGAATGTTTCGTACGCTGACACGAAATACCGGTGCTGGGATTTATCTGGATACTTACAACCTGGCCATGGTTTATAAATCCTACATTGTGGATGTTTCTATGTTTTGGGGTGAGGCAAAGAATCCGAGAAAATGTACAGAACAAGGTAATTTTTTCTTAATGGGAAATTATTACCAAAATTATTAGAAATAAATTGCTGAATATTTCTTACTGCCTACCTTCAGCATTAAGTGAAACTTTATTGAGTCTAATTTTATTCCAATAGTGTAAATTAACAATGGAAGTAATTGTTCTTCCTCACAAGCCGTGTGTTGGACAAGGTTGGAAAGGTAGAATCAGACGATTGAAAAATTCAATGCCATCGGCGGGATTTGAACCACAGATCTCACGGTCTTCGTCCGGTTGTTCTAACCACTGAGCTTCCATGACAACATGCCGGTAGGACATTAAATTCCCCAACTGATTCGCATATTTCCCGGTAAACCACAAAGAGATCTCAAATTGTATTGAGATGACATACCCCAATGGCGACCTACAATGTAGTAAGTACTTCAAGTTCCGGGCTTCATAGTTTCAACCATTATTAGGTCAATTAATGAAATTGGGGAATTTAATGTCCTACTGGCATGCTGTCATGGTAGCTGAGTGGTTGGAGCAACCGGACGGAGACCAGGAGATCTGTGATTCAATCCCGGCTAAGGAATTGAATTTTTTAATGGTCTGATTCTACCTTTCTAAATTAAAAATATTGACAGGTTATAATGATAGGAAAACCCATGAAATATCGCTTGTGTCGCTTTAATTTCCAATTAAAAGTGATAATCTGTGGGATGACCTGTGCGGGCTATCTATACATAACGCGGTTATCCAAGAAGGCGAAGAAAATGTGCAAAGGCTGGTCCAGAACAACCGAGAACGGTAACCAGAACATTGAAATGCATGTATTCTAAGGGGAGTGTTCACAATTAACCGAAAGCTTTCCCGGACCCCCGCACGGGAAAAAAGACTTGGCCCAAGTTTAACTTTCTCGCTCTCGAGCATGGCACATTAGATCCATATAGTTCATATTAGATTCTTCACTGTAGAGGTTATTCTAGGCGGCCGTGACATGAAATAGCCGCTGTACTCTCTATAGTCGCAAGCTGGAAACATGAAACTGGAAGAAATTAGTAGTATATGGGACATTCCATGTGAAATCGAACGGCAAAAAACCTGGCATAAAAATGCGTTGTAATTTTTCCTATTCATAAGGGGTGTTAAGGAAAGCATATTTATCACATATTAACATCTAAAATCCAACTGTTGTTATGTTATTGAACCATAAGTGTTTGCTGTTAATTCATTTTGTCGCAATTAAAGTGTGCATAGCTCCGGAACTCTTTATTTCAGAATATTGTACCAAAATCTCATTTTGTAGATAAAAGTCCGCATTTCATTACAATATATACTAAATATGTTTATAATATTCAAACATCTATATGCAATTTTACTTATTTTAAGCGTCTTCGGATTTTTATAAATTTAAAATATTAGATTAAGAATAATCCATAGTGTCATTAAGAGAAGTCGGCATTGTTGGATCTTAACAGCAATCATTACAGTAAAATATATGTGTGATTGCGTTTAAATTACGGAATATTAGCTTATATTTTCTTTAATTGCAACCACCTACTCTCGGAAAAAATAGAAATCTCTTCACTTAAATAAAAATAAGAAGAATATGTTTACTTATCAGTATAAAATTAAAGTTTAGGGAATCAAAATAAAGCTCCATTTAAATAATTATATTTAAAGGCTTCAGAGTTATAACAGCTTGAATTTGGAAATTTTAGGAAGACATGATAAATTTGAACAATTTTAATTGCAAAACTATGATGTTCTAAATTTTAAGAGTTTGCATAAAGCATTGTATCGGGTTTGCCTACAAATACAAAAGGTTTAGTTTCGTTTAAAAAATGCAAGATCGATTTTCCTTCTATTTCGGACTATTTGAAATGGAATACGACCTCCCAGTCATATATGTCTTCAAATAGATTTCATATCTTCCTGCTGACCTTTTATAACTATCGTTACTCCGAAAAAAAATGCATGATTCTTTTTCTTCTCCAGGTTAACCGTCCGCTGAGTATGAAGAAAGAGGGCATACAAACTAGGAAGCGAAAACCCAAGAACCCTGGACATGGTGGGCATGTATCACCAGGGACAATGTCAGCTATCATCAAAACGGAAATGAAACCTAACATGCATTGTAAGTCCATAATTCACTTTGTTAATTATGATTGTTGTGAAACGATTTTTATATTTTATGTATACCTACTTTTTATTTATTTTGCTTTAATTTAATTTTTCCCTTTCCAATAAGTAAACCAAACTCTTTAAGTTTATTTAATAATGAATTTCATAGAATCGTCCCGCTCCAAAAATGATACAAAAAGAAAACTTCCGATACAATAAATAGAATTATTCCTCAATTTAAGCCACCAGCGTCCCCATATAACAAAATTTGGTTTCTTTTTTGAGAATACTAAAAATCAGTCTTGTACGACAAAAACACAGAAGGGAGCTGGGACTTGCACAAAATCAGGGGTTAACCAGATATGCTTATTCAAGTTCATTTGTCTACGGGGGGACACACAGAACTGTGCAGCTAAGCTATAACCCTAAAAATCATTTTAAAACCTTTACAATTAACAAAACACGACGACCACTGGATACATTGCATTTTCTTTCTAAATCAGGGTTGCCACTGGATGAGACACTTATCCCCTTGTTTAGTTGTTCGGTTTGCCTACTCTAAGGGGCTTATATTGTATTAGCACTTTGTCGCGTAAAGTCTGACCATCCCCAACACATGAAGTTGGAGGGAGAAAGGAGGAAAATGACACGAGTGTCACAAAATAGCACAGCTGCTCTAAATACTGTACAGACTGTCTTAGAATCGTGGTTTACTATATCAGAATACTTCTAAGAATGTCCCCTGATAATACACAAAGAAACTGCGCCCGTTTCTTGGATGTCTTGTATTATATTTCATATCATGAAGTGTTAAGGAAATGTGAAACATATTAAGGAGAGTTTAAAGAGTGGTGCTAGATATTAGGCATCATTTTTCTTCTTCTTTTACTATTTTCTAGTAATAGATAAATAACAACAAAATATTGGTACAATATATTTGTATGCATGTCTTCCGTTATGAGAGCGGATTAGCACATTTGTCATAGTAACATCGAACCCAATGTGCCACTCCAAAGTTAAATCTGGTAACTTCATAGTACATTATCTCGGAAAAAATTTAAAATATCGAACTCAAATCTTTAAAGTTGTAGCTTCAGTCCCTCTAAGTTCACTTATCTATTTTTATAGAATAGCATAATTTCATTATACGAAGAGAGTATTCTTTTTCTTAAACATAGGTACCATGTTTAATTAAAATAGATCAATTACTTGTTTAAAAATAACGGACCATATTATTAACACCAAAATAGAACCCAAACAGCAAAAATATTGATAGCATCCTGAAATTTAATTTTATCTATCTTCAATAATTTCTCCCAAAACGCGTCATTTATTTATTAGAAAATGTCATTCACAATAAAAGCTGTTCAAAGTAAAAATGGATAAAAATCTCCCATATATTTACAAAAAAGCATAAGTCATTTGGTTTGGAGACATACAAGCTGCATTATTTAGCAGTCGCCCAATTTTTACAAGAACGCTTCCCCGAAAAGATGAACAGAATTTGTATCTCTGCTCCAAAGAATGTAGGAGTTCTGTTTTTCTGTGAAGTGATACAGCATTTAGAGCACAAAATAGAAGTACAATTATCGTGTGTACAATGATAAAATAGGTATCAAATTAAAGGTTTGGTTCACAATAGCCCGAGAACGGGAAGCGATGCAGCATATACGATTTTGGTTAACAACAGGCCGGTGAGGAGAACGAAAATGCATATCGATGATCATATCGATCACAAAGTGGAAAGTCGATTTTGCGCATTGGAATTTTATTTGTTTTTAACTGACCAATGATATTTTTTCACCTGCTTCCAGTTCATCCAACGTAGTGCGGGTTAGCCAGCGTCAAAATTTGATAGAGTAAGCATTATCTAAACGTAGATCCCTTACATTTCCGATTCCTTTACTCGTACCAAGCTTTCATTCCTTTATTTAATGGCATACATTAAAGTTGTTTATTGTTCTTTGTTAATTTCTATCGGTTTTTTGCCGTTCTTTGTAGTTTTTGTGGCAATAGCCAGTTTTGAGTTGTATATAATTATAAACAAATTATAGATGATCCTTTCACTAGAAGAACCAACGTTCAATGGATATGCGGTTGTCAGGTTCTGAGGTTAGGACGCACATGCCCTAGAATTTATTCCAGTTTAATGTTCCCAGCTTGCGACTATATAGAGCACTATGGCTGTTTTATTACACGGCCGCCTAGAATAAACTCTACAGTGAAGAGTCTAATACGCACAATATGAATATAATATGCCGTGCCCGGGAACAGGAACGAGATAGCTAAAACTTGGCCAAGCCTTCTCTCCGTTCTCAGGGCCCGGGAAAGCTTCCCGTCAATTGTGAACACTCCATTAAAATACATTTATTTCAACTTTGTAGTTCTCGTTCTGGTTACCGTTCTCAGTTGTGAACAAGCCTTAAAAATAAATTCCAATTTATAAGACTTGAAGTGAGAAAGAAACGATGGAACTGATAGATAAACATCATTTTCTATGTGAAAATTTCCTGAACGCTAAACTCATTTAGAGTAGAAGTTTTTGCCGTAAGGTTTCTAAAATACTAGAATTGAGTAATACAACGGAACCCTTTTTTTCGAAGGACAATAAAGTCTCTTTTTCTAAGCCCTAGTGACAATCAGAAATCTCACAGGCTTAAGGAAAAAGTACGATTGAGTGGAGGGAGACGCCAAAATAAACGGATCAAAATGTCACGTAGGCCATGAAGAGGTTCCTTATCTCTCTGCCCGAGTTCAATAGAAATAATAATATAAAAGTGTGGGGAATGATGAGCTCAAGCGTTGTTTGTCCCCCGATAACAGGTACAGTCACCTCTGAAAGTTACTGTATTATCACATAAATCTCTACTAGACTGAGTAATTTAATCAATTCTAGCGGTGCATCTCCTCATCTGTGAGAGGAAAAGCTTCAGAGCTTGTTCTTTTTATTTTTATATCGCTTTCTGAAATTGTTAGTACCGTAGGATCTACACTTGTGGATTTAAATTCGTTGTTAATCATAATTTACAACGTTAAAGAAAATGATAAGGGGATGTTATGTTCTCTAAAGTACAATTCCATTTTAATATTTTTATTTGAATGCTCTTTAAAATACCCAAGGAATTACCCATAAACGGGGCCAAAACTCAAGTATAGGTTTTTCATCCAATTGGAGAAAAAATTAGCTTTAACTTATATTCCAAATACAATTTTCTTGAAAGTTATACACTAATACCTCTTCCACTAAAGACTTAACCAGAAACTTCTCCATAAAGAGCTCTAAACCTGTACGCATCCACGCCAGTTCGTAATTCATACTGTATGTGATTACCGACATTTGTAATGAATGGCGGTGATAGCATTCATATTTGTTTTTTCAATTAACCTCGCATACTGACTATGGAACATGTATTTAGGCATCTGCTCAGCGACAGTCCTGATATACGCTAACTGGTTATTAAATAACCAGAAAACACACATACACACAAACACATAAACATTCACATGCTAGACTCTGAAAATATCGAGGAACTTCGTATTTTAAAAGAAAAATCTCTCGAGCACAGTCTGGAATCGAACCCGGAACCGTAAGCAGGTGTTCTACCAAGCCACGAGGCCGTTTAAAGGTTCTCTTGATCTGCTTTAGTGGAACTTAGGTACCTCATAAAATGAACAGTACAAGGGAAAAACAATCACTCTGTGACTCTTTGTAGAAATAATAATTGCCTTTTCGATATAAATTACCGTCTTCTTACGCGATTTATTTTACGTCAGCATTTTATCTGACTACGGCCCGGTTTCGTCAACACGTATTACGAGTTAAACGTTAAACTGCTTCAGCATTAAAACTCACGAAAATCCTGTTTCATCTTGCGATGTTAAACATTAGATAATACTGCGTTTCTCCTTTGTTAAAATTGTTAACAAGAAATTAACGTTAGAAAATGGCAGTTGATGAAGAATGGTCTCATTGAAGCTTGTCAACTTTCGTAACAAATAAACAACTGCAGAGTAAACAATTAAAAACAAGAAAAGAAAATGAGACAAATGTTTGGTAGTTATATAAGCTTAATAGCACAAGCCAGATGAACAACTCGAAAAGTTAGAATATTGTAAAATCATAAACGTTTTTAGGCTATACTACTAATAATTTGAAATGTTAAAATTTTATGCTACCTCCTCCTTTCATGTAATGTTTGTAGACAGATACAATTTGCATATTTTAAGGATTCAATAGCATTTGCATAAACAACAGAAAAATACAAAATCCTTCATTTGTTGGAGGAATGTTACCGACTCATAAATAGTTTTATCGAATCTAGATTTTTGTGGTGTTTTCGACGCAATATATTGTATACAGTAGAATTTACCCTTATTGTACCGAAATCAGTAATTATTATCTTTAACGGAATCGAAGATTCTAACCTCCAAATCACGATTAAAGAGATTTGACCCGGATCAAAAAATAATAGAATGTCATTGAAGCATATTGAAGGCTTCTAGTTTTAGAGACAATAAATGTCTTTTAACGCTATTATTACTTCAGAAATAAAGTCCAATGTTAATGGTTTCAAGCTACAAGAGGTATTTCGCAGTCAAAGGAGCATCCCGACTGTCTCCCTACAGTCGTCCTTGGCGTAGTGGTTACGATGCTAGCCTCCCGAGGTCACGGATTCAAGCCTGGCGGAGGGTGATGGACTTTTTCGGGCGTTAAAATACTTAGCATGGCTTCCTTCGGAAGGAGAGTAAAGCCGGTGGCCCCGTGTCGTAGATTTACGGCACGTAAAAGAACCTCAAGCCTGATGAAGAGGCTTCTGAGCAAAATTACCGCTCTTTCACGCCCAACATAGAATGGGACGCTAAGGACCAAGCAGTTAAAGAGCGTCCATAAATAAAGCTCAATTTAATTCATTTTTGGAAAAACTTGGCGAACACAAGAGTCGTAACATGTTTTTAACAAGGAGCATGTTAGTGTATCCTTAACATTTGTTTAGAATTCGGGCTTGCGGATGTTTTTCCATCTTTTGTCATGTTGGAATTTCAATAATACCATGGCACCAAAATACAAATTTCACCAGAAGTCTTTATTGTTTTACACCCATCGTCTTCAATTAGTTCGGACACTTGAGTTCCTTTTATGCCATCGTCGTGATTTACACTACCGTGAAATTGGCCCTACGATAGCAGGCGTTCATTGAGAAAAATCAGATTTAGCATAAGGACAACGGGTCATGTGTTTTCATCCAAGACCTTCTCGCTTATCTTTCGGTTCCTATAGCAACCGAAGTTATATTTACTTAAGTGACAGCTAAGTACTGTGTAAGTTAGTGGCGAAAGAGTTTGCGAATTCGTCTCAACTGTTTTCCCCTACGTTTTTCTTGTCAATCAATCGACGCTTATCTCAGTGTCAGGAGATGTTGAAATTGTGCCTTGTGAGCCTAAGGTCGATAATAAGCTAATACCTGCAGAGATGGCGTAGGATAAACAGAGCTCTATGCAAACAATTAAGAACAAACTGGAACGATACCGCGTGACCTTAATTGGCATTTTGGAACCTTCTATAATTGCTGTCTGAAATGTTAGGCATGGCGTTCTTCTTCTTTCCTAAAGTTTTATTTAGAGGAATCGTAGCGTTATGTACAGTACTGTACACACGCATTATGGCAAGAGAACGAAACGATCTGAGGTAAACCACATCAAGCCCCTCTTGCACCAAGAAGTTTTAAATCAGTCACAATTAATAGAACACTATAGTTTTCGGTTTGGAAACGATCAGAAGAGAGCAGCAGGTCCTGGGGGAAGCTACTCCTGAACCGACGCTCTGCTCAAGTCTTCCAGGGAAGAGACGACACTGCTCGACACCGTGGCGGTAGCTGAAAAAAGAACTAATGAGTCTGAGAGCATTTATGCTCAGAGAAGGTACCCAAAATTCAAGTACAGCTAGGTGTTGCGTGCATGGGAGGTGTATTCATCATAAGTCGTAAAACTTTATTCTAAAAGTTCTGCAGACGATTTCAGGATGTTTCGCCCAATTTATTACGCCCACTGATAAAATAACTGATATTAGGACAATAGATAACTCACCCACAGAAATTTCGTATCCAGAAACATTTTGCCCACAAGAAATTTCGCCAAATGTGATTTCGCCCATAAATCATTTTGTCCATGGCGCTTTTAAATAAATGAGATTTTCTCATTAAAATTTCAACGTTTCCCGGCAACTGTTTATATTACTAAATTTGAAAAATTTCTGTTCTCATTACTAAATTTGACAGGTTATTCTTCACAGTATTACATTATAAAATGACACTAGGCTCGTAAATTCCACCAGGGGAAAACCTACTTTGGAACATCAAAATTATAGGTACCATTTTCACTAGTGTAACAATAATAGGACTAGAAAACACTGGCGTTGCGAGCAGCGTCGAAGTTTGTACAGCATGCATTACAAATGTTGATGTGGATAATATGACGGGCTGAAGAGCACCCGAATGAACTACCTACTTCTGTGTACAGGGCAGTAACTTTAACAATTTCAAGAGAGCCAGTACAACTTTATTGAACACATACAGAAGGACCAACACGACAACGAAATTATAACACAGTTAAAAGAGGAACATAGGAATGTGCGAGCGCCGATTAAAAACAAAATTATATATACATGTTTTTTAATCAGCAACGGAATGAAAAAATTGTCAGCAAATATGAAGAGTACAAAGATAAGGGTAATACACTACAATATTTACGGGCGATTAATTACAACTTTAAGTTGTATTCAGAAGTAGGAGAAGAGGAAGAAGGTAGTGATTAATAATGTGTATTTACTAATTTCTTGATTTTTTTATATATGTCATTGGGCGTATTATTACATGGACGGAATATGCGTGGGTAAAGTTTCATGGGCAAAGTATTGTATGGGTAAAATTTCTGCGTGGAAGAAATGTGGTATGGACGTGTTTGATTAATGGACGAACTGTCTCTGGATAAAACAACGGGGCAATGTTAATCCTTAATGCCAGAATTAGGTTACACTTGAAGAAACAAACTAAAATACAGATCATGAGCTTAATATTGGGAAGTTTTGCCATACATAGAATAAAAAATGTCATGCCTGTTTGGCGAATTAGATGTATCTTAACTTTTTGTGTAAATCGTTTAGTTTCTTACACAAAGCGAATGATACTCTCTGTATGTTTAGGAAACATGGACTACAGGTTTTGTTGGATCTCATTCAATATCATTCATTTCTAGTTCTGTATTATTACTTCCAGAAAGTCTGTGCAGCACTTTTCTTGTTCTATCCTTTCTTGCCTATAGAGAGCTAATACGATGCAGGATTTGAATTTATTCTTGTTTGTACAAAACGTGTATCATTCGACAATGGGACTCCAAGGTGTGCATAGTTCCCTAAAGGAATTAAATTCGTATGGTGTGAATGCCTCACATTAGGCTAATGGCTAAGTAATGGATGAAGTAGAAATGTGTACGAAAGAGAATTACATTTTACCCACAAGAAAAATTTACGGTTGAGAATAGGATAGAATTTACATAATCTACAATATGAAATTTAATTTAGAATTTATATGAAAATTCCATTCAGTCAGTTGATCCGATTACAACAGAGGCAAAGCATTTATTTTAAAGTTTAGGAACTTGATTATAAATAAATAATACAACACTCATTCCTAGTCTTCGATGATGCCAATGAGTAAAAAGAGTTGACTGTGTTTCTTAGAAACTGATTGCAAAACTCATAGTTGCCCTAAAACTTTTTCGAAGCTCTACGATATCATTCCAGTTCCGCACAGGAATATGTAGCATCTTTTAAAAGATGTAGTAAGGAACCTTACAAAGTTGGCAAGCACTCCAAGAGAGATACGTCCTTACTAACACGATAATTTTATTATACAAAAGTTTCAAAGATACTAGGTCTTTGACTCTAACATCTGACAGTAATTTGCTGTGGAATCCTACTCATATCTCATTTATATAGGATCTAAATTTCGCAATTTTGCTGATTGAGTTTTTGTCTGTAATGTTGACAGCAATGTATGGTTCGAGTAGCCCCGATGTGAAGCCCCAACACCAGCTTCTACACCAGACTGACCACTACGTTACTGCTCAGTCTCCACTCCTGCCAACAAGTACTATGCTCAACAGGCACATTTCCAAGTAAGTAACTTTATTACAGCCATATTCGCTTCCTTTGTCTAGAGGAATAACACTTATGCGTGACCATTTCGTAGTTTCTAATGCTTCTAGCAATGGTTTTCTTCAATTTAGCGATGAAAATATTTCTTTAGAGTTTAAATTCTTAATGTACAATTACAGAGTTTACTTTAAAAAAAGCCTAGTTTATTAAGGATGCATTCCTTTCATCCATTTGTTGATTGCAGTAAAACAGATCGTTTCGAATGTACCACCGGACCACACCTCGTTCGTCCTGTTCATTCCATTTAACAGGATGTTAGCATATCACTTACTCGGTAGATTTCCTAACACACGAACCTTCCATCATCATCATGAAGAAGGATATTGTTTTTACGTTGGAGTTGTTTATTTATTTAGCTCCACGTATGGACGCCAATTTGAAGTAGAATTATTCCTTACGTTGTTTGCTGCTACGTATGAAAAGCCGATTTGAAGTAGTTTGTATTGAAGGAGTTGTATTATATTCCGACTGTTGGGGAACCGAACTTGTAGTAGTTGCAACCGCACGTATAGTAAACAGTTTCCGGTAGCCTTCGCCCGAAATGTACTTTCAGGTGGCCTTTGCCCCAAGTTAAAAAAATATTAACTTTGTAATTAAACTGTTTCTTTAAGTTTTAAATATTTATGTTTGCCTCGGCTGCGTCAGTATTATTTTAGAGACATGAATATCTTGGAAGGGCGTGTTGCGACAAGAAGGCAGGCTTACACAGATTTTAAGTTTTAATTCACTCCTTTTTATTAATCCTTGACACAAATTAAATAGCACTTCACTGATATCGAGAGCTGTGATGTTTTTTTATTTAATACTTGCATTTTTTAACACGTATACTATTTTCGTCTCACACGAATACGTAATAAATCTCTCAAGGACGCACAAGCAACCGGTTACTAACACTGTCCGCAGGCAACTGACTAGATTTCAACCGTCTAAACTTGTAAATTTCTGTATTTCAAGTCTCTGATTGGCTATTTTTACTCCAATAGAATACCTGCATTTAACTAAAGCTTTTTCCGGTTGTTGATTGGCTATTTTTATATAAACTGTCACTAAAATTACATTAATGCTTCCAAGAATCACAAATAACATTTAAACTCTCAAACTCATTATTGCCTCAACGTTACCTCATTGTTACCTCATTGTTAGCAACGTTTAACTTATTATTCTCACAGGTCCTACATTATTAAATTACGTAATATATTCACATAACTTTATTACACATGGATACAGTAATATAAGCATATGCAATGACTGTTACATGCATTTTACAAATTATTACATACACATATTGCTTCAAGGCGGGCTGTTATTGAATTTACATATTATATAATTAGACTGAAATCATTTAAGTGTTAAAATACTGTCTCAATCATCATCATCACCATAATTACCATTTACTCCAAAACGAAAGTACCTACAATTACCTCAATGAAGTATTTGTTGCCTGAATATATCACTCGCTCAAAACTAGGGAATTTCTAACAAAGATGTTTGGAATAGTACAAAAGATCCATTGAACCGAAATTGAGAGAAAGGGCAAATAGGATGTGCTTTCTGCTCCTAATAAATTCAAATCAAAGTACGATAAAGCATGTGCTAGTTAAAAATCTGATGTATTGCATCCACATAACCTTCTCTAGTCACTCTTCTACAAAATATTCCTCGAAAAACGTATTCTTCCGTCTACTTCTTATCAGTCGGGATAAACCTTCATTACATATTTACAAATTCGTTGTTTTATAAGAAATATACAATAAGCTAAAGCGGAAGTAGATTTTTAAAAAGGCGGATCATTGAGTTATGGCTTTAAAATCCCATGCTTCTTGCATGAACACGAGAAAAATTCTGATTTATTGCATTCACATGACTTTCTCCACCCTCTATTGCGTATTAGTGGGTATACAAATTATTCTTACGAAAATTTATATTACTATCTACTTCATTTTAATCGGGATAAACATTCGGAAATAGTTGCATTACACATTTCATTATAGATGCAAAAAGAAGTGATTGTCAAATGTTTAACAACTGAACAGTATACGCTGGCCTTAAAGCTCCATACTCTTTCCATGACATAGCGATAAACAGTTGAAAATGACAGTACTTTGAAAGAATGGCTATTGAACAATTTGAACCGTTAGTAACGGATATCTCGGAAATGGCTGATGCCGCAAAAAAGTTATTGGAAATCAATTGTGTATTATAAAGAGATTTACAACTTTTGTGTAGTGCGTTTTCATCTATGGCTTAACGTTCACCAATTATACGAGAAAAGAAGAGATCTTTGCAGGCAATTCCCGGAAAATTCAAGATATAGATTTTATTTGTCACGTAAATATCTTTAATATAATCAAAATCGTTAGCCACTTTTTAGAAAATCAAAATTTCCTTAAATGTTCTATGTAAATGATAGTTGGGTGGGGCGATTTTCAACATCTTCTTGTCGCATCTTTGAAAGATACTGAACTTAAATACCAAGTTTGGTATTTAACAGACTTTCCTTTTTGAGTTATGCTGTTCACGACATGCACGGACATTTTTGTTGTAAAAATGCTTTATATCTACAGGTGGCTCACACAAGCCGTCATTAGTTGAAGCTAGTTTGTACCGGATAGCGCGGATGCCAAAAGGTTTGCCTAAGCAGAACTGCAAAGGGGACCCTACTGTCAGAAGAGACCGCTAATGTAAGTCCAATGCTTGAAAAACGAATACTTTAACTGCTATTATTGGTCCCAGCTCATTCGGCAGAGAAAAACTGCATGCTATGTGACGTGCTCCAGGTTCGATTCCCGGATGGGCTCCAGAAAGATCTCTTTCAACAAAAACATTTCATGGTATGCCCAGTATCTGGTGTTTGAATGTGAGAGTACCTATGTGTTTGTGGGGCTGTTATCAGTTATTTAATAAGCAATTCGTTCATTAACAAGAATTCAGGATTGCCGTTTGACTCAAACGTAAGCACACGTGTCTTGTCATTTACTTTCATAGCATTTAATCTACAATCAGTACAACTATATGGCGCCAATTGGTGACGCAAAGTTAACAGAATTAAACAACACTTTATTTTTATTATATTTATGTACCCTTAAAGGGTAGAATTAAATTATATTCTATTAGTGAGTTAGTCGTAATAAGCATGTGCAAAACATGCCCGCCTTGGTGGACGAATTGATGTAAGGGCCTCTCAGGCCCACGTTCCACCTGGAATGATCCATCATTTCTTAATTTTGTTTTTGTACGTCAAAAAAATTAAAATAAAAAGTGCGGCGTTGAAAACGTTCAGAACATAGCCTTCGAGCCTCAGCTGCATTTTGGTGCTTTCCGCATACTGTTCGTTATTGATAAACATTACATTTTTGTTTGAATGACCTGGCTCGAAGCATGCAGGCCACCACGCGACGCTTATCAGTAGGAAACTACCACGTAAACCCTGCAGACAGCAGCTGCAGAAGTGACTTTCGCTTTGTAACTGCGCTGCCCCTTTGAACTTCAGTGATGCGACAACTTCTTTTGCGCCTATGTATGCGGTAAACATAAAACTACAAAGAAGGGCTTGTTTGGGCCTCAAGACATGTATTTCCTCTGAAATCTCGATATTGAATTTTTGCGTTGAGTACAGCATCTTCTGCAGATAAAGTAAAAAGAGGCTGAATGAGGAAATAATGAGAAAACATAGCTTGCATATTTTGTGAAAAGGAACAATGGGTTAGTTTATCCTGGTACGCTTGTGTGAAAACCAACATAATGCAGGAATTAAATGCAGATTAAGAAATAAAATCATAAATTAAGACAAAGGAAAGACTGAAATGGTACAAAAATTAACTGTATTCCATGTCTTATAACAAAATCATTAAAAGCTTACGGCTGTGATATGAGTAGCGCTTGTAATGAATGCAAGAAAATCGAATACTCGCGCACGTTATAATGAATGGAAATTTCATTTAAAAAACTGTCCTAGTTTATACCGGTCTCTCTGTAACTAAACATAAAATACAGCTATTTATGATTCAGGAAGCTTATTGCGCGCGCAACCAGTATTTACACCCCATTTACTTTCGATAAAGATTGGAGATTTATCCATTTAATACCAACATGCTTTGCT
Source organism: Deroplatys truncata (assembly GCA_030765065.1). Lineage (NCBI taxonomy): Eukaryota > Metazoa > Arthropoda > Insecta > Mantodea > Mantidae > Deroplatys > Deroplatys truncata. The sequence continues at coordinate 113,181,463 of CM060988.1, read as the reverse complement.
GTCCCTTACCTCTACCACCTCTTACCTATGCTGAAGGACTGTGAACAAGTATTGTTGCAGTTTCAAGTAATTGTGTTTGTTGCAGTGTACCGCCGTTGGAGCCGATACCCACACGACCTCCCGTGGATGTGCTCACGAGCGTCATTACATCGACAGCAATGCTCAGCAGCGATCGACAGCACGAATAGCAGACATCAACCTACTTCGAGCGTGTCATTCAACACTAGATTGCTACTGGGAGTCTTTCTAGTCCGCAATTTATGTGCACTTTCTTTCCACAGAGAGTTCAGTTATTGGGTCTTGGTTAAGTTGTATCGTCATGACGCTATACAACACACTATATCTAGCCCATGGTGATAGAATAATACAACCCACAATTATTGTCCAGAGATCAGAGCGCTCGGAAATGTTGCAGAAGCCAAAAAGGGTCTACCGAGCGAGTTTGCTTCGCGCGAGGGTGTGATGCTCGCACTCGGGAGGTGCCGGGTTCGATTCCCGGAACCTAGCTTTCGTGGTTTTCCATGGTCGGTAGGCGAATGCTGGGGTGGTTTCTCATCTACCACGATTTCCCTTTCATTTTATTTCCTTCTCAAGTTTTAGGTGTGCTTCTAGGTTTCGTGGCGTGTGGCGGTATCGGACAGATGGCGCGGATGCTCGTATTCTCCGTGGACTCTAGAGTGCTGCCTGGTTCGCCGGGTCGTTCATCGCCCTCTCTGGGTAGTTCCAGCAGCGGGGCGGGTCTTCGAGCCTGAACTTTAGGCACTTCCTCGCGTGTATGTGGCCTGTAGCCTCCTATACTTCTTCTACTTCATCCCTTCCTCCCGGGGTGGTAGTGGCAATAGATTTCACGAAGGTCGCAGTGTGCGAGTTCCGTTTAATAGCTTATACCCTAGAATATGCCGTTTTCATTTTGTTATGTAATCAGAATGTTTGGGTTTATCATCAGGAGGAAAATATGTGAATATGGAGCCACTGGAATTTCAGCGTGCCACTTCGAACTGAAGATCTTCTGTTAGAATAGTAGAGATAGGTAGCAGGCCACCCTAGTTCGAGGAAATCGGGATTCGATTCGCGGTACTGACATAAGGAGTTTTTTCCTCTGCTGGAAAACATGACACGACGTATTTTCAGGTTCTTAAGTCCCTTAGAGACCAATTGAGGACCTACTTGATGGAAACGTAGGGCTCCGGTGTCTAAAACCGCATTACTGCACTCTCTCGGTGATGTCCTATGTGAACGTAGGTGGAGGATTTTGGTCCAAATGGGTTGTTGCGACACGGAGAGAATATAGAGACCTGAGGTTTTCTCTTCGTTCTCTATGAACTAACAGTTCATTCGTTCGTTACAATGTCTCAGTGCTGCTAGTGATATTGCAATTTTTCGCGGATGACTGAGACGCAGTGGAATTAAGAGTCCGTTCGATATTAGTCAAAGACGTGCTATTTTGCGAAGGAATTCATCTCGCTTGACAGTATCGTACAAAAGAACTATAGAGCTGTTACACCACATCCTTTTCTTTCGCCACGCATGGCCTTTACACATTTCCTCTGATTCAGTTCACAATTTTTTTCAAGAACTGAGTGTAACTATATTTACGTGTATAATGAAATAGTAAAATGTGCGTGCAAGTATGCACAAAAAGTTAAAAAAAAATCAGATAACGTATTTGTTTTATGCATACTCTCTTACCAATATGCATTAAGGCTGTTTTACCTCGCCACTATTAGCGCACGGCCGCAGTAAAACCACAGGATCCTCGTTTCGAGATTTAACCCAACATAAGGCTAGGGTGTGTATGTGTGTGTGAACTGGATTCAAACTGGTTACGAGGAAATCTGTTTATCTCAGCAACCCTGAAAATATGGTTCGATACAAATCTTGATCATGTTGTACATTTTTCACCACATCTCACCTCCAAGGTGATGGGGTTGAACGTGGACTTAAATGGAATCGGTAGTGTCAGTATTCGTCTCAGCGATCCTGAAAACTGTGTTTTCGACACTAATATCAGTAGTTTGTTTTATTATTTCTACATGACACCCCTTCTCATCCCCTGGTAGGTGTTGTCTTCCAGATTATAAGTCATGTGTGTGCCGAATTTGGTTGAAATGCTTCAGGTGTTCACATATACATTTTTATATTTCGTATATTGATTGCAGAGACTTTAAGTACTAGTGATTACCGATTAGTTAAAGGAAAAAATGATAACACCGAATTTAAGAGTAAAATATGTACATTTACATACAAAATTTAAAATCTACATTTATACGTATTATAAGAATACTCAAATTGCTTGTGAAAATGTGACTTACAAAGTACATCATTTTTGCATACCTTTAAATAAATAAAAAAGAAACAGGTATTTCGCATTAAATCCGGGTCTAGTAATTACTGTTAATCAATTAAATGGGAAACCAGCTTGAAGCCCAATGACACAGGAGGACTTATTACTAACGGATTTAGGGATTTAGAATAGGCTTTTCATTATGATTTGTAGAGTATTTAGGTATCGGATTTCTCTTGAATGGCGCGACGGCATCACGTCTCTCCAGCGGCCCAGCCCACCATTTCTCCCCTAGATAAGCTAACGATGGGAAGCATTATGCATATTTACACTTAACTTTCGTCACAAAAGGTATTCGAAATGATGACCCTCTGCACCTATATAAGCACCTATATAGTAGTCTGTATACTCACTAATAAACGATAGAGGATAGAGAAAGTCATGTGAATGCATCGCCTCAGAGTTTGTATATAAAGGAACTTAAAGATACAATTAAAGTTAACAATTACAATACACGTTTATAAATTGTAATAAATGTGTTTATAATTTGTTCCAAATTAAATTCTGCAAACGAAAAATATTTAAAGCCAAAAGGTAATATATTACTTCCTCTTAATGTTATTTTAACTCAATAATTACATAGAGTTTGTCAATAAATGAAATAGTCATATTAAGGTTTATTTGAAAAATAGAAATGTAAAACGATTGTATGACAACAACAAATAAAGTGAATACAGTTGGAATATGAAGTAGCCACCGGACTTAAAGAATAAAGAAGGCCGAGGTCTTGCAAAGGGCGAGATCTCGGCCTTTTTTTATGTACCTAAAGCATGTCATATGGCGATTTAAATGTCCGTCTAACTTCTTTTAAAGTTGCAGTAAAAACCGATAAGATTTGTTAACATTAAAGTGAACAAACAATTCAAGAGATGCTTCATTAATCTTCAATTATTAATTACCTCACTTGTTGTTCACATAATTGAGCAGCCATGAAATATTGGAAAATGCACGCCAGAAACTGTCAACTGTATGCGCATTTGTTGCATAAACTTTAGATTTAAGCATTTCCCACACATGCACTATGTGATCAAAAGTATCCGGACACCTGGCTGAAAATGAGGTACAAGTTCGTGGCGCCCTCCATCGGTAATGCTGGAAGTCAATATGGTGTTGGCCCACCCTTAGCCTTGATGACAGCGTTCACTCTCGCAGGCATACTTTCAATCAGGTGCTGGAAGATTTCTTGGGGAATGGCAGCCCATTCCTCACGGAGTGCGGAACTGAGGAGAGGTTTCGATGTAGGTCGGTGAGGCCTGATACGAAGTTGGCGTTCCAAAGCATCCAAAGGTGTTCTATAGGATTCAAGTCAGGACTCTGTGCAGGCCAGTCCATTACAGTGATGTTATTGTCGTGTAACCACTCCGCCACAGCCCGTGTAGTATGAACAGGTGCTCGATCGTGTTGAAAGATGCAATCGCCATCCCTGAATTGCTCTTCAACAGTGGGAAGCAAGAAGGTGCTTAAAATATCAATGTAGGCCTGCGCTGTGATCGTGCCACGCAAAACCACGAGGGGTGCAGGCTCCCTCCAGAAAAAACACTACTACACCATAACACCACCACCTCCGAATTTCACATATAAATGACGCTGGCAGATGACGTTCACCGGGCATTCGCCATACCCACACCCTGTCATCGGATCGCCACATTGTGTACCGTGATTCGTCACTCCACACAAAGTTTTGCCTCTGTTCAATTGTGTAATGTTGACGCTTCTTACACCAAGCGAGGCATCGTTTGGCATTTTCCTGTGTGATGTGTGGCTTATTAGCAGCCGCTCGACCATGGAATCCAAGGTTTCTCACCTCACACCTAACTGTCATAGTACTTGGAGTGGATCCTGATGCAGTTTGGAATTCCTGTGTGATGGTCTGGATAGATGTCTGCATATTACTTTTTACGACCCTCTTCAAATGTCGGCGGTCTCTGTTAGTCAACAGACGAGGTCGGCCTGTACGCTTTTCTGCTGTACATGTCCCTTCACGTTTCCACTTCACTATCACATCAGAAACAGTGGACCTAGGGATGTTTAAGAGTGTGGAAATCTCGCGTACAGACTTCTGACACAAGTGACACCCAATCACCTGACCACGTTCGAAGTCCGTGAGTTCCACGGAGCGTCCCATTCCGCTGTTTCACGATGTCTAATGACTATTGAGGTCGCGGATAATGAGTAGGTGGCAGCACAATGCACCTAAGATGAAAAACGTATGTTTGTTGGGGTGTCCGGATACTTTTGATCACATAGTGTAGTGATCACGTTGATTTAAATCTGGACAGCGAGCAGACCAACAAATTATTTTCACATCTAAAGGCATTGTAACGCGAGGCAGCGATTTTTTGTCGACATCTTTCCTCGACAGCTTCTACTTGGTCTAAATTTTCCTCCGTTAGAAGTGTTGGATGTCTGTTTCTGTTTTGTTACACGAACCTGGCCGTTTAAATGTTTCTAAGAACGCCACTATCACCATCAACAGACACGGGTAGCCGAAGTCAGTAAGGCATGGATTTCTGAACGGGAGGTCCGTAGTTCAAATCCCAACAGGACCATCCTCTCTGACTGTGACTTCTTCCAAGTTTTCCTCAGTCCTCATAAATGAGAAATGCCGAGGAGGCACCCTAAACTTAAGCCTGGAACGTTTGCTTCCTCAAATATCATTTCATTGCATGCATCACAGTATCCACCGCTTGTGGTGCCATATTTAGTAAGAACGGTCATTAAACACTACTAAGAAAACAAAATCACCATCATCGATAAAAAATTAAAAGGTTTTGGGTTTGTTACTTTAAATTACTGCCTCTCCCCTTTTGGAGTGCAGATACTATGGAATATCATACTACAATATTACAATATTAGTTTAGGATGTTACGGTTGCAGAATTGAGGAAAATTTAAAACGGAGCCAAGTGCGATTATGTAAGGCACATCACAAACGTGCATTGCACAATGTTTTATAGGTCGTGTACTTTTAACAACATAGAACATTTAAATGTTAAATAAAACTCTTATGTCTTAACATGTTTTTTGTTATTGATACAAGCCTTTCTGTCAGTTAATTTGCACTTAAACATTTAATCTAATTAGACACTCCATCGATTTCTTATTTTAATGCTACTTATTTATGTTTGCAAGTTTAAATTAAACATAACATTTACCCAGCTCAACTCAGAGCTCCTCCCGCAATGAACAAAATAAAGCTTATAGAATCAAAGAAGTAAATGCTAAAATTATATATTATACACACTAAGTACGAGGGAAATCTCTAATTGGGGAAGAAACTTCTAGATTATCCTCTCCGAGTTAAGAACCGCCACCTAAGCGGTAAATGTATTACTTATTGCGACTTGCCTCGTATTTAATACGTAGGCTACTAGAAGCGTTTTATGTACGTTATATTTGTGTACACCGTCTTCGTTTTGTTTTTCTGCGAACGGATAGTAGTCTAGTACCCGGTAAAACACAGCACAATTGCACACATCCAGCCCGCGCAGGATTGGTAAAGTACCAGAAACGTGCTTACGCTTCCCATAAAAGGAAACTTAGAAAATTGAAACAGAAGGTGCTGATATACGGCTGACCCTGCCCGTGTCTTATTTTCTTGTCTAATACCAGTCCTGTTATTTTAACACTATTTTATGTAGACGTGTCAGATGTACCAATTAGTTATATTGTTTTAGGTGTTAACGTTATTGAAAACGCCAGCATGTTATTTCTTTACATCACTCGGTAACAATATCTAGTAAGCAGAAAGTTCGGATAAATTCAGTGCTCTGATCGCTGAGGCAGCATTTTTAATCAAAATACAAGTTTAAGCAATTTAATACTATATAGTTAGTGCACCAATCTAGTCAGTGCTACCAAATGTGAATGGTGGATTTGTTGAAGCAGGGAAATGTACATTTGAAATCCAGGAACTAAAGTGTGTGGCTTTTGATGTGCATAAACCAGCGTTTGCATCAAAACTTGTCGCGTGTGATTTTGAATTGAACTTTCCGTATAAAGCAGACTGCTTTAAGAACAGGTGCCAATTTTTCAAAGCAACAGAACTTTAAAATCACAAGATTTTTATGTATATATTTTTGTAACGTAATCGCTTTCACGTTAAGGCAATGCACCTGTTAAAATGTTAATATCCACAGTTTTCATTCTTTGTTGTCAAACCCTGAGACACAAACACAGTTTACATCAAAGTTATTTTCTATCACAGCATGGTAATAGGTACAATATAAGACAGTATACAAACGTTCAATGTGCTGTGTACAATTGCTTCAGAAATATTATTTTGTTCTTAATTTACTTCATTTTTATATTTAAATTAAAAATGCCCCAAATGTCAAATAGTTTTTTGCACCCTAGCCAAAACTTTATTTTTGCTTTGGAAAATAATTCTGGAGCTCTTTTTAAATTGTAATGAGCCTATTTGAAAGAAAAAAGATAGTTTTCCCATTTGTATATATGTTTTTGTATTTTTTCGAATATCAAACTGTGAGAATATTTAACAGAAAATAAAATAATTGGGAGTTTTAAAAAACGGGCATGTGAGTCTTCGTGATAATCCCTAAATTTATTAACATTGCAAATTTTAAAAAATTGAGACACTTGGAGCATTTTAAGTAATGAAAAATAAGTTTTGAGAAGAATGACATTTCAAATTGGAATTTAAGTTACAAGAATATACTGAAGCCCCACAGAACTTTAAATTTCTCCAAAATCTGTACATCAAAATCGTTAAGTGAGAAAATAGGGTGCAAACATAATAAAAAGCAAAGTAATTTTTGTATGGTATTTGAATATGCTAGTAACAGTGATGTGAATTTAAATTTATGGAAAAAAGTTTGATTCAGAGTTGAAACACTTATATAACTTACCGTTTAATTAAAATTTCTAATAATGCCTTAGTACATATACTTACACCCTTAATATTTCACCATGATGAAATTCTGGTTCTTTTTTATCTATATTTAGGTATTAAAATTATATTCGGAAAAATTTTAGCTATAAATTACTTAGCAAGTATTGATTTAGCCTTCTCCATTCACTTCTGACTTTGAGAGCAAAGAGCTCTTGAAACCGGTCAAGAAACAAAAAAATGTAAGTGACCAAGTGTTTCAATTCCGAATCAAATTTTTTTCCATAAATTTTAATATATATTTATTTGATAAAAATTTTCAACAAAACTGCATTGCCTTAAACATCTTCTTCAAGTATCGTTTAGCTATGGGACACCGTCTAATATTTCTACTACCATTTTCATCTTAAAGAAAGGAAATATTGGAGTAATAAGGGATGTGCATGGAGTTTTATTCTACAATCCAAATAGAAACCGTAATTTAATCTTCCAAACTTTTACAACACTATTAACAGTGTAGTATTAGAGGAAGCGATTCCACAATTATATCTATGAGAAATTGCAGCTTTCTAACATTCTTCTGTAGTATACATGCATTTCACCAAAGAAGTTACCTTAATAAAATGTACTGCTTAATATGCTAAAGACCTCTACAACTTCTAACAATGGATTACTACAGTATCACGTTTTAGAGTAAACAGTATCTTAAAGTAACGCATTTTACTTTTATATTCACTTCTGAACTTTCTTTCGCTTACAAAATGTATATAATAAATTAATCGTTTAAAATTAAATGTAACTAATTGCATTTTTGTGTCAAGTTGTATTAATCATTGATATCACTGTTTTATGGATAGATGCATTGCTTATTGATGTATTTTTCCCTTCTTAATTTTTACTCGATTTATTTATGGTGAGACCCTAAATTGTGTCCTTCATAATGTGCTCCCTTGCTTGAGTAAGAGCAAGCTCAATTGTTTTGCTTGTTGCGGAGTAACTAGAGTGGAATCTGTATACGTCTGGTTACATCGCATCGAGCCGCAACCTGGGAAGTATCCTTAAACTGATTGGCGTTTTTCGTAGTGGACAAAATATGGCGTGGTTCGTCAATTTGGAATAAATGTGTGGTATAAAACTGTGAGTTAGAAGTTCTACATTTCAAGAAATTCATATTTTATTTTTCGCAGCATTTGAAGATAGATTTTCATTATAGAGCAGGCCTGCTGAAGTCACCGCTGCGTGAGAGCAGGTTCAAAATATCTGTAACACTAGCAGCGTAATCACTCTCTCTTGCTAGGAGAATGTCACTACTCGGATACGACTCATTCGCACGTCTGTTATAGGATGAAGTTAGCTTTTCTTTTTTGTATAAAAATCATTGTTTCTTGAACATAAGCACCCTAAAAAGAAAACTCATGTGTGTTATATTCAAATAAGATTCTTTACCAACTCTTCTACAAACTATTCTTAGAAAAACTTATTCTTCTATCTGCTGCCTGGTAATTCAGACAAACATTTGCAGAAATGGTTTTAATACACATTTCGTTGCATGTACAAGGGGAATATATTAGCTTAAGTGATAGTGAAATCCATCCAATTTGACATAGGCACTTTGCAGTTGAAAACCTATTTGATAATTCAAACCATAATAAAGAATATTTCTGAATTAGTTAACGCCAAAAATTTTTTTCTTCAAACAAATTGTGTGATTTAACAGATCTACATTTTCTGTGGAATAGGATTTTGTCTTGTCTCTTAAGGTTCACAAATTACACAAAATTCATTCAGAATAAATAGAACGTCACAGACTATTCCCAGAAAATTCAAGATATACATTTTATTTGTTATGCAAATATCTTAAACATATGGTATAATCAAAATCGTTAGAACCATTTTTAAGAAAATAAACTATAACAAAAGATTTTCCCTGTGAAGGGTATTTGGTTTGGAGGGAATTTCTTGAAAATCTTGGTGGAAGACGACCTTAAACACCAAGTTTTGTATTTAACTGATTTTTCCTTTTTGAATTGTGTTGCTCTCTCTCTCTCTCTCTCTCACACACACACACACACACACACACACACACACACACACACACACACACACACGGACGGAGGACCTTTCTCTAAAGATGCTTTTTTGGATTCAAGGAGTCTCAAAACATGTATTGCCGGTGTAATCTCGCTATAGAATTTTTAAGTAGAATGCAATATTTCATCTACTTTATACACTTAAGTAACCAGGATTTTCAGCTTACCATGCCGATGCCCTAACCAAATGAGTTGCCATGGCTATGCCAACATGACATTAAAAATTCTGCAATTGATTAAAATTTATCCCCGTTTACCACAAGATTGTCTCAAGCTGATTTTGTGATGACATACTCGAATGGCTACTAACAATAATTTCTTAAGTAAGTACTTTAAATCCAGGCTTCATAGTTGCCCACTACTAGATCAATCAATGTTAATTTATTGTTCTTTGGCACACGCCATGTTCAGCTAAAGTTGGAAACATAGAATCAGACTAAAAATTCAATGCCATAACTGGGATGGAACCACGGATCTTGCCGTGCCACTGCTCTAACTGAGCTACCAGGCAACATGGCATTGAATATTTCAGTCTGATTCTATCTTTCAAACCTTAGCCTACACGCGGCATGTGTGAATTCAATTAACACGAAGCTAGAAGAAGCCTAGATCGAATAGAATTTCGTTTTGCTACGCTATATTTGTTCATTGATTCATTATATATAATAACTTACCTACGTAGGCACATTATCAATTCTTTGAGGCACACTTTACATTTAATTTTATTAATAGGCTTCAAACACTTCTATTTGACTACTCATATCTATCTTTTTCTCACTGGTGCAGTATTGAAAATATTAAATGGATTTAGAAGGCTTTCAAAGTAATGAAGTTCCGTCATTTCATCACATGTTCTGAAAGCTGCCTTTTCTTTGAATTTTCGGATCAGTATCTTCATTGATTGCGTTGTACGTACATATTGTGGGTTTTCTATAACACCTTTGTGCCTCTATGGCTTTGCTCATAACTTAGAGCGCAGAACTAAAACGCCATGCATCAAATTTATAATATACACTGTTTCTTAGTTTAACGTCCTTTAACCTAGTGGGTCATATTGGACGATGTACAGTATTTTGTAATTTATTTTTGTGAGTTTATCACTGCTGTATTTAATTACATGGTGGTATGAATATATTCATTTTAGGACTATGTAGTGTGTATCTGTAAGATTTTATAAAACATGTGTGAATGTTTTAGAAATAAAACAAATTTAAAGATATTACTTTATTTTTCATGAAAGGTGAAGGATAAATGAACGACATCAGCTAATGGACAGAATTTCTTCATTAATTCAAGCATTATATTTAAATAAGCATATGTGATAACCCTGCTGTTATTTCATTGTTACCAAAACAAACATAGTTAAACACGAGAGAAATTAAAAGAGATACAACAAATAAAATAGTAAAAAAAGTAATGAAAGACTTAAAGATACAATATCGTCCCTTCTCTAGCAAAGCAAAGCAAAGAAGCAGCAAAGAGGAAACTAGTTTTACGCTTTATACCTACGTGACTAGTTGGCTGTCTGACGTTGCATGGGTTGCTTTTTAAACGGTTTAATTAATTTAATTTTGTTACCCTCCCCCGTTCCTAATGAAATTATTATATAATTATCTAAAAGATTTTGTAGAAAATACTTCTCTTTAACACTTGTATTGCTGTAATTTCATACAGCCCCGACTATTTCTAATAACGGCTGAAAAGTCTCCTAATATTCTCTCAAGAGCTTGTAAAACATTGACTTTCCTAACCTACTTAGTTTTCACAAAATACATAAAAAACATAAACAAGGAAAAAGAAGTGAAACTGGTGAACATGAAGATTCCACACTCCCAGGCCACCAAGTTAACAACTCTGGAAAAGAAGCATAGGCTGCAACGAGCGAGAAAAATAATGTTCTCAGTTGTTAATTATTAATTGCATATGTGTGTTTGGAATGAAATATCTGTGGCATTTGTCATATTTTACATGCGTATTCTGTGGAGTAAGAGTAGCCATTTATTACTCCATGGCTTGACCAAATAAAACTCAAGTCTTTTTCTCAAGCATGTTCTAATTCCCAGTGTTGTATTCAAGTTACAAGGGCTTTATAAATTCTTTTTAGTCTTTTAGCAATTCATGAAATGAAAATAGAAGGTGTTTTTATAGAGGATGTCCGTCAGATAGAATTGGGCTTTTCAGTGGTGAAACAGTTATCAAAATTGGTTGAGGATGTTACATGAAACATCCTGTATTATCTGACCTTTCACAAGAATTCAAAATTAATTTTAGTTTATTAGTTGTACAAAATTATAATGGATGGACCCGTAGCTTAATCGGTAGAGCACATGCCTGCTGATTCCCTACTGTGGGATAGGAATTTTTCTTTAGCCAAGATTATTCTCTAGCCTCCCCAGAGTCTGGAAGTATGAATGAGAGTGTGAATGTGTGTGTGATCTAACGTACAAAAACCAAAGAAAAACCAGAAATCCAATGACAGCTGTATGGCAGTTAACACCATTGCCGATAGGCAATATGTTACAAGGGTAAAAGGCCGCCGATGTCTCGCAGTTAAAGGTGGGATATTAAATGGAGCAATAAAAAAAAATAAAAACTATGATACTGGGTGCGGAGAAATAATGTGAAGAAAACTGCTGAGTATAAACCAAGCACCAAAATAACTATTAAGCATTTGAGGAAGAAAAAAGGGGTCACAGAAGCTTTTATTACTGCGCTACAAAATCGTCGTCCTCCGTGTGTAGTGGTTACCATGCTAGGCCCTAGTTTCCGAGGTCGCGGGTTAAAACCCGGCGGAGGACGATGGATTTTTTTGGGGCGTAAAAGTCCTTAGTAGGCTTACTCCGGTAGGAAAGTAAAGCCTGTGGTCCCGTGTCGCAGATTTACGGCACGTAAAAGAACCTCAAGCCTCATAAAGAGGCCTGTGAGCAAAATTTCCGGTCTTTCACGTCCAATATAGAATGGGACGCTAAGGACCGCAGCGGTTAAAGAGCGTCCATAAATAAAACTCAATTTAATTTAAATTTAATTCAACATAAAATCCGTCACGTTAGTTTTTCATAGTGACGCTAGTTACATCCGATTCAATGCCGCATTTGCATCGTGAAGGCCTACTGGATGGTACGGTAATACCGAACACGTCTTGTTCAGTACAAAGAGTACAGTACAGTACTGCATGTAATGGTTAGTTTCTTATTGTGTATCAGCACTCATTGAGACAGTACGTACACACTTGTTATGTGAGTTACATTTATTTTTACTGGCAAATGAAATGCTTCATAAAGTCAAATTTCAATTATGTTCAGTTATACTGCACCTGTGACTCCATGATCCTAACCTGAAAATGCTTAATTTGGTATTCCTGCCGACTCAATTTTCTGCACATTTTTTTTGTTCACCTCTGAACGAAGAGAACTTCATAACCTATTCAGAGAAAACTCATGATATACAAAGAAGTAAAAAAAAGTGCAGCGATTTGGCCAAGCAATTTGGTGTATGTGTAAACACTCAGCTTAGATCTCAACGTCAAGTTCAGGCCATGTAGGGAGATGGTGAATGACGTTATTGTAGTGTTGTCTGTGAAGCTCAAGGCTGGAGCACCCTAATTCTCTAAACTGACATAAAAAGTAAAAAGAATGTCTTTAAATTCTACTGGATGGAACCAATTTATCTATTCAACATCTAACTCGATGGTCCAAATATCTATATTTACGAATTTGAACCTAAGGTTCAGACTTCTAATACAACTACTCATATACGTGTATATATATATATAGAGAGAGGGAGGGAGAGGGAGAGGGAAGGAGGGAGGGAGGGGGAGCGCTTTCGTTTCTACGCGTGGCTGTATAAGGAGGAATTGCACTACACTGTTTCTAACCTGTTCTGTTCCTCCTGCACTCCGTGTGCCGGTTAATCAGTTTGCGTGAAGTATGTGCTGTACAGAGTTTGATACGTTGTGAAACCAAGTGTTTCAGTGTTAATGCAGTTATAATGCCAAAACGTGGGTATACTTTAGCACACGCAATCTACATGCATGATTCCTATGTGATAAACTCTTGTGTAGAAGTGAGACGGCGATTTATAGACATTCCCTGCTGTTCGTGCGCTCCACAGAAACAGTTCATAAACATTTTAAATTGGGGTGGTTTAGGGGAATTTTCATATTCATGTCAGCCAATTTCAATCCTCGTTGAAATTGAATATCAGAGGACATTTTCGCCATTTGTTGCGAACATGAAGGATTTTTAGTGGCTTCCAGCCAAAGGGGTAAAATGGGATGCTTAAAATCTTTAAAACTGGATTATTTAAAGAGAAATCTGCCTATCGTATTCATATCACAAAATGTTCCAATTTTGTTGAATGTCGGGGAGTTTTTCTGGTATAATCTTGAGAAAACTTGGCATATCTGGGTTGTAGAATCTGAAAAAGATAAAAAACCTAAGTTACCTTAAAAATTTCAAAATGTCAGCCATCTTGTTTTCAACCCCTTACCTGAAAATTGATATCCTTTGAGCTATCTAAAAAAGCTGTGACTTTTTCTCAGATCCGAACACTACCATTTCATCAGTTCAAATGCAGAAGTCTGCTGTGTTTAACCCATCTAGTCAATATATTGTACAAATATACTGCAAAACTAGCAAAAATCACTGTTTACTCTAAAACTTCCAAAAACCACCTAAACTATACTTTCAGTGTTTAAAAACCATTCTTCCCTTTATTTTAAAACCTGTGTGTACAAAACTACATTGCTTGATCAATCGAAGCAAAATATTTGTGCACTTGAGCTACACAAGGCTCGGCAAATATTACAGGCCATTTTGCATTTTTCAAAAACTTGTTTATATGTTCAGCACTTTATACAGGTGAGCCAGCTGTCCCCACTGAGTTTGGAAGATAGGCCAACCTTTACGCCGCAATTGCGCCTTAAGTCCATTTTCTTCGCTTACTAACTTACTAACTGCGGTTTTAGATAGAAGAAGGCTCAACATTCAGCGGAAAACCGGTTTAAGGTGCATAAGGTAATCTGCACTTAAGTACAGTTCAAAAACATACTACTCATTTACTGACAGCAGATTCCGGGACTCCAACAGATTTTACAAACTTGCACGTTACAGCGTACATAGCAACTACTAAAGTGATTAAACCCCCTGTTAAAATGGACCATCATATGTGTCAGGTATCTAAATCACTGGAACAAAACGGCGAAATTTTATAAATAAAGACAGTATAAGCTATGATAACTTAGAGACACGTCTATATCCAAAATGGACGCTGTGCAATTAAGACACGAAGATTATTAGATAAAGATTTATTTTAATTTCGGGGTATACTACGAAACATACATCATCATCATCTCAAATAACCTACTTAATAACTTATGCAAGTTAAATAGTCATGGTAGACGCTCAACAAAGAATTAAAACATTCTTAAAAGGTGATTACATTAAAAAAGTAGCAGGTGTCTGGCAGGTAAGAGCTAAGGTTTAACCGCGAAGGTTCTTTCAACCAACCGTCCAAGTGAAATTATGCTAGTGAGCGTTGTTCAAGTCTTCGCGTTGTTCATGCTTGCTTGCTTTCTTTCTTTCTTTCTTTCTTTCTTTCTTTCTTTCTTTCTTTCTTTCTTTCTTTCTTTCTTTCTTTCTTTCTTTCTTCTCACTAATGCTTGGAAATCGATTACATAGTGTACTTTTAGAATCTCCGAGTTTTTAACGAAATTTAATCTAAATAGTTGTTGATTATGTAAATTTTGTAATGGAATGAATATAATAACCTAAACACAAACTGTGATGTTATACATTTCTGTCCCGTTTGACCGGTATTAACATCGCAAAGTGATGTTTTGAATGTCGACTGCCTTCACTCCTTATGCGTATGCAGTTGTGACAGCATCCAGTCACATTTGTGCCAGTTCTTCGCTATGTATCCGACAGACGAGTACGTTGATATTCTCCTTATCTACGGAAAGGCGAGAGCGAATGCGCAACAAGCTCAGCATTTATACCAGGAGAGATATACAAATAGACGGCAACTAACATCAAAATCTTTTCAGAATGATGAAAGAATTCTGCATACAACATCGTCCTTTGCAAGGATGTCTCTTGTGCGAGACGCGCCTGGGACATCCGGTTTTACTGCGGAAGCTGTTTTGAATGCCATACAAAATATTCCCCATACTAGTACATGGAAATTGTACAAGAAGTAAACATTAGCCAAACTTCTGTGGTGCGTGTAATGCGAGCCAATAAGTTTCATCCATAACATTGCACCTATACCAACAATGGGACCGTTAATCGCCACAATATACATTATTGGAGTGTTGATAATCCTCACTGGGTAAGAGAGGCAGCCTTCCAAGAGCAGTAGGGGTGGTGCGGAATCTTGGGCGATAATCTTACTGGTCCAGCTTTCTTCGAGGAGTATCTAACCGAAGCACGCTACATGGAACTTCTCCGTAATGCTATCAGAAAATGTACCACTGCAAGAGCGATAGATGTGGTCTTCACACGATGGTGCTCCACCTTATAGGTAGGCGATCGTCTGCA
The DNA here is from genome assembly GCA_030765065.1 of Deroplatys truncata. Taxonomy (NCBI): domain Eukaryota; kingdom Metazoa; phylum Arthropoda; class Insecta; order Mantodea; family Mantidae; genus Deroplatys; species Deroplatys truncata. The sequence continues at coordinate 113,165,642 of CM060988.1, read as the reverse complement.
ATCATCTAAATGCGAAACATCCTGGTCATTGGATAGAAAGACAAGGTCCAGTCTCCTGGCCAACCAGATCACCTGGACTTCTTCCACAGGGATTATTTAAAGCAAAAAGGAGCCAGATGATCCAGACAGCCTTCGCCAACATATTACGGTGGCCTGTAGATCTATCACACCCGCCAGTTGCTTACTTCGTTAAAAGAGTCGTGTTCGAACATTGGTAGTTACCAGTGGTTTCAAACAAGTAGAACTTTGTTATAAAATGGTTCTTCAATGCCAACACACCAACAGGAGGTGATATGTATTACAAAATATATTTCTGTGCACTGCATCAAAGAACCCTACTATTACAACTTCCATACTAAACATTACATATGTAATTTTCTTATTGCCTAAGACCATATGTGAAGAATCCTTATTCCATGAACATCAAATGTACATACTTATGTCACGTTTAAACACTTGCCTAACTGTAACTTATCAAAAAGAAACACAAACAATAATAAACTGTTAAATAAAAAGCATAATTGCAAATTTAAAGATATTAACAATGTGCAGCATAATATTAGTTTAAACCAAGATTAGTTATGAGTATTACAACATATTAAAAAAGGTTTACCCAAGTGATTCGAACCACCTCTGTTGTAAACAGGTATTTTACGGTTATACACTTCTTATAACTGAGATACCTAGAAGCATTAGAATTTGGTAACCAAGTTAACATAATATGAAACATGTGCTTGTCACAGTACACATTTTCAGTGTGAAAAGTTTCCTTAGTGTCAGTTGTGTATTACAAATGCATTAAAAGCATACAACATCTGCCAAATTAGTCATTTCCCTAAGTGGGAAACTAAAGATATCCATGTTACAGAATTTCCTTAGATACTATGGGACCCGATATTTTCGTTAGAGTATAAATTGTGCATTGCATAATAGGGGCAGCTGACTCACCTGGTATAGAAATCTGCACATTTGGACCAGTTTGGATAATACTTTGGTCCACAACGAAAATTGTAGGCAAAAAACCACCCTATTCCTTATTCTCAACCCTTTACTTACAGATTACACCCATGTCAGCTATGACAGCCAGTAAGAAATTTCTATGAAATTTTTAATATATCATCTTGAAAAATCATTACAATGTCATTATTACGCACTGGTTTAAACAATTATTTAATCAAACTATGCATTATAAAGTAACACAAAATAGGTATCGTAAGACTCTGTGGGGAGACTTTGGCCCAAATTTGTTTTTTTACAATTCCACCTCTTTGTGGTATCTTTACGAACAGGTGGAAAAATTAAAACTGAAATTTGGGTTAAGTCGCCTCATCTTACGCTATTCACTTAACATTCGTTTTAGTCCTGGGGTAAGGCTTTAAGGGTGGACTCAAAATTTAGTTTGAGTGGACTCCTGACGACCAAAACTCAACCGCTGGAGCACTTAGACTACTTTAGGTAAAGTCAAAAGATTCGGTAACGAAAACAGTTTTCATCCGGCAGAAAGTCTGATCGTGTTTCAAAGTGTTTAGGTGTACAGTGCAATAAGATGTTTGAATATTTTCCACACGTGCTTCGACAACTTATAACATACGCAATTTCATAAAGTCATCCTCTATACATGGACACTAAAATGAGGAGCATTAGTGCTCCACCTGGTGTTGGAACATTTAAACTTGCTGATAGATAAACCTCGGTGGCTCAGCTGATGTACATTCAAGTGTGATGAACTATTAAATACGTTTACACCATGTTTCCTATTTATTACATCTTTATAGTTATTCTATCAAGAAGATTTGAAATTAGTTTGAAATGTTATACTCTATTACTAGAATAAATATTTAAAAAGCGAGGGAAGCCAGTTGCAGTAATAACATTATAGAAGACCGTAGACTACTTTTGCTTTACAATTTTAAAATTATATAAATACATTTTAAAAGTAGTGTTGCGTGGATTTCGTGATGAATTTGTTAGAATTCAATTCCTTACATATGCCTATAAGGTAATTGTATGAAGTGAGTTGTTTACTACGTTTTGTGTTGTTTCTGATGTATACATACTGCTGCAAAAATTGATTCCGTTTTCAATTATTCACAGTTTTCTTAATATTATTGCAGCATAATATTCAAATGGTGGCAATGTTTTACAATGAAAGGTTGAAATTTATTTTATTGCCAATGATAATATTTAGGTGTTTAATATTGGTTATAGTACCGCACATTTTTACACAATAATTTAATGGAACTTATATCATAAAATAATATATTACGAAACGTTTTCATTACCAATAAACTGTGCTTATTATTTTTATTACAAAAATAGTATATTACGGGAAGACTGGAAACTTTAAAGTAAAGATCATCTGATCATTAATTTCCAAAACTAACGTATTACTTATACTACCCTCAGAATAATGGTAAACATAGAAAACGAAATTCCCTTGCATGTAGCCCTTGCGTGTATAATTATTTAAAGTTTTATAGTTAAATTCTCAATGTACCTCAATTTTGAGTATTTTGACATGTTTTGACATATAACTCTGTATACATTTACACAAAGTTCCATGAATGAACATATAAGCTGAACATTTTCGTGCGCGTTTCATTTATAAGAAATTTTACAATATATACAACTTACTTCCAGCAACAAATAATTGTTGAGAGTAAGCATATTATTAAAGTTTGCTAATTCGGACGTTGGATTTACTTCTACGAACTTTTCGGACACGAAACTGTCTAATATGTTAGAATATTTTGTATGGTCTACTCAGTCTTTGCCTTGGATTACAGTAAAACTATGGAAGGGGATGACATGAACGATTGTGTTGAGGTGTATAATGAATGAGTTTATTCATAATCGTTTCAATAGATAACTTTTTAATTACAAAATTTTGTGTAAACGTATTATTAATAATAGCGTTCATATTCCCAATTTATAATTCTCGATTATAGAGTTGCATTTATTTCGTACCCCATTACAATTAACACCAGGTTATATATATATATATATATATATATATATATATATATATATAATGGGTGTCCCATATCCTAAAACTTAAATTTCCTTGTATACCATACACTAAACTCATAAAACGTTGTGAACATTCTCATTGATATTGCCCTTAATATTGATATTTTTATCTTACATGTTATTTCCAAGTTCTTTTACATTTTGCTCTGATCTTAAATTTAAAATTCTTCTACTCTTTTTTTCATTTAATAAGTAGCCCCACTATTGTAACAGAAACTCATCACTCAAAATGTAATGCCAAGTACTATCTGCTTCCTCGCACTTGTATATTTTCCCTCACTGTATCCACCCTTTTCCCACTTAGACATATTACTCCTGTTCTAAAAACTATGCCAATCCTCCCTTCCTGCTTTGTCACAAATTTCAATATATTTTTCTCTTCCCCAATCCTTTTTCAGTGTTCTATGTAGTTTCAGAGTTCTTTATGTTATTCAGATTAGCCCATAATTTCTGTTTTTCAATATCCTGTATTCTTGCTTTTATCTCATTCCAGAATCCTTTTCCAATTATTTCCCTACAAAGCCATGTAAATTCTATGCCATCTTTCTGTATAAATTGTATAAGGCAAGTGAACACACGTCTATTGAAGTGAAATGGGAATGACTGTTTTTAACCTGCAGTGTTCAGGAGAATGCAATAGAAATAATAGGAATATTTCTTTTAATGCTTGTAGATTTAGTGTGTCCAGAAATAATTAGCCAATTTCTTACCAGATGGGTCTCTGGTGCTAGCGGTGGAAAGAATACCATGTAATTGGGAACCATTATAGGATATTGTAAAAGTGTTTAAGATGGTCCTAAAGCACTAGTAACTACTTCAACGATGACGATTCTGGAAAAAACATAATTCTTTTTGGTCTGTTTTTTACTTTGTTAGTAATGTAATTGTTCAGAGCAGCAAGCATACGGAAAATTCTGACCTTAAAATAACGTAAACAATCGCTTTAAGGCAACTTCTCACCCAAAACTTGGCAGAAAAAGTGCGATAATTTTTATGGAAATGAAACACAGAAGTGTTTCAGCAATTTTAGGAAGTAACGATACAAATCTAACAGAAAATAGCCTCATTGAATGTTATGGTAACTTACATAAATACAGGCATTTCAATATTGTACAAACATTATTATCAATGATATCACTCCTCATAAATTGATAAAAGAAATTCAGTTTAGGATCCACGGGATATTTGTAAATATTTTTATTTTGAGTTTAATGAGGATGATATAGGTGCGTTAGAGAATTTTTGAACTCTAAAATGAATCTTAGTGATAATGATTGTGGGAAATCGTTGATTTATTGTCAATTCAAGAGCAAGGGATTCGCCAAATTTGAAACAAATGTTACATTTTGTAATGAGTATTCCAGAGTTTAATACTTATACAGAGTTATCTATTCATATGTAAGAAAATTGAAGTATGATGAATGTATTAAGGCCGAAAAGCCCACCTCCATGGTGTGGAGGTAGCTGGTCTACCTTCCTAACTAGAGGACTGGATTTCGAATCATCTTAGTAGTCAAATGTCGGTTAGACCTCAGCTTAATGAACCTTGGGTTCATATGGGCATCATTCCACATATTTCATTTGTCTTTGAGGCTTGAGTTGTTAAAAGGGAAGTTAAACGTTGAAGAAAGGCTAACTGTAGCACATCTGAATATGTCTTACAAAAAAACCTCCTTCAAATTTTCATTCGTCATGAAAATTTTGTGAAGACTGTAAATCGAATTGTAAACATACACAATTGTTAGCATGTTCTTCTTAATGAAGTCATGCCATTTCGATTAAATTTTAAAATCGATATCCTCTAGAATGATAACATGTCTACAATGTTATTTTGGGGTAGGTGGGGTACGTTTCCAATATCTGCGTTATTTTCATTTCTAAAATCTGGCAATCCCAACTTCCGACTGCTTTTATGCAACTAGCATTTTTCTAAAAATTGACTAGCTTATGTTTAAACTTTCCAAGACATTTGAAATTATAAGGTATTCGAATTGAAATTGCTAATTTATATAAATTTCAACCACCAGATGAGTTGAATTTTGGTAACAGATTTATTCAACAGAATTGTAATTAGAAATTAACTTCACAAGGAAATCATTTTCAACAACTGAAAGTCAAATGCAAAATGCCTGCATTATGAAAATTTAAACGTCTTCAACGTTTAAGCTTCGCATATAATTTTTAAAATGTTTAATTCAAAGTTTAAAATTTGTGAAATATTAAAACTTTTATTACCCTCCAAAAAAAATAATTGTGACACTTTCTATTTCCTGCAAATTAATCAGGTATTAAATTCTTAAAGTAATAAATCTGAAACTATTATTAATATCAAAAGGCTCTTCAGTTGTCTTCATCTACCTTCATAGAACATATAGACTGATAGTTTGAAAGAAATTGAACAAAAATTGCATCATGAGAAATACTTTAAAGTGACGAAAAATTTAAGAATACAAAATTATGAGAAAATCAAGTTTATAAAACTTCACATTATTTCCACGTTCCTCGCAGGTCCATTTAAATATCGCGGTTTTTTTCAATCAACACTAAAAATGATTGTTTTCGATTGTGTTATGAGGTCATGACGTCATGGTTGATTTGTTTTATAAAAACTGTTATCTCGCTTGCTGCGTATAGCAAAGTATGTAATGGCTAGTTTAAAAATATTTCCATGCACACATTTATCCAATAATAGCGATCTCCGTGTGGATATCAAACTGTTGTGTGTATATGTTTCAGAATTAATAGAGAGTTATTTTTGCTCCAGGGGTTTTATACAAAAACTAAAGCAATATCAGACCCTAACAGAAGACTAGAAAGCTCGCACACTGACACAGACACAAAATCATGGCAATGCAGACAATATGTCGTCATTAGTGGAAGCCATTCCAGCAGAGAGACAGAAAAATCTTAATGGATCAGGGATGGAATTCGTGTTCCCTTTCCAGCATCGTGGTAGAAATTCATGTACCACTGCACGACAGTCTACTGGAGTCTTCTTTTGAGCATTAGTTACAAGGAAAACGCTTTTTGTTGCAAGGATTTATACACTGGACATCTTCCTGGTATTACTCAACAGTGCAGTATTGTTAAAATACAACGTAGACGATAATGATGGAGCGGGAGGAGGGAATTTCATCGTCACCTCAGGAAAACTGGGTGAAATCTTGGTCAAAAAGGTGAAATTATTCTCTCTCTCTCTCTCTCTCTCTCTCTCTCTCTCTGTGTCTTTGAGTGTTTGCATACGACATGATCTCTTGTATTAATGACTATTGGGTTAACATATAGGTACGATGGAGATCTTGTAGACGGCCCCCACATCATGTATTGTCAGGTTTCGTAACTTTGCCTGCAGGATTCATCATCGGCGTTGCCAGTGCTGCGTCCTTCCTTCGAAGAACTACCACCTTAATCAACCGAGCGGGAGAGCACAAGCGCTTACGTCTGTGGCCAACTTTCGGGAGGTCCCGAGATCGATCCCCGGCGACTGCCCACTCTGGCCGATGGGTTTTTCGTGGTTTCCCTGGGTCGCCTGACGAATGCTGGGGTGATTCATCTACTACCACGACCCTCCGTCCTCTCATTTCCTGTACACATCATCTTCCTTGTCATCTGTTTTAGGGTTATAGGACCAGGCGACGGCGTTCGGCGGGTTGCGGCTTGGTGGTGGCTTGCGGTCGTAAAGGCTGGTTCACAACCAACGAGAACGGTAACCAGAACGAGAACGAGAAAGTTAAAATACATGTATTCAAATGGGAGTGTTCACAATCGATGGGAAGCCTTCCCGGGCCCCGGGAATGGGAAAGAAGAATTGCCCAACTTTTAACTTTCTCGTTCTCGTTCCTGGGCACGGCATATTAGATCCCTCTTCACTCTAGAGGTTATTCTAGGCGGCCATGACATGCAGCAGCCATTAGTGCCCTCTACATTCGCAAGCTGGAAACATGAACCTGGAAGGAATTAGTAGTAAATGTGCTTCCTAACCTCATCCCGACACCCGTAAATCTAATCAGCGTTGGTTCCTCTGGTGAAGGGATCATTTTTAGTTTGTTTATATGCAACTGAAAAACAATGGCAAAATCTACAAAGAACAGCTAAAACCGGTGGAAATGAAAAAAGAACAATAAACAATTTTAATGTATGCCATTAAATAAAGGAATGAAAGCTTGGCATAAGTAGAGGGATCGGAAATGTAATATATATGCATTTAGATAATGTTTACTCTATCGAATTTTGACGTTGGCTTGGCTAAATTGGAAGTAGGTGAAAAAATAACATTGGTCAGTTAAAAACAAAAGAAATCCCAATGCGCAAAATCGACTTTCACTTTGTGATCGATATGCATTCCCGTTCTCGTTACCGGGCTGTTGTGAACCAATATCTTGCATGGTGCATTGCTTCTCGTTCTCGTTTCCGTTCTGGTTATCGTTTTCGGGCGGTTGTGAACCAGATTTAAAGGTTTCTTCCCTGGCGTCGCTGCGATACCGTTCAGTTAGGTCTCTCCTTAGCGTGAGGCTCCGCTCCGGGGGACCTTGGAGGTTGGTGGCTTGTGGGCAGGAACCGTACGGCGTCGACTGCGTTCTATCTGGAACCCTCCATGCTTGCGCCTGTTGGCATACGGATCTGGTAGACCTTCGGGTCTCTCCCCTCATCTCTCCCTCCCAGGGGTCACGTTGAAAGCACAATGGTCTGACCTGCCTGCGTGCGATGCTCTGCTCCGATTCCGGGGGCCCCTCTGGGATACGTACTTTTTTTTAAGTTCCCTTGGTTAGCCAGTTTATCATTACTGTGTTTTTTCTACTGTTTTTGCATTATCGCTTATTACCGAATCACACACACACACACACACACACAAAACACTCATTCCTTGGCGGGACTCGAACCCGCGACCCTCAGCTTGGCGAAGCGCCGAAGCTACACACTCCAGCGACCACGGCTGCGAGGGTGGGCAACGTTTACCTTTACCACCTTAATCACGTGTCTAGTTACTTGTTGCAGAAGAGTATAGCTGCTAGAGATAGGAAAAGGTAATTTGGTATTCATGTTGGACA